>JAMPIV010016192.1:0-55000 GCA_024509875.1 Oreohelix idahoensis | reverse complement strand
ATTTCCTTATATAAAAGTCGCGCGCATCCCGCACTATCGATCGGTATATTTCCCTATATAAAATTCACCCGCATCCTGCACAATGATAATCGTTTTGCGCCTGACATACTACTAACAAGTGGTAATCTTCAGACTACGCACAGGTCAGCAGAAGTGAACAAGTGGTAATCTTCGGACTCCGCACAGGCCATTAAAGATTGGGATACGATCTGTTAAAAAAAGCTAAAGATATGAAATACGGATGATTGTAGCTGTGGCACTTATAAAATAATTGCTGAACATCTGATGCAAAAGTGCGCAACATATGAAGAACAGAGAAAGCACATATGGGCGTCACCAGTACCATTTCTGGGAAAAAACACCACAAAGATAATAAAAAAAAAACAACAGCCTCAAGCTAGCGTAATAATTGCTTTGTTTGAACACATTCAAGTTGACGTCTGAAAGTGTACGAAGACGAAGGTCTGATTCCATTGTAGGACGGTGAAGGAAAAAAAATTGTGAAGAAAAACTAATAGATCACAGTTTTAGAAGCCATGATTAGAAACAAATAACGAAGGGAGAGAGAGAGAGAAAGATAGTTACGCCATGGGGCTAGCGATAAAAATATTATAGATGGTACGATACACAAGGAAAAACAGCTAAAATAATAAACAGATTTATGGAAAGAAACAGAAAGTAATGGACGAAGAAACAGAAATAAACTTATGACCATAGATTTGACCTCAGTTGGCAAAAATCAAATTACGGACGCATTGTTAAGTAAAAATGCACACTTATCAGGCCAGACAAATAATGATTTACTTGCATAAGCATGATAAAGTGGTGAGTTATTCATTCATCGATTCCCTTCTTGCCAGGGGGAGATAATTATGTTAGCTTAGAATTTATAATTTCTAAATACAAGCTGGTCCCCTTGCGGGATGCATAAGTCAAAGCATTCATATGATCCTGCAGCGGTAGTCTCTGTTTTAATTCGTTTTACCTAATGATCTGTCTGAGGGAGGAGTAGCCACTTTTCTTTCTTTGCCCCCGGGAACTACATAGGACAAGGACTCCGAATCGTAACTCCTTCGTCTTCTTCTTCTTCAAGTATCATGCCTGGTGGCGAAGGTGAATATGTCTCTCAAAAACTTCCGGTCTCCAGTACTGTTTATAATTTTTGTTGTTGATTATTTTCCATGCCATGATGTCAAACTGGTCTGTATCTTCTCGCTTTATCGTCTTTTATCTCTTTTTCCGTCAATCGTTCAAGTTGTCACGATATATTCCAGCTTTCTTTACATTACATGCCTAATGAAATTGGATTGCTTACGTCTATAAGCGAAGTGAGTTATAAGCTTCTTTTCCGCATTCGATTTTTTTAGTAACTCGTTATTCTACACAATAATTTATACTAGGACAAGGTCCATGACAATTAAGCTATAAAATCATCTTGGAATCGGATTAACACTACGTAATTTCTCATAAATTCATAAACCGGATAAGAAAAAACATGACATGAAGCGCATTAGAAAGACATGAAGCGCATTAGAGAGACATGAAGCGCATTAGAGAGACATGAAGCGCATTAGAAAGACATGAAGAGCATTACAGAGACATGAAGCGCATTAGAAAGACATGAAGCGTATTAGAGAGACATGAAGCGCATTAGAAAGACATGAAGCGCATTAGAGAGACATGAAGCGCATTAGAGAGACATGCAGCGCATTAGAAAGACGTGAAGCGCATTAGAGAGACACGAAGCGCATAAAAAGATAAAGGTGTTACCGTAGCAGATGTTGTCTCAAAATGCAACTGGGAAACATCTTGTCCTATTTGTTTCTTCTTATGAACCATAGACTGGATCATCGTCATCATCATAAAACTCGTATTTTCTCATTTAGTTGTTTTTATTTTTTTTTTAAATAAAAACCTCTTATATATCTTTTAATGAAACGATTAATTAGAGATGGGTTTCTCATTCAATTATCCTTATCTACCACAGTTCGCTCCGATGTGAAAAATAATAATAACAGAAAGGAAAATCGATGAATAAGAATACAAGAAATGTGACTAGCAACGATATCAGTTGAGGACTTGCGTATCATTATCATCATCATCTTTTCCCTTTGTGCTGCTTATGGAGCACTGAACCACCACTGCAGTTGATCTCCTTTCAGGAAGCCTGCACCAAGCACTCACATGCATTTGCAGCGATGGTTTCTGTGGCAATTTGGTGTACATGATTGGGACGCCCCATGCACAACCTCAAATTAGACGCCTTGTACTATATGCCGGAGAGTGTAGTAGTTCTCTATATTTTTTTTTGTCTCTTCAGAGATCCCCCGGGAACTGCATTGGGGGAGTACATGCGTATAGTCACGCCATTAACGTTACATATCGCGATATCTGTTATTACGAGATCCGTTACATTTACTCACCCATATCCAGGTCCAAGAAGCAAATATTTCCTTCCCGGTCAAAGGCCACTGTGTCAGGACTGATGCAGAGGGACTGAAACAAATCATGATGGTCATGTACATACTCAAGGGTCAGGCAGCACTCATGGCATAGGGCCCACAGTTCTTTCTCTTCCAGGAATCTGTTGCGTGATGTCAGAACGTCGAAAAGGGATGCAGTGGCCATCCTGTCTGCCTCTTCCTCATTTTCTACACCCAGCTCATGTTGGAAGGTGGGGCTTGTCTGGCTCATGGTTACTGCCTTAAAGTGCCAACTACGCTTTCAGAGCATCAGTTGTGTCTGACATTGCGACCAAAAGTCGATACTGGTGGATTTCATATTATGCCCATCGTTCTCACAGACAAAGGTACAGCGTTAACGCGGTGTAACTATTTTTCTAGTATGCAGGCAACATCCTGTGAGACGAAATGTTTCAGAAAAATCATTAATGCTACCAGAGGATACACAATAAGAAATGATGACATTAGAAAAATTGTAGAAATTAAATCCTGCATTAAGTATATAGAGAGACAGAAAATTAGATGGTTTGGCCATCTCACGAGAATGAAGTCCGATAAATTACCTACGCGCCTAGAACAGTAGAAGATCTGGTTTCAAGGCACAAGGAAGACCGAGAGGCAAATGGATAGACACCATCACAAACATCCTACAACTAAACAAGTTCACAGCAGCCAACACACATGGCTCAATAACGCAAACTTAGCTTCCCACTACGCTTCAAGACAATAGTTGAAAGAAAAAAATAAAAGTAAATTAAAGCAAGGAAGAAATAATAGCACGTCACATTGTCACACACGTTTATGTGGCTTCTATGTCAAAAAATCTTAGTGCATAAGATTCACAACATTATATACACTTTCTATGTCCAAAGCTTATCACAACATTCCAGCCACTATCTATATCCAAAGCTTATCACAACATTATAGCTACTATTTATGTCCAAGGCATATCCCACCACTATAAACACTATCTATGTCCAAGGCTTATCCCAACACTATAGACACTGTCTATGTCCAAGGCTTATCGCAACATTATAGCTACTATTTATGTCCAAGGCATATCCCACCACTACAAACACTATCTATGTCGAAGGCTTATCTCAACACTATAGACACTATCTAAGGCCAAGGCTTATCACAACATCTCTGATTTGAAAACTGTGTTGTTGATTTAGGTTCTTGCCGTGGGAAATGGGTAGAGAAGAAGAACATTAACGCAGAAGTGAGACATTGTTAACAATTACACTTTTTAATCACTTTCATCTGAGCACAAGTTCCTTCACATTCCTCCTAAACCTCACGTTGTCTCAAAATTTGAAAGTCTTTATTTATCATCACCATTATTTCCCTTTTCGATCCTTGTGGAGTATGGAGCCCCTTCTCCAGCTGGATTCCTTGCAGGAAGCCTGTACCAAGCATTCACATGCGGCAGCGGTTTCTGCAGCAATTTTTCATAAATGATTAGGTTGCTATCCCCGGTGCGCAGCCTCATATTACTCGTCATGCATGACTGAATGACCAGTAGTCCTCTTCTTTCAGTGTCTCTTCATATACAACCCACCCCCCACCGAATTATTAATTCTTGTTAATCATAACATTCAAATATTGCAAATTTGTTATGTCCAGAACAGGACTGGGAGTAACACAGTATTGGGTTTCCAGTCACAAGATAGAACACATTTCTATTAACTGATGAATAATCAAGTCTTTACATATGGAAGGCTGTGACGAAACGTCTGTACGTGTTCTTTTGGTGGCTCTCTCACACCTTTAGCCACAACGGCAGTATCCATTCTTTTCTTCATTTTCTCACCAACCGCTTTTATTTGGCATAATTTTTGCCCCTTCATTCATTATTTTATCCTCTATGCTGAAATTAGTAGGGGACAGTCTCTAACACTCCACTCCCCCACGGAAGTATCTGCTATGGGACTGTCTTTATCTTGTTTACCACGCCTCAGACGTATTTACATTTCGCCAGGTGAACGGTGGCATTATCGTAACAATACCCGGTCATTATCACCGGTCAGCAGTAATACGCTTATCAATCGACTCATTCGTCTGGCCACATTTGATAGAGACGGTCATGTCTATTGTTCCCTTTGAACGTGACGGTCCGTCACTTGACACCAGGTGGCTAGCGACTATCCCTATGATTGCACAAGACGGGAGATAATGAGGTAGTCGCTTCCGATGTACGTTCTGTATTCGAGATTACAGATAAATCAGTCTGGAAACTCAAGATTTGCAGACGGTAGCATCAGGGCAGTTTCAGTGCACAACATTTGTTTGTGAAGATAGCACAAGATGCCGGCAGAAGTCTGACGCAACGATATGAAGAGGCCACGCGTGGATATTAAATTTAATATTATGAAACACGTGAGGGTATTTTTTGAATTTGAAACACCCCTACCCACGTAATGCTGAACGAGATTCGATTAGATTGGTTGATTTGAGAGGCCGGAATATACAATGTATCTCATTGGAAAATTAGGCGGAAACACGGCTTGAATTGGAACGTGGAAACTGGAAATATAATGTAACAAAATCGGAGACACAGAACACAGAGAGACTGCATTCGCAACGGTAGACTAGCGACTCCTAAAAGCCAGAAAGAAAAAGAGACATTGGACTTAGAAATTCCACAACTATAAGTAACAGATATAAGTAACTTTAAGTATTGGGCAACTTGGGAATTTACAAGTAAACCCGCATTTTTAATACAAGACTGGAAACTAAGGAATGTGATCACAAGTCATAGAGGAATTAAACAAAAGTTTTCCCAGGCCCAGTGATTTCGCAGAACACCCGCCGTCAGAGGAGGAATTAACTCTAATTTCCAGACCTAAGTGATTCGAAGCATCTAAAACAAAGCTGTGTCCAGTCTAAATATGTGCATGGAGATTGTGTATTCCCAAAATTTTGGGGTAAGTGTAAACAATTTATTTACTAATGCAAATTTGACGTGTTTCTTGCTTAGTGGTTATAAATGAGGCGGGCAACCTCAACATATGAAAAGAGTATATTCATGGACCACTACAGCAAGTGCTGGTGATTGTTTCTTTCCAGTCGTGCTGGAAAACCCGACAGCAGAGGTGACCCCAGACTCCGACTGGAGCATTGATGAGTGATGATTACATCACATGCGCCTCAAGTGTAGCATATCATTTTGTGAGATACATCTAACTTGTTAATGTTAGTTCAGGCACAAATCATTATTCGCGCTGTCCAGACACAATTTCCCAGTTAATCCCCAGAGGAATAGTGGTGATTTCTATTCATCTTTCCTGAGTTACACTGTGTATACTCAAGAATTTAATTCTGAGAGATTAACATTGGTAGGTTGCAACGAGAAGATGCGCCTGTTAAGCTTCCAACTCGGTGTACTTAGCAGAGGCATTTTGTTCTTTCTATTTTGTCCAAAAGTTCGTGGAACGAAGCTAGTTGTGAGTGAAACGCAGGGAATCAACACCAACCGCCTAAATCGGACAAGTTGTGTGAAGAAGTGACCCCATCACCAAGCAGTGACGAAAATCACAGCTGCAGGACTCACCTAAAAGTTAGGTGCTTATAAAAAGGCACCAGCAAAAAGGACATACTTTTTCTGAACTATATCCTCACTAAATCTCTGTGAAGAGAAAATTTGATTACAATATAAAAGTCAGCAGCAGATGATATATTTTAAACTGTTAATACTAATTGATTATTACATTTGTTACCTGTTGTTTTAAAACTAAACAATCATAGTCGATTCAGTTTTTTAAATATAAAACAAACATAAAGGTATGTTATCAGGCACTCGTAGGAAATAAAGAAGTAGAACATACACATATATTTACCTCTAAACAGAACTATACCATTATAAGAGGAATTCACTGAATTAACTCAGCTGTGGGCTTGAACGGACTAAAAATTATTGCTTAAATCCTTCACAAAAGGCGACGGACAGAGATAAGTTAACCATTGCTCAGCGCTATGCCGCATGGTTCTTGACTTCTGAATTGTCTTATGAAAGCTCCTTTGGCTAGAAGCGCCATTACACTTCTATCTACATCTCCGCCATGAGTAATCTTGTGCAAGGTAAACACCTTTATCGACCCATTTAGATACTCTTGAGTTTTTGCCATTATTGGACCACTACTGCAAAGCAGGGGAGGCAATCCATGACAAATGTCTGGGTTTCGCTGCATTGTGCAAGATCTTTATAGTGTTCTGGGATTTTAATTTATTTAGCTATGGCGAGATGGATGTTGGATAGAAAATAATAGATATAGTTCCCAGAAATGGATAACAGAACTGGTAAACTAGTGTAAGAATGAGTTAGAACATGCAAGGTAGTTAACAGCACAGTTTTAGATGGTAGCTGTAGAAACGAGCTGTGAAGTAAGTCACCTTCTCGCTAGACCGATACTATGCTCCAAGAGTGTCTCTGTTAATAGCTGATGTGAAATGCAGCCCGTTAAGTATCCCCACCAATTTAAAATATTAAAAAAATTCTCTTAATTTCCACACAATAACAAAATTTCGAACAGAACTGGAATTTAAACAAAATAAATGAACTGCGATTTATAAAATATAAAATGATTTCCCACTACCATAATAACATGTATTTGTAGTTGCTGTTCAAATCCCAAAAATAATTTTTCCGTTCGGGAAATTAATCATAAAGTTATAGCAGAATTTCTGGTGTGCTATTCATAATTTATCATAAAGACACTAGTTTACGTTGCAATTCCAGAGTGTCTTGCACGTGTCGCTACAATAGCACAATATGGAGCATAGAGACATCACTACAAGTTTCAAGCCGTGATTTTAACAATGGAAGCAGGGCCGGTTTCACCATTAGGCAAACTTAGCCGTCGTCTATGCGGAAAAATTTGGGGAAGGGGGCGGGGAACATGGCAAAATCGAACGGACTAAAATATTCGTGTAATGCTAAAGGTCTGAATTCCAAGAACAACAAGATACTCAAAACGCCTCCATGGATGAGGAGAACTGATGATGATGATGATGGCATATAATAAAAGTTATACATACTTGTATATTTGGGTGAGTCAAATCTTTTTGTCTTTCGCTTTCTTTCTTTCTTTTTTCTTTTTTAAAATCCGTGCATCAATTGGACACCCATTAAAAAGAGCACGCAGGCTTTGAAATTTTTTCGTGGTGCATTTTCGGGAAAATACGGAAACGGCACGCATTGCACCGAGAAAGCTAAATTGAACACCCATGTTAAGATAAAACACGCAGGCCTTTCGATTTTTTTGTTAATGGTGCATTAACCATTGCTCATTGGCCTTTGACCATCAGTCATGATGAATTTGGCTACAAAGATCCAATGACTTTTAAAAGGAATGAAATGACCACAAATGAACTAGTACCTTCATCAGGACATGCAGCAGAAACAGCACAACATAGTTATTTCGACCATGTTTTGGCGGGTTACCTGCTCACATACAACACGAAGGAATGGATCTGACAACTCCAGAACTGTAGAAAATTCGGCAGCGACCAAAGAAACCATTCCCACAACGATGAACATACGATGGGCAAACTTTGAAGCAGAAAAGGCATATGAACAGTAAAGTGGGTAATAATCACATTCTATTGTTTGTCATTATGTCCCCAGCCCCGTGCCTCATCAGAAGAGTTCAAAGAGTTAACTTGGATTGCCAGATTTTACAGGAGACATCCGGCAAGATTGTGAAAGACTACGATCAATAAGCTAAGACTTGTTGGGATTAAGATTATACTAGGTTTGCTTTCACAATCATAATCATCATCGTCGTCTCCCTTCTTGCTTCCATGGATCATAGAGACACTACAACTGCTGTCTTTCAACATAATAATTAGTAATACGTTCTTATGTACAGTTCCTTGATATGTACACGTATGTACAACTTGAAATAAAAAAAGATAATTCCATAGTGATGATGAGTCTGAACTTGAGATGTTGTTAAAGAGACACTGTTGTACATGGTGGATTAAGTACTAACAATCCATTTACTTGACCACCCATGTAATATACAAAGCACAAGTTATAGTGTTAATAAGTACTTTTCAAATATATTTAGTTATGTTCCTAAATCATTCTATAACATCATGTGTAGGTTTTAAAGATAACTTTGCCCTGTTTAGTATTGATTATGATAAGGTATTGTAAAAGTGTGTAACTGTTATTGTACTGTTACAATGTTGGGATTTTATTTTATTGTATTTTATTATTTAAATAATATTTAAGATATATCTGAGAATAAATGGATTCAGTATGAAAGACGAGAGAAAGGAAGGGCAGAATGTTAGACAGGCCTGCGTGCCCAATTCTAAACCCTTTGAAAATAAATAACTACAACATAAGGGCCCACGGGCACAAATTAAATGGGGCACCCCTTGCATAATTTCATCAACAACTATAATCAATATACGGCAAATCTGTATACAAAATTTAACGACTTGCTGTATCATCATCATCATCCATCAGCCCCCAAGGACCAAAGCTTACAACAAATTTAATCCAGGTTCTGCTTTCCTGTGCCATCCTCTGAAGATCTTTCCGTATTTTCTTTATCCCTTTCATTGAATGTCGCCAGAAACTGGGACATGCCATGACCTTGAAAAAACACAAGAACAACCAAATTTAAAAGGGTAAAAGTAACTACTACTTGCCGCGGCCTACTCGGTGCCAGTCCTCGGGGTGGGGCACGGTTCACCCGGGTGGTGGTCATGTGACTGGTGTAAGTTCGATATATTGAAAACGTAAATAAACATGCTAGATCATTGAAGTCTGACTACAGTCCGGCCTCTGAGTGATAGTTATACATTCTCAAAACAAACACAGTTCATTCATTCCAAAGTAAAAATATACTCAGTGTCACATGATGAAAGCAAGTTCAGACAGGTTGAGAGGACAATTTCAATGTACAGCATGAAATATTAGAGATCTAAAGTTTCCATTACTTCTTTAGTCTTAATTATATTAAACTGACCTTGTAATCCTCATTGTTTTTACAGGAATCTCGTGATCACGCAGGAATAAATTACAGTTGTTACCACTGTGGTAAAGATAGATTTACGCATGGAAGCACTTAACGTTCAGAATGGCAAATTTATTATATTCCATGCACTGAAAGTCATAAGTGACGCACATATTCATGTAAACGGAAGCTACCAGAAATACAGAACAAATGCTACCTGAGTCGCAAGAACAGGTACCTGAAATGAGGTCAGCGCTATCAAAGAATACAACACACGCTAGACGTACCCACTAAGTAGCGACAACGTGTGTGACTAAACCTGTTCGATCGGAAACTGATCGATAACGTGACGGGTAAGTAGTGTTTAAAGAGTTGGGTGGACAGGAATTTCTATGGGGACAACAAATGTGTTCGCTGGATTGTTTTTTTTTTAAATCCACGCAGGGTCGGTGCTAGGGTATTAGTCGCCCTAGGCAAACAGAGTATTGGACGACCCAAGTAGTTTGTACATACATACACGCACACACACTCGAGCGCAACCACCCAGAGACACACACACACACACACGCACGCACGCACGCACGCACGCACACACACACACACACACACATATATATTCATTCAAGCACAGGAAATATGCACATAAATGTGCTAATATAGTTATATGTATACACGCTTATTTACAGTTGTGTAGATAGGCTACTAAAAGTAAAGTGTTCTTTGTTTTTCTTGTTATAAATTTTTTTTTTAGTTTAGTTTTTGAGTTTGCCTACTGAATTGCACGGGCCTTTAAAAGTCTAACTGGCAAGGTTTGTAAACGTTTACACGTGATCTCTGACTGTCTTTTCTTTGAACCACCCCATCGCCACTCACGGTATCGTCCAATGTGTTACCGGGGTACAAAAATGGGAGCTAAGAATTGCAACATTGCACTCTACCAAGCATGTCGTAGAAGGCGACTATGGAGAGTTGGGCATGGGGTTGGCTACCACCTCTTGCAGAAACTTTAGTCCAACAAGCTACTATAACATGGACAAGTCAATCAATGGAAACTTTTAAAATAATTTAAAACGCGACCATCCACGACTGAATATGGTCATATATTAATAAATTTCATGACACAGTTTAAGAAAAGAAGTTTTGCCTCGTTCTGGCAAGGCGCGCCTCGTTCAACCTAGACACACGGTCCGTCGGTTATATTAGGGCGCATATCCAAATATAAAAGACCTCATTGGTCTAGTTAATTATGATCCAGAGTAGAGAAGACTTTTATAATTGAGTGCCTGCGTGGAGTAAAAGGATTAAAATGGTATGACAAGATCACCAGTTTGGAACTAACAACACGATCCAGACAAGTGCTAGTGAAACAAAACGTGAGAAGAGACACTGGCCCTGGATAAGACACACATTGAGGAAACATGTTGATAGCATTGCAAGAAAATCCTTGTTTTGGAATCCACAGGGTAATAGAAATGAAGGAACCATAAAACACATTGCGAAGGAAGCGATGCAGATATGAAAGGAATACGTAAGACATGGTAAAACCTTGAACGGATGGCACAGGTTAAGCATGAATTTGTTGAAGGCGTATGCTCCTTAGGGAGCCGAAGGGATATGATGTTGATGGCTGGAACCCGAGAAGGAGCCATTATTTCCCATTCACCCCCACCCCATATACAGGGGACAAATGTGTACTAAACAGTTTTGAAACAACCCAGACGGGTGCATCCAGTACTTGAGAATCATTCGTGTAGTCTCCACCTCGGGAACAACTACAGCTTGATTTCTTTGTTGCTTATTTCTGTTATTCACATTATATTGCCTTACAGTCCGTGTGAGCGTCCGATTGACAGAGTGGTTAGAGCGCTTGTCTCTCGCGGCAAAGGTGCTAGGTTCGAATCACGGTACTGACACGCTCCAGTTTACCCAGCAGTAAATTGGTTCCTGACTTTGAATTAAGGAAGGAAAAGGCAGCGAGGAAGTGAACTGGGCACCTCACATCTCGATGCTAGACATAGCATGGTAAAGTCTCTAACACTTTACTCCACTACTGTGTAGATCGCTGTGGCCCAGACTGCAAAGGCATTAAGGTCACAACTGCTATGCGTCTGATCTTAAACTACTATGTTGAAATATTTTTCTCAAGTGGCAGCGTATTCTGGTAACGCATTAGTTTTAGAATGATTTAGGAACATAACTAAATATATTTGAAAAGCACTTATTAACACTATAACTTCTTCTTCTTCTTCTTCTTTGATCCTTAGCCACCGACCGTCAAAGCAGTCAGTGGCCATCACGCCTAGTGGCGTCTTGTAGGGCAACAACAAATTGATAGCAACGTTTGTTTATTCATTGTTGTTTCCGTAACTTCAATTTTTTTTTTTACATAGACAGGGGTGTCAGCCCTATGCTAAAACCTCCAACCTGGAGGACCAGGGTGTCTGCTTTCGTCTGACCCCTGCCCGCGCAAACCTGTCCAGCTTGGTAGAACCTTCCAGGAGTAAAACTCCCGCTGGCATAGCTCTGGGGGTAATCAGGTACGCAAGCCGCAATACCTCGATAAGGTACTATAACTTGTGCTTTGTATATTACATGGGTGGTCAAGTAAATGGATTGTTAGTACTTAATCTACCATGTACAACAGTGTCTCGTTAACAACATCTCATGTTCAGACTCGTCATCACTATGGAATTATCTTTTTTTATTTTCAAGTTGTACATACGTGTACATATCAAGGAACTGTACATAAGAACGTATTACTAATTATTATGTTGAAAGACAGCAGTAGTAGTGTCTCTATGCTCCATGGAAGCAAGAAGGGAGACAACGATGATGATTATGATTGTGAAAGCAAACCTAGTATAATCTTAATCCCAACGAGTTTCACAATCTTGCCGAATGTCTCCGGTAAAATCTGGCAATCCAAGTTAATTCTTTGAACTCTTCTGATGAGGCACGGAACTGGGGACATGATGACAAACAATAGAATGTGATTATTACCCACTTTACTGTTCATATGCCTTTTCTGCTTCAAAGTTTGCCCATCGTATGTTCATCGTTGTGGGAATGGTTTCCTTGGTCGCTGCCGAATTTTCTACAGTTCTGGAGTTGCCAGATCCATTCCTTCGTGTTGTATGTGAGCAGGTAACCCGCCAAAACATGGTCGAAATAACTATGTTGTGCAGTTTCTGCTGCATGTCCTGATGAAGGTACTAGTTCATTTGTGTTCAATATCATTCCTTTTAAAAGTCATTGGATCTTTGTAGCCAAATTCATCATGACTGATGGTCAAAGGCCAATGGGCAATAGTATCTGCTATGGGACTACACTTTTGTACCCTCCGCGCAGTTCCCATGGTTCTCTAAGGAGACAAGGGAAGAATAGTACCACTGTTTCTCCAAGCATGTCGTAACAGGCGACTATCAAGGGGTGAATGCACAGTATGCCATGCGCTTCCTCCTCCTAGCTTGGAACCAGGTGTGCTGATTCTTTATATGCAAGCCAGGCTGGAGAAACTGGAGCTCATGACTTCAACTCAACACTTTTTGGAGTGGCAGAAAAGCTACAGGAAAAGCCTAGATCTACAGTGTAGATAATACCAAGGAGTCTTCAACTTGGTATTGGCTGCAAAAGAGGGAATGGCTCAGCAGCACTGGTTCAACAGCAAAAATCACAACAATCAAGAGGTGGGGCATAGAGCTGGTAACCTCTTGCAGTCATATGTTCTTACAGCCGTTAGTTTCTGTTGCAATTTGTTTTATAAGATGACAGCCCCATGCACAACCTCATATTAGATGCCCCTTACGACATGCCTGAGGGAACAATAGTTCTGTCCTTTCTTTATATCTTCATCAGAGATCCTGTTTCGAAATAACCGTGCTCTACATTTTATCTGTGTTCTACCTGTCTTTTTTCTCTCTACTGTGCCTTCCATTAATTTCTTCCTTCTCCGTATTTTCTCTCATATTGGAATGCATGACTCAGGCTTCGTGTTGTTATTTTGCCTGATTTACCATGGGTAGATATAACATTAACAACCCAGCTGGGCGCAGACAGATAAATCTGCAATACCTCTCTCACACCAAGCTTGGCACCAATACTTCTCGTATGGGTAATCGAAAGATAAACTGCGAATGTACTTCCGGCGTGGCAGAAATGTGATGCAACATTACCGTGGGTGTTTATGATAACAAATTAAACTGAGAGTTTGTTATGAATTACAGACATGAGTCATCTAAAAAGCGATGGCTTTAATGCCTTAAATGGGAGAATTTTGAAATCACCTGTGTCATGCGGAATTTCACGGCTGAGGGAGGGGGGGGAGGGGGGAGATGTATATTAAAGTCAAACATTTGGATCTGTTTGGTCTAGGTAAAATATATTAGATGCCTGCCTTTTACGGGTGTAGTAAAACTAACTCCGTGTAAACCCCCCCCCCACTCAAATTCCCCCATGCAAAAGCTAGTAACGTAAATTCAACACTAATAAACCCCACTACTATATTTGAAAATTGCCAAGAGCAAGGTCAAACGTCTGCTTAGAATTGGACAATACTTGACTTTTCTAACACAATTGTTTGAAAAAAGGGTACCCTTCCTCAAATCGTATACACACCCGCCCTATTATTTAGTGGAGGTTGTAACTATAAATAACTCCAAATGTTTGAAATTCTGCACCATTTACTAGCCTAACAGTCCACGATTGGCCCAAGATTTGAATCTTCAAAGACAAGCGTATTGAGTCCCATCCCCCAACAACACGCAGCTCGCGTTTCCCTTCCCAATATTTTATGACGAAAGCCGGAAAAGTTGGCAGAAGAAAAAAAAAACAACTAGTTACCTCGTCTTGAAACGGGAGAGAGGGGAAAAAGTGGGGGGTAAAATGGAAAGAATCAAGACTAACTTATGCTTTTTAAACTGAAACTGAAATCTAATTTGTGCAGAAAAGAGGGGAGAGAGAGAAACTTAGATAACTTATATAGAGGGTAAATAAAATGGATGGATGAATTAAAGCGATAATATTGTTTATTAAAATACCATACTATTCCCATATAATAAATTATCTTGCCGTATAGAAAAGTATTTTGTTCAGAATAAATATAGAGAAAAAGTACATAGATGAAAACGATGACGAAGAGTTAGATGAAATTTAGATAGGGTGATAGAGGCCAAAGGGCAGTTTAAGAATCACTTTTAAAAATTGAAATCGACCCAATAATAACCGAGATATTGTAGAAACTAAAAAATTGAGACGGACTGACAAACACACTGAGGAATGCTCAATTTTGAAAGTCTTCGAAAGTTACATTTTAGGGGACGCTTTTTTGAACAGTCAAATTTGCTTGACTCGTTTGATTGGTTAATGATAGTTTAGGAGAGGGGGGATAAAACTAATGCGTTACCAGAATACGCTGCCACTTGAGAAAAATATTTCAACATAGTAGTTTAAGATCAGACGCATAGCAGTTGTGACCTTAATGCCTTTGCAGTCTGGGCCACAGCGATCTACACCTGTGCCATTGATCGCCAGTTAATCTTACTTTTGTGTGAAATATTTCATTGATTGCGGTACGATAAATAATTTTATTGATATATTTTGTTAATATGTAGAGGCAAACCCAGATAGGGGGCCAAAATTTGTGTTGTACGACATTGCCATGGGAAAACAATTACGACATCCCAGCAAGCATGCCTAAGCAGAATTATTGAGAAACGAAAGTAAATTATGTTTGAATATTGCCATACAAAAACCACTACGACTGTAAGTCCAGAAAGCTATTGGCAGTCTTCTGCAGTATCACTGTGTTAAATTGACGTCAGAAAACATACTTAGAACGATTTCACAAAAAAAAGAATTAACAGGTTACAAGAAGACAACTGTATACCTATCTGATTGTATAGAAGAAAATCATTGTTTAAGTGACAGGGGCGTTGCAGCCATATGGAAGAAGAATGTAAACACAATACAGAGGGAAGTCAAATAAATTAAGGGCTAGTGCAAATGTTTGCACACGAGCCTGACCACGGATGATGGTAAGTTTGAGTAATTGTGGACATATTATTAGCCAGCATATAAAAGTAGAGGAACGTCCTTCTGTTTCAGGGTTATATTGCCTGTTACCAGCTGGTGACAGGAAAACCTATTGAAGACAGCATTGGAGGAAGAGAAAGCCTCAACAAACTGTATGCTGCATTTTATGGCCAAAGAAAGACCTTATGCTGAAATTTATATTATCTACTGAAACCTACGTCAACTAGAAACATCAGGTGAAGTCCCCTTACGTGGGCTCTGAGAACTTATTCAATTAAAAATTTCCACATGTGTACTATCTTATTCGTGGGCATGATGACAAAAATAGTCCTTCCTACCATTGACTTTCACTTTTAGACAGTACTACATCAGTCTGTGTTATACACCTACAGTGACATTTGTTTATTATCAAGATATGGACAAAGATTCCTACTTATTTATTTATTATATGTAAATACAGTTCTCTTCATTTTTAACCATTCCTGCCCCAAAAAGATTTGAAGGGACAGGAAATTAAGATTGTAAAATAATTATCTAAACTTAACCCCAGTCTTTATTAATTCAATTTCATTGAGTTACAGTTGTGTTTGTTTTATGCACTTATCACTATACTTGCATTACCCTAGACACGTAGCCATATAAAACACATAACCATATCATAAAATATTCCCCGGAGTTAGATCTTAGAGAGGTAGCGGATAGGTACCCTGAGAATACATCATCATCAACAATTAGACTCAGGGACTTACATAGCTTGACCTCACTCCGAGTACACGTAGCTTGGTAACATCTATAACCTCTCCGGCACACACGCCACAACGGGTTGTGAAGATCTTTACCTTGACTTTCGGAACGGTAACTCCTGCAACTACGCCTAGGGCGCCCTCACCATAAAAATCGACGATTACGGAGTAGTTAGCAAACCATTTCAACATCTGGGCAGTTAAGTAATTGTAATCTGGCCACAGCAAAATAACTCACCACCCATACTAACCCCCACTCTAACCATTTTCAGTGAAGAAGTTCCAGGTAGACGACCCTGTTATCTTATCATATAGTCAACAATCTGTAAGTTAAATCATCAGAGACTAATTTATCATTGAAGATAAGTTACTGTTGTCGTGGTTTTAAAAACTCTGTCTTTTTGTGATCCTATCAATGTATCCTCATTTTTCTTACTAGATCCAAAGTTGTAAGGAGCCCTCAGGGCAGCTGGTCCTCCTGCCGGAAGCCTGCACCAGGCAGTCACATGCTCGTGCAGTGGCGGTTTCTGTAGGAGTGTGTTTTACGTGATAAGGTTGCCAGCCTCATGCATAACCTCTTGTTAGTGACCTTGTAAGATGTGCCTGAGGGAGCAGTTGGTCTATTCTTTATTTGTCTCATTAGAGACCCCCGGCAAAGTCACTACAGCTGACTATAAATTATTAAGCTACAGACTTTTATAAACGGGTACTTGCGTAGAATAGAAGGACTGAAATGGTATGACAAAGTCACAAATGTGGAATTGATGACAAGAACCAGACAAGTGCCAGTGGAACAAGAGTTGAGAAGAAGACGCTGGCGATGGATAGGACACACATTGAGGAAACCTGTTGATAGCATTTGTCACAGCGGGATATTGCTAGTGATGGTATCTCTGTTTGTGTACTTCGCGTTGAATTATGTTTTGTAGGCCGTTCGAGGAGAATGTTTATTTTTCTTTTTCAATTCCCCTCAATGTATTCTATTTTATTTTATTGATCGTATAGTGGTGAGCATTCCCCCTGTGCCGATGACGCGGGTTTAATCTTAATGGACGACAGCAGAAACCCAACTCGTGACCACGACTCAGTTTTAATCTTAATTGTTCTCAGATTAATTCTTTTTTCACTCTCCCTTCGTTAATGTTAATTTCATCGCTAACTTGACAATATTCTCCTGTATAATTCTTTCTTGGAATTAGGAATTAATCCATAAGGGAATTCATTAAATAGTAACTAGATCACCCAATTCAATAACTGGTACCAATTTTAGGCAACGAAATCTGAACTCCTTTCCAACTATCATAATTATAAGTCATACGCCATTATAGTCTGTCAATAATTTAATTGATTTTCTTCGTAACTTGGACATAGTCATTCCCCCATATCGTTTCGGTTATTTATTTTTTCTTCCCTTTTGTTTTTGTCAGTTTACAACTTCAGACTTTACAGTTTCACTAGAAAAGAAGGACGCAAGTTTGTAATCAGCACAAAGTATGACCGACAAGTTCAGTGAACAACCTACGCTAATTTGCGAGAGAATAGTTTATAGTTTAGATTTTAGATGATATCTTGTGACCTCAACATTTAACTCCGCAAGATTTACGGAATCTCGCTGAATCAATTTCCCTTTTAACTTCGCGATTCATTCTCTTAACTAAATCTCCTTAATAGCTCCTTTATTCCATACGAAGAGACGATTATTGAAGTCTATCAACTCTACCAACCTTAGAGGATGAGCATGTCATTCTCTGAAATTTCTCTCTTTGTTGAACCTCGACCAGTATGGCTTCGACCTTGATGACCGAAATCTCCTAAGTAGCTGTTCATTGATCTACTATGTCGGCTTGCTGAATACTCGGGCGTATCCCGTAGGTACTAATTTTTCATGATCCCCTTTGATTATTGTTGGAAGATTCTACGTTCTTTTCGACCGTTAGTCATTCTAACCTGACTAGTATTTTATTTCTCAGCTCTGTAGGTTAACTTCATGTTCTTTTCTTCTTTGCGTCTCGGTGTTTAGTGTGTGTTGTCATCGTTGTTCTCTGACATGGTACCCTATTTTTTATTTTCTCCCCCGTAACCAGCACTGAAAGTATTGCTTTCCTTCTCATAGCCAACCTTTTTTTCTCTATTTTACGTCATGCCGAACCGTATGTCACTACTCCTGAGACACAAGAGAGGCAGAGGTAGACCAAGAAACACATGGAGAAGAGAACTGGATACAGAGGTGAAAATGATGAGAAAAACATGGAAATAACTTGAGCGGATGGCACAGGACAGGAAGACTTGGCATGTGTTTGTTGAAGGCCTATGCTCCTCGTGGAGCTAAAGGGTATTGATTGATAATGACCGGGTTGGAAGGAAAGTCCACAGGCTCCCCAGCCTCGCAATGACATGTCATTGGGCCGAAGGGCTGAAAGCCCAAGTGCCGCTGGTTAAGGATATGGGGGGGGGGGGTGGTTTAAATTATTAAGTGGTTTGTGAGGTGGGACGTGTTAAAATAATAATAGTAGTAGCCCCTTCAGTCATGTCTGACTATGGGAATGCGCCCCTGAGGTGACAGCCTCAGCTGCTTTTTTATATGATATCCCTTTCGACGTCTTCATGTCTCAACTTCTTGTTATGAGAGCTTCTTTTCGCCCAATCTGAGGTGGCGCTGTAAGGAACTTGGTGCGTTCGGCAGCTTCATCCTCGCAGGTTAAAGGATTTATATCCGGTGCTTTCATGTCTTTGAACCTCAGCTGCGGTCGCCCGGCTGTTCATCTGCCATCTGCCAGTTGTCTGTAGAAAATATTTTTGAGGATGCCACCATCTTCTGTGTGGTGGACGTGGTCAGGCCAGCGTAGTCTGCGCTAATTTGGGTACACATGCAAGTTTGGTTTGAAGGACTATCTTCATTGCACTCGGACAACTCCATCAATGCTCCGATCTCCTCCCTTTGATCACACAAGGAAAATCTCAGCACAGTGCACGAACTCCGTAGCACCGACGAGAATCCCAATGTGTATATACGAATCACAAATTCTATAAATATTTTTGAGGTGGGTAGGTTTCCTCATTTTTAAATTTTTGCCATGGCAGCGGTCGTGTGGCTTACTCTTTCCGATTTCCAACTGCCGAGGGATTTTGCGCAACTTGCACACGGGACCTCCAATTTTTTTTTCGCCCGTATCCGAGAAGGTTAAGCATCTGATCTCACTACTGAGCAGAGCAAAGAGAAAAAAAGGGGGGGGGGGAGAGGGGGGGAGGGGGAGTATGACATCATTAGGACCGTTGGTTCTGAAAAAAAGAAATGTCCATAAATTATATTCCCTCTATTGGGAATCGAACCCGGTACCTTTAGAATGCGAGGCGGATGCCATATCTCTTAGCCACTCCATCCCCATTAATGCAAGTTTAGAATTGCCAACTCAGTCAGGTACATTTTTGAGCTATCTATAATGCGTTTTCTTAGACGTCTCTTTTGGTCCTGTGCCTGGAATTTGATCGTCCGATCGGCAGAGTGGTTAGACCGTTTTCCTCTCGCGGCATAGTTACCGCGTTCCGGGTTCGAAATCTGGTAGCGTTACGCTCCAGTTTACACCTAGCTGTAAATGGGTGCCTGATTCTGCTCTTGAGTTAGGAAAACAAAAAGCAGCAAGGAAGGGAACTGGTAACACCCCTCATAAAACTGGACCTAGAGTAGTGAAGTCTCTAACACTTCACTCCTCTTCGGCAGTGTAACCTAAGGGATTTATCTATTTTCACCCTGTCTTTTTTTTGGGCCCTTGAATGTGTTCAGCAGACGTCTCGCCTTTCTTGCCTGTTACGTAACATAAAACGGTTAAAGAGTTTTCCTCTCGTAGCGCAGTTATCAGGTTCACAACCTGGTAGCATCCCTGGCCGGACTACACCATTGTAGTTAGTTCCCTTGCAAGAAGCCCCAAACTATCAATATATATATAAAATCCCAGCTTTGTCAGTAACGCTAAGGGATGCAACTTTGGTTGAAAGTTATACATTAATTGTATTGTTTCCCTTATATGTACTCTCCCGAAAATAGTAACACTCGACAAAGAAAAGTGCGCAAATGACGGTGTGCACAAAAACATTTATAGAATGTGTGATCCCGTATACACACAATGGGATCCT
Source organism: Oreohelix idahoensis (assembly GCA_024509875.1). NCBI lineage: Eukaryota > Metazoa > Mollusca > Gastropoda > Stylommatophora > Oreohelicidae > Oreohelix > Oreohelix idahoensis. The sequence continues at coordinate 34,663 of JAMPIV010016192.1, read as the reverse complement.
CGCTGCTGCTACGTAGTTCGTGTACTGTGGTGATGCACAGTGGTATTTAAAAATACTTTTGAATAAGTAAAATTGCCGTTAGGTATTGGTGCTTTTGAATGTAATTCCCGTCTTATGACGGGCTTTTACACTAGTTTATATATATGCACTCTTACAGTGGTGGTTTCTGTAGTAATTTATGTTAGATGATGAGGTTGCGAGCTCCTACGCACAAACTTTGTTAATCGCTTCTTACACCGCTGCCCGAGGGAGAAGTAGCAATTTTCTGTCTTTGCCGTCTCAGGGGCCCCCGGGGAGCTATACGGGACAAAACGAATACTTGGATTAGTGTAAACAAATTAAGGTAAAAAAAAAACAAAGTAAAATGACATGTATATCGATTTTACAGACAATTATATAGATAGTTCCTTGGAGACTACATTTGTAATGTCACATCAGGGACTAATTTCTCATAGAAGTTGATTTACTGTTGTCATGGTTTTGTAAACTGTTTCGTTTTGTGATTCTTTATCTTTCCCATCCTTGTTTCTCATTTTGCTCATATTTATCAATGCTGTGAAAAACTGGAGGCAGTATTCTGAATAAAGGAGTTGTTGTTTTTTATTTTTTAAATTTAAATTTCTTATTCTTTCACAAAACGTTTGTAAAATTGTGTCTGCGAACACTGTACTAAATAAGAATGTATTATATAATACATTGAAATGTCAGTGAAACAAGAGATGAGAAGAAGACGCTGGAGATGAATAGGGCACACGTTGAGGAAACCTGCTGATAGCATTATCAGGCAGTTCTTGTTGTGGGAATCCCCATGGTAAAGGAGGTAGAGGGAGACCAGAGACATAAAGGGGATGAAGAAGAAATGGAAAGACCTTGAGATGATGGCACGGGACAGGAAGACTTGGTATACGTTTGTTTAAGGCCTGTGCTCTTTGGGGAGCTGTAGAGGGATGATGATGATGATAAAATATATATTTGTTCATACCTTTCTGATCTTCTACACTACACACAATGAAATATATATTTGTACATACCTTTCTGATCTTCTACACTACACACAATAAAATATATATTTGTACATACCTTTCTGATCTTCTACACTACACACAATAAAATATATATTTGTACATACCTTTCTGATCTTCTACACTACACACAATAAAATATATATTTGTACATACCTTTCTGATCTTCTACACTACACACAATAAAATATATATTTCCACATACCTTTCTGATCTTCTACACTACACACAATTCTTCTTCTTCTTCCGTCCTTAGCCACCGACCGTCAAAGCAGTCAGTGGCCATTACGCCTAGTGGCATCTTAGGGCAACAGCAGATAGGTTTTCTTTGCCATTGTTTCCCATCACGCCTATTGGCTACACACAATAACATATATATATATATTTCCACATACCTTTCTGATCTTCTACACTATACACAATAAAATATATATTTCCACATACCTTTCTGATCTTCTACACTACACACAATAAAATATATATTTCCACATACGTTTCTGACCTTCTACACTACACACAATAACATATATATATTTCCACATACCTTTCTGATCTTCTGCACTATACACAATAAAATATATATTTCCACATACCTTTCTGATCTTCTACACTACACACAATAAAATATATATTTCCACATACGTTTCTGACCTTCTACACTACACACAATAAATATATATATTTCCACATACCTTTCTGATCTTCTACACTACACACAATAAAATATATATTTCCACATACCTTTCTGATCTTCTACACTACACACAATAAAATATATATTTCCACATACCTTTCTGATCTTCTACACTACACACAATAAAATATATATTTCCACATACCTTTCTGATCTTCTACACTATACACAATAAAATATATATTTCCACATACCTTTCTGATCTTCTACACTACACACAATAAAATATATATTTCCACATACGTTTCTGACCTTCTACACTACACACAATAACATATATATATTTCCACATACCTTTCTGATCTTCTGCACTATACACAATAAAATATATATTTCCACATACGTTTCTGACCTTCTACACTACACACAATAAATATATATATTTCCACATACCTTTCTGATCTTCTACACTACACACAATAAAATATATATTTCCACATACCTTTCTGATCTTCTACACTACACACAATAAAATATATATTTCCACATACGTTTCTGACCTTCTACACTACACACAATAAATATATATATTTCCACATACCTTTCTGATCTTCTACACTACACACAATAAAATATATATTTCCACATACCTTTCTGATCTTCTACACTACACACAATAAAATATATATTTCCACATACCTTTCTGATCTTCTACACTACACACAATAAAATATATATTTCCACATACCTTTCTGATCTTCTTCACTACACACACTAAAATATATATGTCCACATACCTTTCTGATCTTCTACACTACACACAATAAAATATATATTTCCACATACCTTTCTGATCTTCTACACTACACACAATAAAATATATATGTCCACATACCTTTCTGATCTTCTACACTACACACAATAAAATATATATTTCCACATACCTTTCTGATCTTCTACACTACACACAATAAAATGAGAACAAAGCCTACCAACAGTATTCAGACTAGCCTCTGGCTTTTCAAATGAAAAATTCCCGATTGGAAATCGTGATCCAAAACACAGAAGACATGATGCGTATATTATTAATGTATTACTGAATTCATAACTTCCTTTCAAGTTTCAGAAACTTAAGGGCGCCAACTAGAACAGAAAGCGTCACGTTCGGCTCAGCTCAAGCTACTAAATCTTCCGTCCTCTACTTGCTTAATTCCGGAATCACTTGCGAAGCCAACATTGTAACAATAGCGTCTTGGTTATTGGGTTATAGAGCGTTATCGAAGATCGATACATTATTCAGGATTCGGTATTAGCCTTATGACGGGTTCCTTAAGGCTGTTAGCTTTTCACGTCGATGTACGTAACAATGCCAAATGATACTATCATACTCCTCACACAATCCCGTAAAAATTAATAACACATAGTGTTTGTGAACTGTAAGGTAAGGGGTAAAGGATCGCGTTACACGCACATTGAGGCATATTGGGAGTATGGTGTTAGGCCCATATTTTCTTGACCATCGGCACACTAGGGACGATGTTGCCAGTTTGTGAACTGTGCTTTTGTTAATAATACTTACTTACTTTGTCGTTCCTCTTCTACCTTTGGTTGTAGAGATCAGCCAGAGAGAGCGCCATGTTGTTTTATCTGCTGTCTTCCTTTTAACCTGGTTCCAGTCCAGTTCTCGGTGCTTCATAAATTGTTTGATGTTGTCCTCCCAGCGAAATCTGGGTCGTCCTGGAGGTATAGATCCTTGGCTCTTGGTCCCCCATGTTTGTCGGGGTAGCCGGTCTTCTCACGTTCTGCAGACATGGCCCACCAATCGCAACTGGGACTGTTGCAATCGGGTCTGCAGGGCCTGCGGTTGTTAAGCGGTTGTATAAAATTAATTTAAAGCGAATGTTTAATTTACAAACACTGAGAATTTAAAGTTTATAAGTACAGGATATGCCTTACATTCTTTATATTAAGCACGTTAATAATTATGTTTCTTTATCCATTAAATTAAAGACTCAGCGGGTTTTACCTTTAAGGATAATCTCGTTTGTAAGCAATAATGAAACCAGGTTTTAAAGCAAAGTGCAACTGTAGCGAGAAATGCATGTGGATGGAGACTAGCAACATAAGATTAAAAAAAAACAAAACAACAACAACATTAACTACACACATCTATTAAAAAATAAACAGAACAAACGGCACAACACCCTAAAGAATTGTTCACGTAATACCAGGACATTTGTCACGTGTTACGTGCGCCTTGTATATTTCTTACATAGTGACGTCGCTTAGGGTGCCTAGTACTTGTCCTTCTCATATAGGAGGCCTAATACTGGTCCATATATGTAGGAGCCCATGGCTAGCTAACCGCTGTTTGTATAGACATTCTAGAAAATGTATAAATGTGCATAAATTCATAAAAACAGTATGTATATATATATATATATATATATATATATATATATATATATATATATATATATATATATATATATATATATATATATTATAATATATATATATAGATATAGATAGATAGATAGATAGATAGATAGATAGATAGATAGATAGATAGATAGATAGATAGATAGTGTGCGTTTGTATCTCTATATGTGGGAAATAAAAATATAAATATACATAAGTTATATTAAGCCACATGTGTATTAATAGTGAACAATGGTACTCACACATCATCATCAGATGCATTCTTCGCATCGAAGGTAGGCTGCATTAGATTTCCAACGTCTTCTGTCTCTTGTATTGTTATTGGGACTCTGTTAGACTCTTTCCTGTCCATCTCTTGATGTGATCTTCTCACTTATAGCGCTGGCTTCCTCTTGCACGTTTGAATTCACCTCTATCTCCTATTATGGACGTCAGTAAGATGTTATGTCTTATTACAGGGCTAAAATATTTTAGCTGTCTAATTTTGATCACCTTCATTAATTCTATTTTCAGTCCTAGGTTTTCTAGAACATCTTTATTTATTTTCTTCTCTTTCCATGAGATGTGTACCATTCTTATGTATATCCACATCTGAAGGGCCTCAATTCGTTCTTCTAATTGCTTGTTGATTGTCCATGTTTATACACCATGCAGTAATGGTCACACACATACATAAGCTCACAATTTTAACCACCCAAAAAAAGTAGAATCTAGGCAACCTAAAAGTAAAGAACGGGTGAGGTTGGCAGTAGAGTCAGGGTGAAATTGTAACAGACGAAGAGTTTTGATTGAAAAGCAGATGGGTTTACAAATTGTGTGTGAGATACGAGAGTCATACATTTTTTTATAAGGCGAAAGTCCTCAAAGACAAAATGGCATATAAAGGTAAATGTAGTCCCATAGAAGATACTGCCATAGGGAAGTGAAGTGTTAGAGACTTCCCATACTGGTCAAGCATCGAGATTTGGGGTGACCAGTTACCTTCCTCGCTGCCTTCTTCTTCCCTAACTCAAAGAGCAGAGTAAGGTACCAGTTTACAGCTGGGTAGACTGGGGCCGGACGCGACCAACTTTCGATCCAGGAAACCGGTGACTTTCTACGAGAGATAAACGAAGCGAAGCATACACGAAATTAATAACTTGGTATAATGAAATAATGTATGATTTGATATAAGGCTAACATCTTAAGGAATAGATACATGGTTGAAATGAAGAACAGTGGGACGTGTTTTTCAATGGCATCCAAATACGTCGCCAACGTTGTTAGGCTTATGGCTTAGAGACAGATTTAGGATTACTAACCCTAACACTTATCAGTTTTTACTTCACGGAATTCTTTTTTTTATATATTTTTTTTAAGGCCCTGTTGATTAGACGACACATTGTACTTCGTTTCAACCTAAATAAATGTTTTAACATGACTTTGTAATAATAACATTATAATGCACTCAGCCAATTTGCCCTGATCCAACCCTTGCAGTTATATATTTTACAGGTGGTTGAAAAACCACTTCCTGTTTATAATTTTTTTATTTCGTTACTAACGTTCAACTAATTTATATGAAACAAACGTAAAAATAAAGACAATTACCGGTCATTTAATAGTATCTAACGCTGTCACAAGTGGAGAAAAGAGTCTGTCTGAGGCAAGACAAAAGTCTGAGTGAGGAGTAAGAAATAGAGGAAAGTCTGAAATAGCGAATGTGAATGTTGAATGGAAGTGTGACAGTCCGGCGTATAAAGATGATAAACACTCTTTTACCCTGCCACCCGGACATATTTAGATGTCAACTTCACTCACCCTCTCTTTCTCACCTATCAAAAAATGAATAGATATATGAAATAAAGGACTGATACACACCGAGCTGTTTTCACATTCAACAATAACAGATGTGAAGACAGGAAAAAGATTCTGACTCGCTGCTAAATAATTTTCTAAGTTTATTATGATATATATATATATATATATATATATATATATATATATATATATATATATATATATATATATATATATATATATATATATATATATATATATATATATATATATAAATTACTATAACTGCGCGATGGCAGGAATTATAAATGAATCTAAACAAAAGTATGATTTCACTATCAATAAACATCAGAATAACAACAGACAACCCCAAACCGATTTTTGTTAATAATCCAAATAGGCAACAAAAGTTGTGCCCAAGGAAAACCCCCCAAAAACACAAACAAGAATAATCCCCGATGGGTACTAGGAATACTAAATACCTATTCTAATATATGTCCCCGTCGCAGTCCCCAGCTTAAAATAGAGACAAGTGCGGTCTAGGCTACACAAGAAAAAAATACCCCACAGCAAAAGCACACCTTCAAAAAAACACCAAACAAAACCTCAACAACGATGTAGAGAGAGGTAAACACCCTCTTATATGCACAACCAAGTACTTCATGAAAGATTAACTAATTTTCGCCACACGTCTTGAGTTTAACTTCCTGTTCATCTGTGGGGTAGTTCTGGACTTGAACCAATTATCTTGCAAGTCCTGTGCCTTTCCTTCGAGGTGAGAATTCAGATAAATCCAAGGTTGACGAAGACAGTGGGAAATATACTTTCAGTGTGACTCAATGATCATGAACCCTGATATCCCGTGGGTTGAATGAGTCCAAACTCATGTTTGCACAAGCGGTGCGCCTTAATATACCCAACAGATGCGGCCAGTTCAATTGTGACTGGGCGTATAACGAACAGGGCCCACCGGTCTACAAACGAAGACAGAATGGGCGCTCTATTCTGAAGTTTGGTGAGCTTGAATGTTGATGGTTTCAGAGGTTTAACAGCTACAGGAGCATAGGGTACCAGCAGCTGGGTACTCAACTCTGCCTTCTTGGTAAGGATTTTTTAAAGAATTTAACCACTAGTCTCCACTTGAGAACTAGATGAAGGCTATGATACCAGACCTTTGACTTAATGGGTTTCCAGATTTCCGTCTCCAGTAGCGTGTAGAAGTTTGCCTTCTCTGCTGTGAAAATACAATAAATACAAGCCATAAGGTAGTCGCCTCAATTAGGGTCCACTAGCTAATAATACCTATATACATACACATCGAGACACGTACTGTTTACAAGCAATCAACAACCCCAAACTCTCCTTTTCCCAAGTTATCTTGGAGCGTCAAACCGGTTTTTTCTGGCTTATTCAGTGCACACACTTGTCTCTCCCTCCCGTGGAATCAACCAACTAATAGCCACGCAACTCTGGTGTCTGCACAAGCCAGTTCACACACTCTGAGGTTACATAAAAGTTCTAAGGTTTGAATGTAAACAACTCGTTACTCCATATTGCTGGGTCTGAGAAGACGAGCGCTCAATATTCCGCCAGTTAGGCGTCTATCTTTCAAAGACCCATATCGGGTTACACACAACAATAAAATCAATATTTACAAGCATGGCCCCAGACAGTAACATAAACCGGGGCTCACATGTATCCCATACAAAATCCATGGTATGAGTCATCCAGTAAGTACAATAATATACATCTCTAGGTCAAAACCCACGTCTCTGTGAAGACACGTCTGTACGTGTCCTTTTGTATGATCTCTCACACCTTCAATCCTCCGGCAGTATCCTTTCTTTTTCTTCATTTTTCTCAATCATCGCTTTTATTTGGCATAAATCATGCCTTTTCATTCGTTATTTTCACAATTTTGCCCTATGTTGGACATAGCATGGGGAATTCTCTAACACGCCGCTCCCCTATGGCAGTATTTGCTATGGGAGTAATGCGTATCTTATTGTTTCATACTCCACTCCCAGACTGTTGTTACGATTCGCCAGGTTTGGTGACCCGGCCAGCGATAATATTTTATCGCCTAATCTGTCTAAACACATGTGGAAACCATCAAACATTTGACCCCATTGGGAAGCGGCTGATCGTGTTGACACAAGCTGGTGTTGCGATCAGATGAGAGAAGACCACACGGGCTGTCCAGACATCTGTCTGGCGTAGGCACGCAGATTATTCTGATAAACAGAAGTACACCGAAAGTCTTAGGTAACGTTATGACATCACTGTGTAAGAGGCCACGCGTGTATATTAACATTAATATTTTCAAATACGCGTGGGAGGAGTAATGCTAAATTTCCCCACCCAAACAGTGCTAGATAGATTGGAGTGGTTTGCCAGAATCTACGATGATTTGATTGAAACTTTCGGCGGAAACACAGCTGGGATTTGAAACTAAGGATTGTGAGATATAATCTTGGAGTCACAGCACACAGCACAGACAGACTGCATCGCAGCGTCAACTAAAGACCTCCTACAAGCCAGAAGAAAGAGGATAGGACTTACAATTCTTCAATACTTATAGAACAGAGGGTAGGTCTTATGTGTTATAAATGTTTATACAATACCAAAAACTACCTTCTGTTCATTACTTACTGTTCTTAAGTCTACAATCATTTACTAGACACAGTATTAAGGTCTTTGTCTTGTGTGGACTGACCTATACTGTATAATTGGGGAACAACAGAAGTGGCGTCATTAATAGGCTGGGCTGCCCATTGTAAACTTCCGGTGTTGTGTCTTGCGGTTTGCACTAATGACCAGTCATCGAAGCATCATTTTTGTTGGTGATGCCTAGGTGGCCGGGAGGATAGTGTGATTCGCTTGCATAGCTAGGCGGTGTTGTCGCACGGAAGTTCCGGGGTTCGAGTCCTGGGTAAGCCACGCACGTCTGTTGTTTTTCTGTTGTCTAGTGTTCTACTTTTTTATTTCTTATGAGTGCCTGAAAACATACCTTTATGTTTGTCTAATATTTATTTCCCATAAATTAAAACCCATCGTCACAAACGCCTGCGTCACCAGCACACTGCTATGTGGTAGTGAGACATAGACAACCTTTTCTAAGTGTGACGTACGTCTAGTTTGACAAGTGAATTTTCCCTGATTTGATGGATGATTAAAGGGACTTTAGCTTTTCATAACATTAGAACCCCTGAACATCAGTATTGTTGTAACTTTTCATCAACGAAGAGTAGCGGCTATGATCAAAGCAGTCAAAGACGATCCCCAGAACAGAGAAGTAGAAATTTAGCATCTTCGTGCGAACACTGAACCTAAGGGCAAGACGGACACGAGCGGTCAGAAGAAAGCTTCTTGCAGACTTCGCACCTCTGTGGCAACCGGCAGACTTGCCCGAAAGACTATGGAACGAGAGAGACTGAGCGCTCAGCGTAGCGGATACGATCTGAGGAATCAGGAAACTCACCGCGAACGACGCTAGTCTCGCAGAAATTTCACATCCTCGTGCGAGCAGCCTGAGACGAACGAAGATCGGAAGCCAGTCGGGCCATCGCGGTTAGCATGGCGGCTAAATAACTTCGACTTGCCCTGGGATCTGAAGATGCGCGAAATTTTCACATGACCCATTTAACTTACATTCCTTTTAGATATATACAGAATCTGAAAAGGGCAACTTTATCATTCGGTCTGACGTGGTCTAGTTATTTCATTTTTATTTCACTGGATTGTGGTGTAAATTTAAACTTATTAAATAAACCCATTTTCAAAGTTCTAGTGCAAACTAAATGTTACATCTATAAGTTTATTTCCTAATACAATAGCCGCGTAAATTAATTTTGCAACTGTTAAGGGAATTATAACTTTAATACAGTTTAGTTCTGTATAAATAGATGTGCTTTTAACTATTAACCTCACGGGAGCGTTTCTTGTATTGATTAATTGTAGACGCGAATGCAGAAAATAGTCTAACTGTAAATGTATCGCGCGTTAGATCTTAAGAACACAGACGCATACACACGTATAGTAAACACGCTTAGCTAGGCGGTAGCGGGACAGTTCTGTTTGCGAACTGTGTTTACAGGGTGTGTGAAAAGTCCTCACTATTTTTAAATGTGTATATCCTCACGTGTATCTGTTAGATATGCATGATCAATGTCAAATCTCTGAGAAATAACTGCCATTTGAACATGCATTATATATTTTTTTAATCTGTTATTGGCAGAAACCAAACAAAATAAAATCTAAAGCGGCAGAAAAAAAAAATAACGTTACTAGAGACAGTAAAAATTGCTGCCTGCTATAAACATCATGTGTTGAACTGACTGGATCTCCCGCTGGATGTAATCTTAACGTGGCTTAGCATTTAATGTGAATAAATGGCAGCTAATAATAATAATAGCCCCTTCAGTCATAACTGTCAATGGGAATGCACCCCTGCGGTGACATCCCTCAGCTGCTTATTTTCCTGTTGATCATTTCGACGTTTTTTCCTCACTTCTTTTTGCTGTGAGAGTTCCTTTCGCCCAATCTGAGGTGGCGCCGTAGATAGCATCGCCACTTGGTGCGATCGGCAGTTTCATCCTACTAGGCTGCTAGATTTATGTAGAGTGCCCTCATATCTCTCTTGCACAGATCTTTGAATCTCAGCTGCAGTCGCCCAACTGTTCTTTTGCCAACTGCCAGTTGTTCGTAGAAGATATCTTTCGGGATGTGACCATCTTCTAAGCGGTGGACGTGGCGAAGCCAGCGTAGTCTGCGCTGTCTAAGCAGTGTATACATGCTCTGAATGCCAGTACGTGACAACGCCTCGACGTTTGTCACTTTGTCTTTCCACGAAATACTGAGGATGTGGCGTAGACACAGTAGATGGAAGGTATTGAGCCTTCTTTCTTACTGTGGGCTATTGTTGTAATTTTATCTGAGAGTGTTCTGATGGATATTGGTCCCTTTAGAGTGTAGAATGATAGTGAAGGCTCTGTGAGAATAAGGATTTAGGAAAGTGAGGTAGTAGATTCACAAGTGCTGGAAGAGTAAGGACAGTCTCATGTACGACAATATTTGTCTCTCAAAACTACTCCTACCACCCTAATGAACAAACAATTGTTTGTCAGTTCCAGTCACTCAGGCGCACACACCGATTTGGTGATTCTGACGCTCAACGTACATGAATACAGACTACGATAACAAATATGAGGAATGTTAGATTTGGGCCAGCCGACACAAAATGCTAACAAAGTTTTAATACTTTTATTAACATAAAAAATCAAGTCACAAATAATTATCAATTTACATGAAGAAATCAAAGGTTACAAAATACACAAATGACAAGGGGGGGGATGGGTTTTTGAGGAGAAGTATCCAATACACCTTTCCCGCTTGTATTTACTAACAGAAAAGACCCGGTCCCAAAGACGAGAAATGGGGGGGGGGGGGGGGGGATGATGATCAGAGATAGGCAATTTAACCCAATGGTAAATTTATTACTCTGAGGCAAGGGGTTACAGTGATAAGGGGGTAGAGGAAAAGCTAGGGTTCTCAAATGTTTCCCTTTATTCAACAAAACTTTACGGAAGGGGAAAATGAACACCGTTAAGCAATCCCGCTAGGAGAAATCCCGTACAATGAATACAATACCCCTTAATACTAGGACGAACTAATTATAAGGGTAAAAAAAAAGATAAAATCTCCTGTCATTCAAAAACACGCTTGGGCTGGCCAGCACACACAGTCACACACACAGACTTACCAAGTTGTGAATTCTGGCACTTTAGGAATTTTACAACTGTAGCTAATACCGTAGAACAATGGGAAATTGTCTCTTTTTATTTCTTCTGTGTCAGGCCCCAGATTTAAACGAGGTGGGCTGGTAGCTAATAGTCTCAAAAATCGCCAGACGGTGAAGCGTAAAGGCTACTGTTGGTTTGTTAGATAAAAGTTCCTAATGAATGGCACAGGCACTTGGCTAGGTGTGAGGTATGGTGCGGTTTCTAAGATTGGCACAGCTGGTGGAAGATAACTTTCTTTTGTCGTAATGTCACAAACTACAAAACACTGAGGTAAGTTCTTCGGGGAGGGGGGGGGGGGGGGGTAAAATCCAATGATTATGCTTCACCAACAGTGTCAGGGCACCCTATGTTCTTCTTCACCAATAGAGCAGAGAGTAAAATATTGCTTGCTACTGGCAACTGTTCTTCTTCCAGTTTGATAACTATAAAAACGACTTTATGAATTTGGGATTTTAAAACAGTCTTTGGGTTTGCTTTGTTTCTGTATACTTCAGATAGCTGAATCCCAACAGGATCGCCACAAAAGATTAAATTTCAAATATGTTCATAAGTCACTGGAGTAATCGAAAACTGAGTTGGCAGGACCAGTGTATAAATAATTAATTAATTGCTGGGATGCAAGGTCGAAAGATCAATTCTGTATAGAAGATAAAACAAGAAATGCAATAAAATCATATTAAGATCTAACGCGCGATACATTTACAGTTAGACTATTTTTCTGCATTCGCGTCTACAATTAATCAATACAAGAAAACGCTCCGTGAGGTTAATAGTTAAAAGCACATCTATTTATACAGAACTAAACTGTATTAAAAGTTATAATTCCCTTAACAGTTGCAAAATTAATTTACGCGGCTATTGTATTAGGAAAAATAAACTTTATAGATGTAACATTTAGTTTGCACTAGAACTTTGAAAATGGGTTTATTTAATAAGTTTAAATTTACAGGACAATCCAGTGAAATAAAAATGAAAATAACTAGACCACTGATCACTCGAAGCATAAAGTATAAAATTACCGTCTGCACAGAAAAAGAATTTCACTCCAATAGCCAACAATTTTAGATGAAATCTAGCAGGAATTTAACTATATGCTAGTGAATCTTAAAATTCTGTCAGACCGAATGATAAAGTTGCCCTTTTCAGATTCTGTATATATCTAAAAGGAATGTAAGTTAAATGGATCGTGTTCAAAATTTCGCGCCCTCTTCAGATCTCAAAGGGCAAGTCGAAGTTATTTTAGCCGACATGCTAAACCGCAGATGGCCCGACTGGCTTCCGATCTTCGTTTCGTCGTCTCAGGCTGCTCGCACGAGGATGTGAAATTTCTGCGAGACTAGCCTCGTTCGCGGTGAGTTTCCTGATTCCTCAGATCGGATCCGCTTACGCTACGCTGAGCGCTCCGTCTCTCTACCGTTCCATAGTCTTTCGGGCAAGTCTGCCGGTTTGCCACAGAGGTGCGAAGTCTGCAAAGAAGCTTTCTTCTGGGACGCGCTCGTGTCCGTCAGGTCTGCGAACGGTTCAGTGTTCGCACACGGAGATGCTAAAATTTCTGCTTCTCTGTTTGTCTGGTGAGCGTCTTTGACTGCTTTGATCATAGCCGCTACTCTTTCGTTGATGAAAAAAGTTACAACAATACTGATGTTTCAGGCAGGGCGGTTCTAATGTTAGGAAAAGCTAAAAGTCCCTTTATCATCCATCAAATCAGGGAAAAATTCACACATTGTCAAAACTAGACGTACGTCACAATCGTCCCCACTTTTAGACATGAAACCATTTTTTCATGTTTCCTTCTTGACAATGGAGGTGACCTGATTGGTGACTTTAGGATGAGTGGTACTTCAGTTTGCTCTTCTTCCTCTGTAGACCAGTTTCGACTCAAGAAGTCAGCTCCGACATTCTGTTTTCCTGGAATATATTCCACTTTGAAGGAATACACGCTCAATAATAAGGCCCAGCGCATAATCCTTGCGTTGAATTCCTTATTGGCACCAAGGAAAGCTAATGGAGCATGGTCGGTTTTTGTACTGTGAAAGAAGTACCATACAGGAAACTCATGATGGCGTCTGATGCCATGAATCAGAGCGAGACATTCTCTTTCAATCAACGACACTGTAGTTACGTTTCAGCCTTGTTTAGTTTCCGACTGCCGTAAGCTACTGGGAATAGCATATTCGGGTCACACTGTCCTCAGGCTTGCAAACAATGTTGACCCGATGCCCTGACCTGACGCGTCCACTCTCAGTACGAAAAGGTTTCTTAAAGGTCAGGTAACCTTAGAATGGGGTATGCCGACAACTGTCCTTTCAAAGTGCTGTATGCATTTTCGCACTTTTGATCCCACATGACCTTATCAGGACAACCTTTCTTGGTGAGGTCAGTCAGAGGTGCCGTGAGTCCGTTTAAGTTCTGGATGTATTTCTGATATTAGGCACATAGTGATAGAAATTACCTGATGTCTTTTTTTGTTCGGGGTCTTTTTGCTTGCAACTATTTTCTCCACGTTTTTTCTTAACAGGCCAACTACAGCCGTGAGAAATAGTATGCCCCAGGAAGTCAAGCTTTTCAAACCCTATGAGACAATTGCTAGGTCTGGCTGTGAGACCAGTTTCCTGTAGTCTCCTGAGGAGCATAGCGACCGTAGCAATATGTTCTTCATAGGTTTCCGATGCATTTAAAATGTCATCCATGAAATTATGGATATAGGGACTTTGCAAAGGTTCTAAACAGCTTTCTCATCATCCTGGTAAACACACCTGGTGCGTTATGCAATCCGAAAACGGCATCACATTAAATGTGTAATGTCCTTCACTAGTGCTGAAAGCTAGCAAAGGTTTAACTTCCTCCTTGACCGGTATTTGGTAATAACCTTTACTGAGGTCAATCTTGGAGAAAATTGTTGCCTTGCTGAGCTTGGTGAACAACTCAGAAACAGTTTGGAGTGGTTCGGGCTGGAATTCCGTTACAGCGTTTAGCAAACCGGTAATCAATACACAGCCGAACTTCCTTATTGGGCTTCTGCAACAGCACTACACTCGAACTGTAAGGAGATGTAGACTCGCTGATAATTCCTGTCTGACGCAGCTTGTCTATTTCTCCGCGAAGTGCATCAGCTTTGGCATACGGAATGGGGTACACTCTGGTTCGAACAGGGGTCTCGTTTGTTAATTTCATATCAAATTCGATGAGATTTGTTCGACCAGGTACGTCCGTTAAGACTGCACTGTACTGCTTTAGTAGCGCCCTGGTTTCTGTTTGTTGTTCTACTGAGAGATTGTCACCGAACTTGACATCTTTAAAGGATTCTGTGGGTTGCAATGGATACTCCATACAACCATCATCATCTTCCTCGTCTTCCGTTGCTATGGCGACAGCCAGGAGATGCTCGGAGGATGGCGCCGGTCTTTCCAAATATTTCTTAAGCAGATTTATGTGGAAGACCTTCTCCTTTCCTTTAATGGAGATCTTGTAATTAGTACGTGAGATCTTTTTAAGGACGGTAAACGGCCCTTGCCATCCGATGCGAAGTTTATTGCTTCCGGTTGGAAGTAGCAACAAAACTTTCTCCCCTGGTTGTAGTTCTCTCTCTTTTGCAGCTTTGTTGTATCTTTTAGCATGTTTAGCGCGGACTTTCGTAAGGTTGGTCGTAGCTAGATCCCATCCTAGCTTTAACCTTTCCTTGAGCTCAGATACATATTTGCTTGCAGAGACGACTGTCTCGTCAGCCTTTTTGTCTGTCAGGGACCAAAGTAAGGCTTCTAGTGGCCCCTTAATAGGTCTGCCAAATAAAAGTGTAGCAGGCGGGAATCCCGTAGACGCTTGGGGTACCTCTCGGTAGGCGAATAAAGCAGCCAATATATATAGGTCCCAGTCTTCCGGTTTCTCCTGACCCAGCTTACGTAACATGGTGGTGAGGCTGCCATTAAAATGTTCCACGAGCCCATTTCCGGCCGGATGGTAGGGACTTGTGTGGATATGTTTGGCCCTCAAGATCTTAAAGATCTCCTCCATTAACAGGCTACGGAATTGGGATCCATTGTCCGTCAAAACTTGTTGAGGGAATCCCAACCGTGTAAAGATTTGCACGAGGGCTTCTGCGACATGCTTGGAATCTGTGCATGTTAGCGGTACAGCTTCGGCCCACATTGTGCAAGTGTCGTCTAAGGTCAGGATGAACCTGTTCTTCCTTTTGGTCCTTTCCAGGGGTCCAATGATGTCGACAGCAACCCGTTCAAATGGAGTCCCCACAATTGGCATTTGGCCCCATGGGTACTGGGGGTGTTTGGTGTCAAGTGCTTGGGTGCTACCCGTTGGCACTGGGCGCTGCAGGATTTCACATACCTGATAATGTCAGAGTTCATTCCTGACCACCAATAGTGGGTTTTTTATATTCGCTGAATAGTGGCGTTTTTTGTCCCCATTTATGTCCGCTAAAGGGAAGAGAGTGCCCCATTTCTAAGATCTGGCTTTCTGGTACTGCGTCGGTACTAGGAGCTGGTTATTCCCCGTGTCCGGGTTGCCCGTTTAGTTTTCGATTTACGATACAATACCATCCTTAGAAAAAGATGTCTCCGTTGTGTCTGGGGTCCTTAGCCATTGGGCATTTTTCCTTAAAGCAGAGCTCCAGAGAGTAAGGTCCTTTTTGTTGCGCCTCCATTCAGTTCATTCGGCAACAAATTTGGCGCAGGCTCCCTCTTCCTTCTTGGCTTGCCCTCTTGTGGTTACCGCTGCCACAATTCGGCTCCTTTGGTCTCCCCAATCAAAACACACATATCTACATCCCAGGATAACTGGGTGGATAGGATCATCCATTATGGCCGCTTTAATAACACCTCTGACAAAATCAGAGTGTATTTCTACCAGTGCGATAGGAAGAGTCCTGGGTGCATTACTCCTGAAAACTCCACTAAGTTTGACGGTTTCCTCTGTCTCCTGACCTGGTTTGACACGGTGCCCTAGGGGCGACAATACAATTCTAACTAAAGCTTAGTAGTCCAGTGTCAAAGAGACAAGTAGTTGAGGTACCATTCAAAATTACAGTTCCTCGCGTTGAGGGTCGGTCCCCCTCAGATTGAGAATCACTGACATTGACTCTACCTTTCGAGGCTGTATGCAAACACCCGATGCGGTTATGGCACCGGTTTGTTTGCCCTGATCAGACGTTCCCTGGTGTAGGGGTCTTCCCTTTTTCCCTTGACCTTGGTGGCAGCGCTGCACGTAGGGCTTGGTGGGCTGATCAGAAGTATTATTTGGGGGGATCGGGTTTTGTAGAATTTCGATTTTTTCCTGGGGAGGTCTCTGGGTTATTATTATCTCGTTGGTTATAATGTTGAGAAGGATTGGAAGAATAGGATGGATCCTGCTCTAGATTTTGTTTTTCGAGATGGCTCATCTGTGAGTTTACGTTTAGTGCTGGGAAGTTCGGCCATTGCATTGCTATAGCGTTCGGCCTTATTGAGGATGTCCTCAAGCCTGACTGCCCCCTGTTCAGCCAAAAAAATCTACGGGTGTCATTCGACAAAAGTGGATTTTATCTGTTCTACAAGAACAATACAAGTTTTCTAGAAGTCCCTCATATGAAAGAGGTAATTCAGATAATTATATGCATTTTGTCAGATAAACCAGTGAGAGACGTGATACGAGAACTGCGGAAAAAGTTTCCGTGCTCTCTTTCCGGTCCGGCCTGTTTCTGAACATTTTCAGAAATTTTCGGGGCGGTCATCTCAAACCGCTCTAGCAAGGCCTTCTTCAGCATGTCGTAATCATGTTGATTTCGGTCCCAGCTTTTTGTGTATACGTCATAAGCATTGCCTTTCAGTGACGTTGAGAGTTTAAGTGCCCAGCGGAAAACTCTCTAACCCATACAGATTGGCGAGCCTCTTCTCGAATTTTTCTAGATAGCTGTCAATTTTTTCGTTAGGGGCTAGGAAAAGATTCCAAAAGCAAAAGACATCGCCGATAGTTGGGCAGATTGAGTGCTAGAGATATCCATTGACTGAGTCTAGGGCGTGGCCGGCTCTCCGTTATTCGAAGTAGCGGCGCCCCGACTCTCTAAAGCCTTAAGCGCCAGTTCGTGCTGTCTTTTCCCTCTCTTTTTCCCTGCGAGCTTCTATCTACTCTGCCTCAATTTTCTCTTCTGTTTCACAATTAGGCGTTCTTCCGCTTCTTTCCTATCTGCCCTCTCCTGTGATTCTCTCCTCTCTGCTCTCGCTTTTCTCTTCCTTCCTCTCAGCTTCTGCTTCTTTTCTTCTCTTCCTTCCTCTCAGCTTCATGCTCTTTCCTTCTCTTCCTTCCTCTCAGCTTCTGCTCTTTCCTTCTCTTATTTTCTCTCAGCTTCTGCTCTCCGTTGCTCCGCGTCATATATTTCCAGTTCCTGGTTGACAAACGCGTTTGCAGCTTCTGCGTCTAATCCTGCCTCTTTCGCTTCCAGCCTCAGGATGGACTTCATCTTTATCCTCTCTGCCATTGTCAAAGAATAAGATGTAGTATGACTAGAGAACTAGTAAGAAGAAACGAGAAGGGGAAGAAACTCGGAACCGCTACGAGAAAAAACCAAAGTAAAAATTTACTTGAGTTACCTCCTACCTTATAATGTGTTAACTTATCGCTGCTGTTTTCTGGCAATTAAGACTCTAAACGCAAGCGACTAATGCCACTGTACAAAGGTGACAAATATTTTATTATCACTAACTTCCTGCTCCTGTGGAAAGAACAAACCTGTAATAATTATTGTGTGGTCGGCCCAAAATACTAAAAGGCTTTGTCTAGGGGAAGTAATTACTTTTTAAGATTATACCCTACTTCACAAAGACAATCAACCACGCTCTATTTAAACTAGGCTCAGAATCCAGGACGAGCCCCCATTTATTGTCATAATTTTATCTGAGAGTGTTCTGATGGATATTGGTCCCTTTAGAGTGTAGAATGATAGTGAAGGCTCTGTGAGAATAAGGATTTAGGAAAGTGAGGTAGTAGATTCACAAGTGCTGGAAGAGTAAGGACAGTCTCATGTACGACAATATTTGTCTCTCAAAACTACTCCTACCACCCTAATGAACAAACAATTGTTTGTCAGTTCCAGTCACTCAGGCGCACACACCGATTTGGTGATTCTGACGCTCAACGTACATGAATACAGACTACGATAACAAATATGAGGAATGTTGGATTTGGGCCAGCCGACACAAAATGCTAACAAAGTTTTAATACTTTTATTAACATAAAAAATCAAGTCACAAATAATTATCAATTTACATGAAGAAATCAAAGGTTACAAAATACACAAATGACAAGGGGGGGAGGGGTTTTTGAGGAGAAGTATCCAATACACCTCTCCCGCTTGTATTTACTAACAGAAAAGACCCGGTCCCAAAGACGAGAAATGGGGGGGGGGTGATGATGATCAGAGATAGGCAATTTAACCCAATGGTAAATTTATTACTCTGAGGCAAGGGGTTACAGTGATAAGGGGGTAGAGGAAAAGCTAGGGTTCTCAAATGTTTCCCTTTATTCAACAAAACTTTACGGAAGGGGAAAATGAACACCGTTAAGCAATCCCGCTAGGAGAAATCCCGTACAATGAATACAATACCCCTTAATACTAGGACGAACTAATTATAAGGGTAAAAAAAAAGATAAAATCTCCTGTCATTCAAAAACACGCTTGGGCTGGCCAGCACACACAGTCACACACACAGACTTACCAAGTTGTGAATTCTGGCACTTTAGGAATTTTACAACTGTAGCTAATACCGTAGAACAATGGAAATTGTCTTTTTATTTCTTCTGTGTCAGGCCCCAGATTTAACGAGGTGGGCTGGTAGCTAATAGTCTCAAAAATCGCCAGACGGTGAAGCGTAAAGGCTACTGTTGGTTTGTTAGATAAAAGTTCCTAATGAATGGCACAGGCACTTGGCTAGGTGTGAGGTATGGTGCGGTTTCTAAGATTGGCACAGCTGGTGGAGATAACTTTCTTTTGTCGTAATGTCACAAACTACAAAACACTGAGGTAAGTTCTTCGGGGAGGGGGGGGGGGGGGGGGTAAAATCCAATGATTATGCTTGAAAGACAGTGTCAGGGAAATCTATGTTCTTCTTCACAAATAGAGCAGTGAGTAAAATATTGCTACTGGCAACTGTTCTTCTTCCAGTTTGATAACTATAAAACGACTTTATGAATTGGGATTTTAAAACAGTCTTTGGGTTTGCTTTGTTTCTGTATACTTCAGATAGCTGAATCCCAACAGGATCGCCACAAAGATTAAATTTCAAATATGTTCATAAGTCACTGGAGTAATCGAACTGAGTTGGCAGGACCCAGTGTATAATTAATTAATTGCTGGGATGCAAGGTCGAAAGATCAATTCTGTATAGAAGATAAAACAAGAAATGCAATAAAATCATATTAAGATCTAACGCGCGATACATTTACAGTTAGACTATTTTCTGCATTCGCGTCTACAATTAATCAATACAAGAAACGCTCCCGTGAGGTTAATAGTTAAAAGCACATCTATTTATACAGAACTAAACTGTATTAAAGTTATAATTCCCTTAACAGTTGCAAAATTAATTTACGCGGCTATTGTATTAGGAAATAAACTTATAGATGTAACATTTAGTTTGCACTAGAACTTTGAAAATGGGTTTATTTAATAAGTTTAAATTTACACCACAATCCAGTGAAATAAAAATGAAATAACTAGACCACTGATCACTCGAAGCTAAAGTATAAATTACCGTCTGCACAGAAAAAGAATTTCACTCCAATAGCCAACAATTTAGATGAAATCTAGCAGGAATTTAACTATATGCTAGTGAATCTTAAAATTCTGTCAGACCGAATGATAAAGTTGCCCTTTTCAAATTCTGTATATATCTAAAAGGAATGTAAGTTAAATGGGTCGTGTGAAAATTTCGCGCCTCTTCAAATCAAAGGGCAAGTCGAAGTTATTTAGCCGACATGCTAACCGCGATGGCCCGACTGGCTTCCGATCTTCGTTCGTCTCAGGCTGCTCGCACGAGGATGTGAAATTTCTGCGAGACTAGCCTCGTTCGCGGTGAGTTTCCTGATTCCTCAGATCGGATCCGCTACGCTGAGCGCTCCGTCTCTCCCGTTCCATAGTCTTTCGGGCAAGTCTGCCGGTTGCCACAGAGGTGCGAAGTCTGCAAGAAGCTTTCTTCTGACCGCTCGTGTCCGTCTTGCGAACGGTTCAGTGTTCGCACGGAGATGCTAAATTTCTGCTTCTCTGTTCTGGTGATCGTCTTTGACTGCTTTGATCATAGCCGCTACTCTTCGTTGATGAAAAGTTACAACAATACTGATGTTCAGCGGTTCTAATGTTAGGAAAAGCTAAAGTCCCTTTAATCATCCATCAAATCAGGGAAAATTCACTTGTCAAACTAGACGTACGTCACAATCGTCCCCACTTTTAGACATGAAACCATTTTTTCATGTTTCCTTCTTGACAATGGAGGTGACCTGATTGGTGACTTTAGGATGAGTGGTATCTTCAGTTTGCTCTTCTTCCTCTGTAGACCAGTTTCTACTCAAGAAGTCAGCTCCGACATTCTGTTTTCCTGGAATATATTCCACTTTGAAGGAATACACGCTCAATAATAAGGCCCAGCGCATAATCCTTGCGTTGAATTCCTTATTGGCACCAAGGAAAGCTAATGGAGCATGGTCGGTTTGTACTGTGAAAGAAGTACCATACAGGAACTCATGATGGCGTCTGATGCCATGAATCAGAGCGAGACATTCTCTTTCAACGACACTGTAGTTACGTTCAGCCTTGTTTAGTTTCCGACTGCCGTAAGCTACTGGGAATAGCATATTCGGGTCACTGTCCTCGGCTTGCAACAATGTTGACCCGATGCCCTGACCTGACGCGTCCACTCTCAGTACGAAAGGTTTCTTAAGGTCAGGTAACCTTAGAATGGGGTATGCCGACAACTGTCCTTTCAAAGTGCTGTATGCATTTTCGCACTTTTGATCCCACATGACCTTATCAGGACAACCTTTCTTGGTGAGGTCAGTCAGAGGTGCCGTGAGTCCGTTTAAGTTCTGGATGTATTTCTGATATTAGGCACATAGTGATAGAAATTACCTGATGTCTTTCTTTGTTCGGGGTCTTTTTGCTGCAACTATTTTCTCCACGTTTTTCTTAACAGGCCAACTACAGCCGTGAGAAATAGTATGCCCCAGGAAGTCAAGCTTTTCAAACCCTATGAGACAATTGCTAGGTCTGGCTGTGAGACCAGTTTCCTGTAGTCTCCTGAGGAGCATAGCGACCGTAGCAATATGTTCTTCATAGGTTTCCGATGCATTTAAAATGTCATCCATGAAATTATGGATATAGGGACTTTGCAAAGGTTCTAACAGCTTTCTCATCATCCTGGTAAACACTCCTGGTGCGTTATGCAATCCGAACGGCATCACATTAAATGTGTAATGTCCTTCACTAGTGCTGAAAGCTAGCAAAGGTTTAACTTCCTCCTTGACCGGTATTTGGTAATAACCTTTACTGAGGTCAATCTTGGAGAAAATTGTTGCCTTGCTGAGCTTGGTGAACAACTCAGAAACAGTTTGGAGTGGTTCGGGCTGGAATTCCGTTACAGCGTTTAGCAACCGGTAATCAATACACAGCCGAACTTCCTTATTGGGCTTCTGCAACAGCACTACACTCGAACTGTAAGGAGATGTAGACTCGCTGATAATTCCTGTCTGACGCAGCTTGTCTATTTCTCCGCGAAGTGCATCAGCTTTGGCATACGGAATGGGGTACACTCTGGTTCGAACAGGGGTCTCGTTTGTTAATTTCATATCAAATTCGATGAGATTTGTTCGACCAGGTACGTCCGTTAAGACTGCACTGTACTGCTTTAGTAGCGCCCTGGTTTCTGTTTGTTGTTCTACTGAGAGATTGTCACCGAACTTGACATCTTTAAAGGATTCTGTGGGTTGCAATGGATACTCCATGCAACCATCATCATCTTCCTCGTCTTCCGTTGCTATGGCGACAGCCAGGAGATGCTCGGAGGATGGCGCCGGTCTTTCCAAATATTTCTTAAGCAGATTTATGTGGAAGACCTTCTCCTTTCCTTTAATGGAGATCTTGTAATTAGTACGTGAGATCTTTTTAAGGACGGTAAACGGCCCTTGCCATCCGATGCGAAGTTTATTGCTTCCGGTTGGAAGTAGCAACAAAACTTTCTCCCCTGGTTGTAGTTCTCTCTCTTTTGCAGCTTTGTTGTATCTTTTAGCATGTTTAGCGCGGACTTTCGTAAGGTTGGTCGTAGCTAGATCCCATCCTAGCTTTAACCTTTCCTTGAGCTCAGATACATATTTGTCTGTCAGGGACCAAAGTAAGGCTTCTAGTGGCCCCTTAATAGGTCTGCCAAATAAAAGTGTAGCAGGCGGGAATCCCGTAGACGCTTGGGGTACCTCTCGGTAGGCGAATAAGGCAGCCAATATATATAGGTCCCAGTCTTCCGGTTTCTCCTGACCCAGCTTACGTAACATGGTGGTGAGGCTGCCATTAAAATGTTCCACGAGCCCATTTCCGGCCGGATGGTAGGGACTTGTGTGGATATGTTTGGCCCTCAAGATCTTAAAGATCTCCTCCATTAACAGGCTACGGAATTGGGATCCATTGTCCGTCAAAACTTGTTGAGGGAATCCCAACCGTGTAAAGATTTGCACGAGGGCTTCTGCGACATGCTTGGAATCTGTGCATGTTAGCGGTACAGCTTCGGCCCACATTGTGCAAGTGTCGTCTAAGGTCAGGATGAACCTGTTCTTCCTTTTGGTCCTTTCCAGGGGTCCAATGATGTCGACAGCAACCCGTTCAAATGGAGTCCCCACAATTGGCATTTGCCCCATGGGTACTGTGGGTGTCAAGTGCTTGGGTGCTACCCGTTGGCACTGGGCGCAGGATTTCACATACCTGATAATGTCAGAGTTCATTCCTGACCACCAATAGTGGGTTTTTATTCGCTGAATAGTGGCGTTTTGTCCCATATGTCCGCTAAAGGGAAGAGAGTGCCCCATTTCTAAGATCTGGCTTCTGTACTGCGTCGGTACTAGGAGCTGGTTATTCCCCGTGTCCGGGTTGCCCGTTTTACGATACAATACGCCATCCTTAGAAAAGATGTCTCCGTTGTGTCTGGGGTCCTTAGCCATGGGCAGTTTTCTAAAGCAGAGCTCCAGAGTAAGGTCCTTTTGTTGCGCCTCCTTCAGTTCATTCGGCAACAAATTTGGCGCAGGCTCCCTCTCCTTCTTGGCTTGCCCTCTTGTGGTTACCGCTGCCACAATCGGCTCCTTTGGTCTCCCAATAAACACATATCTACATCCCAGGATAACTGGGTAGATAGGATCATTCATTATGGCCGCTTTAATAACACCTCTAACAAAATCAAAGTGTATTTCTACCAGTGCGATAGGAAGCGTCCTGGGTGCATCACTCTTGAAAACTCCACTAAGTTTGACGATTTCCTCTGTCTCCTGATATGGTTTGACTAGGTGCCTAGCGACAATACAACTAAAGCTTAGTCCAGTGTCAAAAAGACAAGTAGTAGAGGTACCATTCAAAAGTACAGTTCCTCGCGTTGAGGGTCGGTCCCCCTCAGGTTGAGAATCACTGATATTGACTCTACCTTTCGAGGCTGTATGCAAACACCCGATGCGGTTATGACCGGTTTGTTTGCCCTGATCAGACGTTCCTGGTGTAGGGGTCTTCCCTTTTCCTTGACCTTGGTGGCAGCGCTGCCACGTAGGCTTGGTGGGCTGATCAGAAGTATTATTTGGGGGGATCGGGTTTTGTAGAATTTCGATTTTTTCCTGGGGAGGTCTCTGGTTATTATTATCTCGTTGGTTATAATGTTGAGAAGGATTGGAAGAATAGGATGACTGCTCTAGATTTTGTTTTCGAGATGGCTCATCTGTGAGTTTACGTTTAGTGCTGGGAAGTTCGGCCATTGCATTGCTATAGCGTTCGGCCTTATTGAGGATGTCCTCAAGCCTGACTGCCCCCTGTTCAGCCAAAAATCTACGGGTGTCATTCGACAAAGTGGATTTTATCTGTTCAACAAGAACAATTTCTAGAAGTCCCTCATATGAAAGAGGTAATTCAGATAATTATATGCATTTTGTCAGATAACCAGTGAGACGTGAAGAGAACTGCGGAAAAGTTTCCGTGCTCTCTTTCCGGCTGTTTCTGAACATTTCCAGAAATTTTCGGGCGGTCATCTCAAACCGCTCTAGCAAGGCCTTCTTCAGCATGTCGTAATCATGTTGATTCGGTCCCAGCTTTGTGTATACGTCATAAGCATTGCCTTTCAGTGACGTTGAGAGTTTAAGTGCCCAGCGGAAACTCTCTAACCCATACAGATTGGCGAGCCTCTCGAATTTTTCTAGATAGCTGTCAATTCTTTCGTTAGGGCTAGGAAAAGATTCCAAAGCAAAAGACATCGCCGTTAGTTGGGCAGATTGAGTGCTAGAGAGATCCATTGACTGAGACTGGGGCGAAGACGGCTCTCCGTTATTCGAAGTAGAAGCGCCCCGACTCTCTAAAGCCTTAAGCGCCAGTTCGTGCTGTCTTTCCCTCTCTCTTTCCCTGCGAGCTTCTATCTCTGCCTCAATTTTCTTCTGTTCCAATAGGCGTTCTTCCGCTTCTTTCCTATCTGCCCTCTCCTGTGATTCTCTCCTCTCTGCTCTCGCTTTCTCTTCCTTCCTCTCAGCTTCTGCTCTTTTCTTCTCTTCCTTCCTCTCAGCTTCTGCTCTTTCCTTCTCTTCCTTCCTCTCAGCTTCTGCTCTTTCCTTCTCTTATTTTCTCTCAGCTTCTGCTCTCCGTTGCTCCGCGTCATATATTTCCAGTTCCTGGTTGACAAACGCGTTTGCAGCTTCTGCGTCTAATCCTGCCTCTTTCGCTTCCAGCCTCAGGATGGACTTCATCTTTATCCTCTCTGCCATTGTCAAAGAATAAGATGTAGTATGACTAGAGAACTAGTAAGAAGAAACGAGAAGGGGAAGAAACTCGGAACCGCTACGAGAAAAACCAAAGTAAAAATTTACTTGAGTTACCTCCTACCTTATAATGTGTTAACTTATCGCTGCTGTTTTCTGGCAATTAAGACTCTAAACGCAAGCGACTAATGCCACTAAAATGGTAAGTTACACTGGAAAAAATTTACTTTTACTAAAAGTAGAGAAAAATTTATGAAAAACAATTTAAAGAAAAAAAATTTCCTGAAAATTTTAATTCTCCACTAACCGAACTCCGCCCTTCTGAAGTCAATTATGAGATGAGACAATGTTAACTGGATTTTAAAAATCAGAACAACCCGTCTTTAGCTAAGCTCAACTCTCTAACTTCAAACGAACCTACGTGATTATTAACCGATCACGCGATCCCAGCAATTATATAACATAAATTACAATTTCCTTTGCCAGAGAATACAAAGGTGACAAATATTTTATTATCACTAACTTCCTGCTCCTGTGGAAAGAACAAACCTGTAATAATTATTGTGTGGTCGGCCCAAAATACTAAAAGGCTTTGTCTAGGGGAAGTAATTACTTTTTAAGATTATACCCTACTTCACAAAGACAATCAACCACGCTCTATTTAAACTAGGCTCAGAATCCAGGACGAGCCCCCATTTATTGTCATAATTTTATCTGAGAGTGTTCTGATGGATATTGGTCCCTTTAGAGTGTAGAATGATAGTGAAGGCTCTGTGAGAATAAGGATTTAGGAAAGTGAGGTAGTAGATTCACAAGTGCTGGAAGAGTAAGGACAGTCTCATGTACGACAATATTTGTCTCTCAAAACTACTCCTACCACCCTAATGAACAAACAATTGTTTGTCAGTTCCAGTCACTCAGGCGCACACACCGATTTGGTGATTCTGACGCTCAACGTACATGAATACAGACTACGATAACAAATATGAGGAATGTTGGATTTGGGCCAGCCGACACAAAATGCTAACAAAGTTTTAATACTTTTATTAACATAAAAAATCAAGTCAGAAATAATTATCAATTTACATGAAGAAATCAAAGGTTACAAAATACACAAATGACAAGGGGGGGGGGGGGGGGGGGGGGGGGGTTTTTGAGGAGAAGTATCCAATAACCTCTCCCGCTTGTATTTACTAACAGAAAAGACCCGGTCCCAAAGACGAGAAATGGGGGGGGGGTGATGATGATCAGAGATAGGCATTTTAACCCAATGGTAAATTTATTACTCTGAGGCAAGGGGTTACAGTGATAAGGGGGTAGAGGAAAAGCTAGGGTTCTCAAATGTTTCCCTTTATTCAACAAAACTTTACGGAAGGGGAAAATGAACACCGTTAAGCAATCCCGGTAAGGAGAAATCCCGTACAATGAATACAATACCCCTTAATACTAGGACGAACTAATTATAAGGGTTAAAAAAGATAAAATCTCCTGTCATTCAAAAACACGCTTGGGCTGGCCAGCACACACAGTCACACACACAGACTTACCAAGTTGTGAATTCTGGCACTTTAGGAATTTTACAACTGTAGCTAATACCGTAGAACAATGGAAATTGTCTTTTTATTTCTTCTGTGTCAGGCCCCAGATTTAACGAGGTGGGCTGGTAGCTAATAGTCTCAAAAATCGCCAGACGGTGAAGCGTAAAGGCTACTGTTGGTTTGTTAGATAAAAGTTCCTAATGAATGGCACAGGCACTTGGCTAGGTGTGAGGTATGGTGCGGTTTCTAAGATTGGCACAGCTGGTGGAGATAACTTTCTTTTGCCGTAATGTCACAAACTACAAAACACTGCGGTAAGATCTTCGGGGGGGAAGGGGGGGGGGGGTGGTAAAATCCAATGATTATGCTTGAAAGACAGTGTCAGGGAAATCTATGTTCTTCTTCACAAATAGAGCAGGGAGTAAAATATTGCTACTGGCAACTGCTCTTCTTCCAGTTTGATAAACTATAAAAAAACGACTTTATGAATTTGGATTTTAAAACAGTCTTTGGGTTTGCTTTGTTTCTGTATACTTCAGATAGCTGAATCCCAACAGGATCGCCACAAAGATTAAATTTCAAATATGTTCATAAGTCACTGGAGTAATCGAACTGAGTTGGCAGGACCCAGTGTATAATTAATTAATTGCTGGGATGCAAGGTCGAAAGATCAATTCTGTATAGAAGATAAAACAAGAAATGCAATAAAATCATATTAAGTCATAGTTAAAAGATTTAACACGTGTCCCGGCATTGCAGGTCCATACAAGAATGTTTACCGACGAACTATATAATGTCGCGGAGGAGGTATTTACGCCAGTGTGTGAAACTGGTTCAGTTCTATCAATACTTGGTCTTTGATAAATAGCAGTGTTATCCTGTATTGTATTGTGCTGGTTAAAAGTTCTGCAATTGTGTTACAGGTGAAGTGTTGCAGTAAATAAACTGTAGCAAACTTAAATTTATGTTTCCGTGTTTGTGTAAATGTTCGTAATCCGCATCTGATGAACTGGGTAACTTCTGGTTGTTGAGGGATCATCATCATTATCTGATTCTTATTTTCATCTTCTTTACTTTCCAATCTCAATATTTGTTACCTTCGTTTTATCTTCTTTTCTTTTTTATATTCTTCCTCTAATTCTTTGTCTTTTCGTTCCTTTTGTTTCTCTTCTATTTCTTCTTTAATAGTTGGCATCACCTCGTTCTTCTTCTACTTCTTCGTCTTCTTGATCTTCTTCATCATCATCTTCTTCGTCTCCTTCAACTTTAATATCATAATCTTCTATGTCTTCAGTATCCTGCAATTAATGTTCGTCTTCTCAGTCTTATTGTTCTTCTGCCTTTTTCAGTTATGCCAGTAAAGTTCTTCACTGCAAAATAGCGCTTCTGCAATCCTAGCATTTTCCTCATTGGATATTCCCGGTTTGACCCGAGAAGTTCTTGAAGTCTCTGAGACAAATCCAACACCATAATTCCTGCCGTAAGGTACTTCGGTCGGTCGGTCGGTCTGTCACACTTTGCAAACCGTCATTTGCGCACTTTTTTCTATTTTCGAGAGTGCATTAACTTTCGACCACAGCTAAGGGGGGTGCAACTGTGGTTAAAAGCTAGACTTACTTACTTAGTCGTTCCCCTTCTACCGTGAGGTGTAGAGGTTTGGAAGAGAGAGCGCCAGACTATCCTATCGGCTGTCTTCCTCTTGGTCTGGTTCCATTCTAGTCCTCGATCCTTCAAAGATTGTCTAATGTTGTCCTCCCAGCGGACTCTGGGTCGTCCTCGGGGTCTGGATCCTTGGCTCTTTGTTTCCCCATGCTTGTCGTGGTATCCGATCTTCTCCCATTCTGCAGACATGGCCAAACCATCTTAATTGGGACTGTTCTACTTGGGTCTGCAGGGGGTAGGATTTAAGGCCTTGACGTATCGTCTGGTTGCGTACCATGTCTCTTCTTGTTACTTCAACCACCTTCCTCAGATACTTCATTTCTGAGGTTTTGATCTGGCTTTTATGGGTTGTAGTCATTGCCCATGACTCGCATCCGTATGTCAAGACTGGGACATAGGTGGAGCGGTATACAGCCATCTTCGTTTTCTTACCAACCTCTCTCTTGCTGAGGAATCCTCGATCTATGGCCTGAAAAAGTCTCCCAGCTGCTGCTTTTCGAGTGGCCAACTCTTCTTTGATGTCTCCCTTTCGGTCTATAATAGCTCCGAGGTATTTAAAGTGGTCGACCTGCTCCAGGACCTGTTCTCTCAGCTTAATCTGATGTCTTCTTTCTTCTCGTGATATCACCATGGATTTTGTTTTAGAGCTGCTTATGACCATCCCTCTCTTCTCCAGCTCTTCCTTCCAGACTTGCAGGTTGGATTGGAGATGTGCCTCTGATTTAGCAATCAGGGCGACATCATCAGCAAATGCCAGCTCCGAAATATAGACCTGTCTCATCTTCCAGTACCCCACTGAATACTTTTGTGTTCTCTCCTTACATGCCTTGATGACATCGTCCATAAGGAGTATGAAGAGGTAAGGTGATAGGATATCACCTTGTCTTACACCAGTGGTGGTCCTGAACTCTTCCGACTTATGGTTTGCTGTCCTCACATAATTTCTGCAAGACTTGTAGAAGCTCTGTATAGCATGAATCAGAGGTGCTGGAATATTCTTCCTTGCCAAACAGTCCCAAAGTTTGCTCCAGGGGACCCTGTCAAACGCATTTTCCAGATCTATGAAACAAAGATGCATCTCACTCTTATACTCAAGGGCCTTTTCACTCAGGTGTCTGAGTGTGAAGATTAGGTCTTGAGTACTTCGGTTTGCTCGGAATCCGCACTGGACCTCATCCAATTGTGGCTCAGCTAGGCGTCGGAGTCTCTGCTCTAGGATTCTAGAGTAGATTTTACCAGGGACACTGAGAAGGGATATGCCTCTATGGTTTCCACACTGTCGATTGTCACCCTTTTTGAAAATTGGTGTTATGCTGGCAATCTCCCAATCCTTTGGTATGGTCTTGTTGTACCACGCTGCCTGTAAAACCCTTAAGAGTAATAGGTCTCCTGATGCTCCCATGAACTTAACCATTTCTGGTGTTATACCATCATGCCCTGCTGCTTTGCCCATCTTGATTTTCTCCAGTGCTGCCTTCAGTTCTTCTATCTTTATGTCATCTTCACCATCATTGGTTTTCTCTTCTGTGCTAGTGTTTATCATTTCTGATGCTTCTCCATGCTCACCATCCAGGAGTTCTGAGAAATATTCTTTCCATCTTCCCATTACTTCTTTCGGGGCAGTAAGTAATTTGCCTTGCTTGTCCTTTATAAATTTGAGAGGGCATTGTTTTTCTTTCCTCATGTTCTTTAGGGTCTTATAGAACAATTTCTGGTTTTCTTGTGCATCTTTTTCTAGCTTTTCTCCAAATTCTTCCCAGGACTTCTGTTTTGCTGCTAGCACTTTGTTCTTTGCTTCTGTTCTGAGTGTCACATATTCTCTTTATTTTTCCATTTGTCCTGTTGTGTTTTTAGCTCCTAAGTATTGTTTCCACGCCATTTTCTTCTCTCTTATTTTCTCTTTGACTTCCTCTGTCCACCAAGGTGTCCTCTTTCTCTTGTTCCCAAGCCGGACTTCACCGCATGCTTCTGCAGCAGCTGTCTTTATGATATCCTTGAATTTAATCCAGAGGGTTTCCAAGTCATCAGGTCGTTCTTCTGAGTTGCTCACCGCTGCAGCAATAAGCCCCTGATATCTGGTCTTAATTTCTGGCTCTCTCAGCTTGTAGGTCCTAATGCTCATTTCTCCTGCTCGTTTACTTGGTTTCTTGCGTGATGTTGGGCAGTTCCTAGGCTGAGCAACTCTTTCAGTTGTTCTTTTGATTGTTAGCAGGTAGTGATCACTTCCAATCTCTGGCCCCCTCCAGACTCTAGCATCTCGGACATATTTGAATGAGCTTCTCCGAACAATGGCATAGTCGATCACTGACTTCTCATTCTTTGTTGGTTCACATCTAGTGTATGCATGTATGCGCTTATGGGGGAACTTTGTGTTTGTAATGATCAGATTCTGCTCACTGCAGAATCTAAGGAGTCGCTTTATATTGTTGTGGTGAAGTGGGATGTTATAAATATTTATAGGGGACTTAGTGTACTGACTGAGATCAGCTGTGAAGGTATCTATATCTATTAAGAGTAGTGTATTATAGATAACCTTACTTGCTACCACATATCTATATATCTCAGTCAGAATTATTCTGGAATAGTGTGATGACTACGTTAGGTGTCTAGGGTATGTGTATGATGAAGTGTAAGTCACAACAACAGACAGATAAACAATTTAATTTAATCCACTACTCTTGACAACACTGTGACACTCACATACATATAACACTCTATGAGAATATCTTAAGGAGTCACTGATAACTTTTCAAATAACAATATGTATTCATGGTTATCATAAAGGTATATGTGTCCTGATTCAAATACAAAGGAACCAGGAATCACAATCAATTTTAATTACAAATATATGTACAGACTTTATCAATATGAATATTGTAGTGACATATATTATTAAAATATCCTATGTGTGTCAGTTGTGTAGTGGTAATATGAGGTAATACTGGTTTTGTTTTGTTCAAGCTCTGTTGGTATTTGTCATCATGACTTCAATAGTTTGTCTTTTGGGACTAGTATTGGAGATGTTCTCAGTTCCTGATATTAAGACAATTAAATTCCCCTCTGAATGTTATTTTTACAAAGTCATTTCAAGATGAGGGGACATAATGTTGAGCTCAGCTGGCCAAATCAGCTTATCTTGCGTGATGGCGGCAGGGAAGGACTCCTCTGCTCGAATTCTCCTCTGGGCTCTGGAGACACCTCACTGATAGCTAAAAAGACCAAGGAGTATGCTGTCCGACTCTGGATTCAGCAAAGCTCTGACCAGGTGCTGCTCAGTACCATCAAGACCACGGTCCCTGAAAACCAGAAGGATGTACCTTCTACTTCATAACTAATTTATATTTTCTTTTTACACTGATCACAATACAACACAAACATTGAGTTCAGAGCGTTAGGCCAACTGTCAGCTTCATCTGAAATACTTTATACCAGTATTTACCTCCTTAATGGTTACCACGCCTCTCTGCCACTGTCCAGCATTATTTCTGTCATATTGGTTATCAAATCATCCAGGTGCACAGCTTGTACACTATTTGCGCACACATTCCATAGCCATTTTACTTCCCTCCGACACCCATCTGTTCAGGCTGGTGCTTTTTTGGCTGTTTCTCCTGTTTGCCATACTGATACGTCACATTATTTACAGGAATTAAATTACATTTTACATTCTATTTTCATTATAAGATACTGAATGGTTCAAGGCTTATCCACAATTCATAGTTGTTACTCTGAACGGGGTGTTGCATGAATTTCTGGCTCTGGGTCGGGATACAATATGCACATGCGCGGTGGGGAATGGCGGGGTTTTAATATCTTATTATATGGGGCGGATTAAAAAAAAGGCAGGTTGCTAGTGAAAAAAAACTAAAGGGGGAGAGTTAAAGCAATAAAAACGTAAATTGGTGGACTGAGATTAGTAGGCAAAAAATAAAAAATGAGGGGGAGGTAATAGCATAAAGCAAAATGGTGTAAATGGGCGATAATGGAGAAAAAGAGTTAGAGAGAATACACAAAAGTACAGAGGGTGAGAGAGAAAAAAGTGAAGAGATGACCACCCCCCCCAAGGAGAACAGCAAGAACCCCCCCAGACTCCCCGACCGAATTAAAAATAGAGGTCGTGAGGAAAAACGAGAGGGAAGAAGTAGAGAGAATTGTCCGCAGCAATATATGTAGAATAGGAAAATGAGGAGCCCAAAGTGAGAAAGAATAGAAAGAAAATTAGGTTAAGGGAAAAATGGAGAGAACGTAGATACAGAAAAAAAGAGATGAGAGTAGAGAAGAAATAGACAGGAGTTTGGTGGATGGACGAGAACACGGAATGAGGGAGAACATAAAACGAGATAGAGCAGAGGGTAATGAGAAGAGAAGTTAGGTGCTGCTGAGGGAGGCTAACAGAGCAGAAACGAGCGGGAGGGGGGGTAGAAAAGAAAGAGATAGGGAGACGATGAAAGTATGTGAGAGAGATGAGTGGAGAGTAACTTACGAGAGAACATTGAAGAAAGAATGTAAGTAGGAGGGGATAGAGGATGGAAGATAAATAAAGTTTATGGGTTGAGATGAAAGGAAGAGAGTCAGGAGATGAGAGAACAGGAGTTGGAAAGAAGTGATAGAACGAAAAAACGCAAGGAGAGGGACTGGTATGGGGAGGAGTTGCCCAACAGAAGAAGAGGAGGAGAGAACAAAGAAAAGGGAATAGTAGAAGATAAAAGAGAGAGGGACAGAAACAGAAGAAGACGAGATACAAAGATGAGAGAGGAGAATACGAAAGCTCATACCGGCAAAGAGGAAGAGCAGAAGAGACGAAAAGAGGAATGAGAAGGAATAAAGAAAAAAAATCATAAAAATAAAATAAAAAGAAGCGAGTTGGAGGGTGAAGAGGGAAGATCACGAAGAAAAGAAGGGAAGGCGGAGGGGGAAGGTGGAGGAGGAGGGAAAACGAGGAGAGAGAAGAAGGTCGAAGAAAGGAAGGAAGAGAAAGAGGAGGAGAGGAGAGAGGAAAAGAGTGAAGATAGCAACTAGGAAGAGGCGAGAGCTGAGAGAAAAACGAGAGGAAAGAGAGGGGTCGGAGGAAAGAAGAGATCGGATGAAATGTAGGAGAGAGAGGACGATTGGAGAAGGAAACGTTAAAAGGAAAAAGAAAAGGGCGAGAGAAAAGGAGAGAAAAAAACAGAGAAAGAAGGAGGAAAGGGAAGTGAGCTGATGCAAGAAAAAAGAGAGAAC
Organism: Oreohelix idahoensis; assembly: GCA_024509875.1. Taxonomy (NCBI): domain Eukaryota; kingdom Metazoa; phylum Mollusca; class Gastropoda; order Stylommatophora; family Oreohelicidae; genus Oreohelix; species Oreohelix idahoensis. The sequence goes on along the minus strand of JAMPIV010016192.1, from coordinate 600 downwards.
AAAGTAATAATGTGAGTGAAAAATAGAAGACGCGGGTTCAGAGCAACGATGAAGGGGGAAAACAGAAGTGCCAAATAGAAGCACGAGGATAGAAGAGCAAAGAGCGAGTTAGAAGAGCGAGGCGGAGCATCATAAAAAAAGGAAAGAGGAGGGAATGAGACGAAGAGCCGCCTCGCGAGGCCGCCGGGGCACCGAGCGAGAGTACACAGTGCTCTTCCCCTCTACTCTACCACCTCACCTTCATACCCGCCTCCACCCTCTCTCCTTCCCCTACCACCCCCCCCCCCTAACCTAAACAACGAAGTTAGAATTTATAGCCCGACCAATCGTGGTTAGTCTTTCATTGTTGCGCTCCAATCAATTTGGAGTTTACATGGCTAGGCGAATTCTCTGTTACGTAAGTTTTTTTTCAAAACACGTTATAGAAAAATTTTATGGCAGAACTGTTCCAATGCAGTCCTGCGCATCACCCATATTTTATTATGCGTTATAATTTATTTATTCCTGTACTATATGAGTAACGTTTTACATATTACTTTTGTCAGCAAGCTCCCTTAGGAACAAATATTCCAAATTTAACCTTCTACTATCATCTAACCC
>JAMPIV010016191.1:0-93796 GCA_024509875.1 Oreohelix idahoensis | reverse complement strand
TTTATAAATTTTTAAAATTTCTATTTTAAAACACACATAAATTTACTCATAGTGATATATAAATATATTAATAATATTTTATAATTTTATTTTTTTTTTTTCTTTTTTTATTTGTTTTTAATTTATTTAAAATCTTTGTATTTTTTTTTGTTATAAATTACCTCCCCCATTATTTTACCCCCCCAAACACAATTTTATATTAATACCACTACATGACGATCCAGGACATATGCTCTGGCATTCCGGGGGTAAGTACACAATCTAGAACTCGTCATGCTTGATACTAGTAAGGTAAGTCCTCAGCTCATCAATGACATTCTGAGAAAGTACAAGCAATATAATGCTAATTAATAACTAATATGCTTCATATGGTACAATACATTATTAATAATTGTGGCTGTTTAGTAAACTAACGGCCCTTATATTAACCACTCAGTCTTCCTCTATCATCTTAAAAAACGAACAGAAGAAGATGATAACAAAGCACGATAGTGTGTACATATAAAGTGAGTACAGATGTGCTAATCTATTGTAGTAATATAGGTGTGTTATGACTCTGTAATATATGGAAATATAGGACAGAAGTATTAGTTGGAGTCATGTGGGCATCTAGACAAAATGTCAGCCATCACATTATCCGCACCACGGATAGCTCGTACCGTGAAGTGAAAAGGTTGAAGAGCTATAGCATATCGAGTGGATCTCGAACTCTTCAAATTCTTAGTCTGAATAGCTGTAAGAGCTTTCTGATCAGTCTCTAGAATGAAATGTGCGCCCAGGAGGAATCTTTGTAGTTTTAGAATTGACCAAACCATCGCTAACAACTCACGGTCTAAAACCGAGTAGTTCCTCTCTGCCGCATTTAGTTTTCTAGAAATGTACATAACAGGATGCAGAGTATTTGCATATTCTTGCATCAGTGCTGCTCCAATCCCAGTGGATGAAGCATCACTCCGAAGAACAAAAGTCCTATCAAGAGTAGGTAATCTTAAGATGGGAGGAGAAGAAAATATATTCTTGATTTGGTCTAGTGAAGATTGGCATTCTTCAGACCAACGGACCAGATTAGGCGAACCTTTCTTCAACAATGTTGAGAGAGGTGCCATGATCGAAGATAAATTTGGAATAAATCTCCCATAAAATTGAATTAAACCTAAGAGACTCCTAACTTGTTTCTTCGTTTTAGGANCAGAGATGTTCAGTATTTTGGAAGTATTGTGGTCTTCTGTCTTCAAGAGACCATGACCAACACGATGACCCAGGAAAGAGATTTCACCAAAACCAACAAAAGCTTTAGAAGGTTTTTGCTGTCAAATTATTCTCACGTAGAGTGGACAGTAAGTCATATAACCCTAAATAGTGATCTTCCCAGGTATCACTGAAGAGACAGATGTCATCTAAGTATGCGATGACATCCGAACGATGTGACAGAATTCGACGCATCATGCGAACGAAAGTGGCAGGGGCGTTCATGAGACCAAAAGGCATAACATTCCATTGAAATAGACCCCTAGGTGTAGAAAAAGCAGTAAGAGGTTTGGCATGCTCTGCTAAAGGCACTTGCCAATAACCTTTAGACAAGTCAAGTTTAGTGAAGAATCTAGAATTAGAAAGTCTAATCAGTAGATCTTCTAACAAAGGCATCGGTTCAGCATCGAACTTTGTGACCTGATTCAATTTGCGATAATCAACGAAAATTCGTATGTTCTTATCCTTCTTCCGGACAATAACCATGGAAGAAGAATATGGTGAAGTCGATGGTTCAATTATATTTAATTGAATAATTTCATCCAATTCCTTTTCCACTTGCGACTGAAAGTGTATAGGGATAGGATAAGGCCTAACCCTAATTGGATTATTGTCGGTAAGAATTATGTCATGTTCTATGACATCTGTGTGTCCAGGAATGTCAGTGAGAACATCCTGAAATGTTTGTAACATCGACGAGACTTGTCGATGTTCGTCACCAGAAAGATTAGGAGAAACAGAAACGTTTTTTCCAAGATTCCGTGGAATGTAATGGAACCACTGGAAGGGGAAGATTGACATCAGAGAAGGTAGATTCCTCATCCTGTATGACAGACAGGGATGAATAATGACCGTGAGGTGCAGGAGCATCATCCGTTGCCTGGAAAATAGGCAGCAAATAGTCCGGACGTTCGTGAAATTCCGAAAGCATGTTTATGTGGAAAGTTTTATGCTTTCCATCAATATCGACCACATAGTCGACATCGGAAATCCGAGAGACTATTGCATACGGACCTTTCCATGCAATAAGAAGTCTATTTTCCCTACTGGGGAGTAGGACGAATGCTTTGTCACCTGGACAAAGTTGTCGTAGACATCTATTCTTGTTAGCAAACTGCCTTGCCTTCTCTTTAGCAATTTCTGATGAAGCAGTTGCTAGCTTACATGCCTCAATGATCTTTTGTCTAAGAGCAATGACATACTCATATGAGGATTGAGTTTCATCACTAATATCATCGGCAGTGATGAGATCGTGTAATAAAGACATAGGGCCGCGTGGACGCGCGCCAAAGACAAGTTCGAAGGGAGAAAATCCTGTGTGTTCATTAGGGACTTCTCTATAGGCAAAGAGAGCCGCGGGTAAAACCCTGTCCAAATCTTGAGGATGATCTTCAGTTATCTTACCAAGCAAAGTCTTGAGCGTTCTATTCAGACGCTCAACTAACCCATTAGACATAGGATGGTAGATACTACTGAGAGATCGTTCAATATGTAAGGTAGACATTACCTGTGACATAGTGTCAGATATGAGTTGAGTGCCATGGTCTGACAATATTTCTCTGGGGAACCCCAAGCGAGAAAATATCAACCAAAGAGCATCTGCGATATCTGTAGTAGATATGCTCTTAAGAGGAATAGCCTCTGGCCAACGTGTGCACATATCGACACATGTAAGGATGAACTGATGTCCTCTGGCCGACTTGACCTTAAAAGGGCCAATAATATCTATGGCCATTTTCTGAAACGGCCGAATAGGAATGTCAGCAGCCTGGATAGGCGCAGCATGTCGTGGTCCTCTAGATTTGACCTCCTGACATACCTTGCATGATCGGCAGTAAATACGAATGTCCTTGTTGACAAAAGGCCAAAAGAAAGCCGCAAGGACTCTCGACTTCGTACGGGAAAAAACCCATATGTCCAGCACATTGCGAGTCATGAGCATGTTGCAATATTTGCACTCTCATGCTCTTGGGAACAAGAATTTGCGAATGTGCCGACGTAGTCGAATCTTGTACCATACGTACAAGTACGCCGTTTCTCATTGCAATCCAAGATTTTCTATTTGTATCCTGATTCGGATCACCTTTCTTCGCAAGAATGAAGAATTTTTTTAAAGAAGGATCTTCTTCTTGCAATTTTATGAAAGAGTCACGAGTAATCACTAAGTGACTATCTTGGCTATCAACTTCATTATCACCATTCAGTGAAGTTTCGGGTGTTTGTAGAGCTTGTGCTCTTGTAACTACTGCATTTGTAGCTTGCATATTATTATCTTCCCAAGCAGCAATCTGCTGTGGGGTACACTCCCTAACTCCGTGAATACGACCAATAATAAGGTCCGCAATAGGATTAGGTAAGAGACAAGCATGCACATCTCCTGTAAAGAAAGGAGTGGCAATGCGAATTACAGCAGTAGGATATTTTTCTAGAGTGCCGCCAAATGTGACACATTTAATAACCTTTCCTGTAGCACAAGATGGATCTACAAGCGATTGTCTAACACCAATAGTGGTGCATCCGGAATCGAAAAGTAGTGAGACCGGAGTATCATTAACAAGACCCTTATGTAGGATTAAAGAACCCCTCCCGTCATGCGCAACAGCAGCAGGAAGAGCGGGAAGAGGGTGACCACAACTCAAAGTAGTTATGGTACCCGGTTCGAATAAAGTACTGCATTGGGGGCATTTGTTTGCTCTCTCAAAGTCAAAAGCAGAACCAGTGACCGCGTCAAAGTTTTTATTATCAACGACCTGATTACAGGCTCCCTGAGTTTCCTGTTGTACAGAATTAGCCTGCTGATATCTCTTTTTTTGTGTTGAGATCTACCCCGACTATTATTACCTCTGAAGTTATCAGAGTTATTATTATCTCTGCAGTTATTATTGTCTCTATTGTAATTGTTATCATGATTCGAATTCCAGTTTCCACGATTACTCTCATGTCCACATTGATGCGAACATCTATTTGTTTGGTTTTGAGGTCTTCGGCAGGAATAACCTCTATTACCATATCCTCTTTTGAAATGCCTATAATTATTAGGGTGATAGTAACGAGTACTATCAGGTTGTCTCCAATTCTTCGAAGAAGAATCACCATGAAATTGATTTCCATGATTTTGACAGAAATTACCGCTGCTCTTTCTATCAAAATTTTGTTGGGATCTACGAGCAAAGTTTTGACCATACGGTGCTGCCGAAGCAACTGGTAAACCTTCTTTCACCTTAGAGTTACCCATGGTTATGTGTGGGTGCGCAGTTACATATTGGCAACAGAAATCTTCCATTTCTTTTATTGTTTTAGGTTTACGTTCATGAAGGAAAGCAAGGAAAGACTCATTGACAGACGACATGACTTTGTCTCTAAGTATTAAGTCCATAAGTCCTTCATAAGTTTTTTCCGTCTTAGATAGTTCAACCCATCGTGAGAAAGTAATGCGTATTCTTGCTATAAACTCGGAGAATTCAACTCCAGTTTCAGGCAACATGTTTTTAAATTGTAGACGATAGCCGTCTTCGTTAAGCTGATATTTCTTTAACAAAGCGGCCCTGACAACCTCATAATTGTTCTTGTCAGGTTCATCCACCATATTTAATATACTTAGAGCTTTACCTGTCAGTATCCCTGATAACTGATAAACATATTTTGCTTTGTCTATGTTATGAGCTGTACATGCTTGTTCAAATCTGTCCAGATAGAACATTATGTCATCACTGGAAGGACTAAATGTTGGTAACTTAATCTTAAAAGTATCATTATTAGCCTTATCAGAAGATGAACCCTTGTTTGCATCATTAGCATTACTCATGCTCGTCAATTTCAACTTCTCCAACTCTAAAGCTAAGAGTTTTTCTTCATGTTCCATTTTTGCTTTTTCTTTCCTCTCATCAGCCTCTCTTTGTAACTTCCTTTCTTCAGCTTGAGCCTGCATTTCTAGTCTTTTATTCTCAGCTTCTTTTTCAAGTCTTTTATTTTCAGCCTCTTTTTCAAGTCTTTTATTTTCAGCTTCTTTTTCAAGTCTTTTATTTTCAGCCTCTTTTTCAAGTCTTTTATTTTCAGCTTCTAGTTGTAGCTGGAGTTTTCTCTCCTCAGCTTCTGATTCCCTTTTTAGTTTTTCCATTTCCATTTGGAATTTTCTTTCATCTGCCTGCATCTGCAGTCTCAGATTCTCAGAATCTATCTTTTTCTGCTCAGCTTCTGCTTTCTGTCTTTTTTCCTCAGACTTCAGCGCTTTGTTATATAGAGCAGTAGCATACTCTTCCAACTTATCATCAGTCTTACCCAGGGATTTACCCTGTTCAATAAAGTACTCAAGTGTAGACATGTTGTCTAACATATGAGTCCAAACCTGAAATATTTAACTAATTTATTTCAAATCTAAGTGTAACAAGTCTTAATTAAGCACTTGTATATTCACATCACATTATATTATCCCAATCTCTGTGGGAAAACAAGTCTCCAATCAAAGAACTTGTATATGAAATATCAACACTCAATTCTTTATCATAAGTGCACTTCTCATTCAATAGTGCACGACACTATTCATCATTCATTTATCATCAGTGTAGTAGTAACAGTGCATTAGCATAGCCCATTAACTAATTACTATAACTGTAAACAATGACTATGTAAACACAAGCAGAATGTAAACATTGAAAATGTAAACAATGTAAACAATGTAAACAATAACAATGTAAACAATAACAAAGATCAGCAACAATACAAAAACGTTCGCAGAAATCAACTAAAAATAAAGCAGAAATTAATGAAATATCACAAAAAATGTGACGATATCTGCGATAGAATTAAACAAAATACATGACACCACAGTGTATAAACAAAAATGTTGTATGAAACTAAACTATAGTCAAGAGTAGGCTAACAAATACAAACAAATCAAAACAAAACTAAAGAATGCGAAATAATAACGAAAACAATATTAATACATGTCATCACAACTAACATAAATAGCAACAGAAGTCGCTTAGCAAATTCCAGTATCGGAAATTTGCACACCCTACAGAACACTCTCAATAGAAAACCTCTGCTATGTGGTATGATCTATAGGAGTCGCCACCCAGCCAGACCCGCGAAATATAAACATATAAATATACAAATAACATATAAACATATAACATATAACATATAACAATAGAATGAGATGATACACAGAAGACTCAGCAGAAGTATAAGGGCACAGTTTACATACAAACAGGCCACTTAACTTATAGGCTTCCAATCGTAGAACAGCAGAAAAAACGGATGTCAATCAACGTCCTAAAGAGCGAAGCTCCAACGATGATGGCACATCTGAACTGCTTCCACTGCTAACACGATGGTACTAGAGCTTCTGAAATACTGTATGTTGAGTTGTTTCGGCACTTGACCCTCTTATCCAAAAGTAAGTTGATGGAAATCGGTACTTGGCCTTCTTCAGAAAACAACCCGTTTCAACCGGCACTTGACCTTCACAAAAAACGACAGCACTGGAACCTTGACAGCAGCAACTTGCTTGACTTGCGTAAAAGATAACAGCAGTCCGAGTTATCCGGCAACATGTAACAACGCCGGGTACTGTCAAATTTCTGTTTCAGTCAAAAATTGCAATTTTGACATTTACCGGGCAACGCCGAGTACTTTGAAAATTTTGAAGATGTTGACTGTCTTGAAGAATGTTAATTTCTTGAAGGATGCTGATGAATTCTTGTTGAAAATGAAGTGGGTAAGGGACCCCGTGTTTGCTGGTACCAGATCAAACCAGCTTATGGCCACCAAATGATGCGTGATGCCATATGATGATGGATGGTATCCGCATGTCTGGTTTTATGTAGTGTGTAGATGATGTACAGTCAAACAATGATCATACAAAAACAGGGCAATCCACACAAGGACGTCAGTTAACTCACGACGTATAAAGTCAATGATGCTTGTAACAGCTAGTGACGTTTTTCTGTATCATTTATTGTGGACGCCACAGTGACAAAATGTATACGCGAATATGTAGGTACATCAGACAGTCATTATCACAGCAACAATGTCAGTATAGCAATGGACGGTAGACAGCATCATAATAAAGGTGATTCACAGGCATGTCAATACATTATAAGGCTGTAATGTAGTCGGGAAAATTCTCCATCCCTTTCTATCTTAGCCAGGAGATAACCAGATGTATGAGATCAGTTCACTCTCCTTAATCTGACTTCAGCAAGACAGACACGTCTGCCGAAGTATAAATAATGTCCTCAAAAATATCCTCTAGATAACAAAGGTTTCCAAACCTAGTTCATGTAACAAAGTAGCAAGTAATGGTCCTTGGGACATGCATCAACCGATGCAGTACAATACAGCGACATGTGAGCTGGGAAAACATCTCGTGACGACGACTTTCGAAGACAGGCTATGAATCAAAAATCGCTCACGACCAAAAATCGATAGAGTTAATGAAAAGTTAATTTACCTTGCCTTCAGGAAATACACAGAAATATTACGCCTCCCGGCATGTGGAAATACACTAGAGGTATTATCTCGAATAAACGAAATATCCATTAAGAGGACTTCACATTCCTGACAGAACAAAAAATAGCGGAGATCCCCTCTCAGCGAGGCATCTTCCTAGCTATTCAAAATCGCTCACTGACTGGTGGGCGGAAATCGATCGACCAAGAAGCAAGACCAGTCATGCGCAGTCCAGCGCAAATGACCACAGCTCAGAACTTAAGACGCAAGGACCTTTACTACGAACCAGCGTAAGAATGATTACCTTAAAAGGATAACCCAACAGGTTGCCAACCGTTTTTTCTGAGAAAACGGCCTAGCATAGCAAACTTAACTGCATTCAATACCAACGCGAGGAGACAACTGCTTACCGAGAAAAGTGACTATAAATTTCAAGCAGTTGTTGCCCTTGCGTTACAAAATATATATTGTTAACAAAACGATGTTGCGAGAATTTCTCACGCAACACAGACAGATGGACTTAGGATAGAAAGAAAGGGAGGGCTGAAAGCAGGAACGCATGCCACACTAACACGCAGTCGCGCGATATAAAATAATGCCATGCTACGCTTAGGCTTGAAAAACTAACTTTTTTCAAATCGACAGTGATAAAATACACTACCCATACCAGAGTTAGGTTTTAAAAAACATGATTAATGCTTATTGGAAACATGACATTATACTGGTTTACGTTTGAAAACATTACAGTACCCAGACACCACATCGTATTCGAAGTAAACAGGAGGTAGAAGAAAGTGCATATTTTGAACGCAGCCACTTGGCTCATTTAAATTTATATATTTGGGTTCCTTAGGACTTGCTGACAAATAATATGTTAAACGTTACGCAAATAGTCTAGGAATAACCAAATTATTGCCAAAAGGAAATAGTGAGGGTGTCAGACAACACCCAAATCAGAATCGCACAGTGGCAGATTTTCACCCCACCATTGTACGGGAAATGGGTCTCCATGTTAAATCCGATTTGATTGGAGCGCAAGAAATGTAAGGCTAAACACGATTAGTCGGGCTATAAATACTATCTTTTGTTGTCAGGGGAAACGGGAGTAGGGGTACTTTTTTTCAAACGATTGGGTAAACATGGCACGATTGGTTAGACCCGCGAATATAGTCAATCAGAGGCGTCAGGTCACCACCACATGTTCAAATATACTTACTAAAGCAACAGTGCGTTGAGAGCCAGTGCATATTTTTCTAAATAAAAGCCTGGAACAGCGGCAGGTCGGATTTTGTGCCATAATTAGTGCCATTATTCATCCCTAGTCAACGTATCTGTGTATTATTTCCATGAATTGTGGTAAGGCTTGATATATTCAATATCTTTTTAATGAAAATTGAATGTAAATTGATAATTTATGTCTGTATATATGTGTGGTTCAGTAGCGAACATGAGGTAAAGCCTATATATTGCTCCAACCTGAACAGAAGGTGTCGGAGGAAAGTAAAACTACATGGAACTGCCAAACAGTACACTGACACCTATCTTATTGACTAGAAAGAACTAATGCTGGAATTGCAGAGGCGTAGTGACCATTTAGGAGGAGACTACTGGTGAAAATTGTTCAGATGAAGATAGCAGTTGGCATATCGCTCTGAACTCAGTGTTTGTTATGTATTGTGTGAAGTCTGTAAATAGATTATAAACTAGTTATGAAGTAGGAGGTACAACCTTCTTGTTTCAGGGACCGTGGTCCTAGAATTATTGATCAGCACCTGGTCTGAGCTTTACTGAATATGGAGGCTGACAGCATACTCTTGGGTCCAGACAGCAACCAGTGAGGTGTCTCCAGAACCCAGGAAGCAATCGAGCAGAGGAGTCTTTTCCTGCCGTCATCACGAAAGTTAAGCCTATGTGGCCAGAGCTCAGCATTATGTGCCCCCCTCAAAACTGAATTTATAATAAACCAGAGGGACAATCCATTGTTTAGATTGATAGGAACTGTGACTTTTTCCCCCCACTATTTCCAAGATAAACAAACACTGAAAGTCATGATGACTAATAACAACATAGCTTGAACACCAAAACCAGTATTACCTCATAGTACCACTACAAAACTGACACACATAAGATAATACTACTAAAATATGTCAATACAATGTTCATATTGATTAATTATGTACATAAAATTGTGATTACATTTGATTCCTGGTTCACTGTTTATTTGAATCAGGATATCCATTGGTGAAAGTAATTAATACATATATAATTGAAACTTTATTAGTGACTCTTTTAAGATAGTCTTATAGAGGGTTAAATGTGTGTGAGTGTCACAGTGTTGTCAAGTGTGGTGGAATAAATTAAATTGTTTATCTGTTGTGATTGTTGTGACTTACACTTCATCATTTACATAACCCTAGACATTTAACGTAGCCATCACAATATTCCAGAATAACTCTGACTGAGGTAAAAATGTGGTAGCAAGTAAGGTCATCTGTAATACACTACACTTATTAGATACAGATACCTTCACAGCTGATCTCAGTCAGTACACTAAGCCCCCTATAAAAATTTATAACATCCCACTTTACCACAGTATCGTAGGGTAATTGCGAAGATGGTCCAGCGTTTGTTAAGACTCGTCTTCTGTAGGTGTCTAGCTTTGACTGAAGGCCACTTATAACACTCAGTTGTTCCGCAGATAGCACCACAAATTGGTACCACTGACTAGTATCATGAAATAAGAGAGAAACAAATACCCTCCTGAGTATTGTGTTTTCTGACACGAAAATCAGTTGTCACTCCTTTTCTTTCTACTACCCCATGTGCCCCAGAGCGTTACCTTCTCTGTGCAATATTGCTAATCCTAGTGAGTGGGAAACATTCATTGCCTTTTTATTGAACATGTTTACATTTACATTTGCACTGGTTTAAAAGGTTAATATAATAAGTATGTACATCAGTTCTATCATAATCCACTCTCTGCTCCATATGGAACTTGGGACTACCTATTCTTGTGGTTCTCTATGAGAAACGCGCAAAAAGCAGTAGCCATCTCTTGTAGTTATGGTTCATAAAACCATCTTTCTATATGCTAAGGTTCCCAGCCTCGTATGACCTGGACATCCACTAGCGAGTTTCACATGTACTAAATGCAAAATACAGAATAATAAAATGTACAACTCACCCCAAATATCTTTTTGGAATGCCGACTTCTGGCTCAGAGAAATAGTTAAGGCAACTTCATTAAGATGCCTCTTACACGTGGTCTAAAGTGTTATTTTACAAAAGACTCCCACTATGGCTTAATGTTCTGGTTCCTAGGATTCCGGTATTTCCGGTAGAGTTATCGATGTGTAAATTCACAAGCATTTGTTCCGGTAACTATGCCTATTGCATTAAGAGATTGCTAGCACTTTCTGCAGTCTCACATTTGCTGCCTGCTAGGATATAATTGTGGACGAAGTAGTCTTCTCTTTCTTTCCCCAGAGACGAGGAATTCAACATAGTCTAGAATAAAACACGTGTCATGCAGAAATGACTGTATAGAAAATGTTTTCAGGATAGCACTGATACGATGCACTCAAAGGTAAGTGATAAAGACTACTCGGTTGATAACGGCCACCCGTCGATAATCTCTCTTTTCCACTTGGTAAAGATCAGGGTTGATAAAGTCTAACCTTCGGTCACCAGTGTTGGTTGTATGGTTACAATCGTATTCGAAGGGGTGTTGTCACAGTGAAGACAAACACAGGTCAACTCGACCTAAGCAGTGGTGTATTGTTTTGGAGTGAGGATACATACAGTGCGCGAATGCTGGAAAATGTTCTGAGAGTTGACAATATTGCAATCTCACTCACTCGTGGCATGAAGTGTAAGACGAACTACTGTTTACGTTTTCTTGCATTTAATGGACACACATTTCGACGACACAGGAACAGGAAACATCAGATAGGTTGGCATAAATCATCATAATATTGATCAATGCAATGCACTATCACCTGGGCATTCATGTTGTATAACAGTTAAATGTAATGTCAGTAGACAAGCACTCAGTATTTCAGCACATATGTATAATCTCAGGCCTTACTGACAAATCGCGTCAGTTAAGAACCAATGTTTACTCATGGTTCCCTGTAAGAACCTCGTCTAAGTTTTTCAGGCCGAAAATTCAGTAAATGAATTTATGAATACAATGTCAAACCACCAGTAGTGGGTTTTCATATAATAGTATGCAGATCTCGATATCATCGTCTGATATTAAGGACATTCCTGTTCTCGATCGATGATTTTATAAGATTGAAACTTGGAGTCCAAAGATGGCTCCATCTTTGACTTTCGCTCACAACAAAGATAATGACGAAGCATGATCATAGGCTCTGTTCCTTTCATAAATATATGTAAATTAGACTCTGCATATCCTGTTCAATCATGTTGCGACATAAAATGTATATATATATATATATATATATATATATATATATATATATATATATATATATATATATATATATATATATATATGACTGCAAGCAAATATGTCGTCTTAACATCGCTAATCAAACGCCTGTGCAGACGATAGCATGTCGACCTAGCTGAATATGACGAAAGGTTCAATATGTCTGTTTTACCTTATTTCTCAGGAAAAACACAACCGCGAATAACGCACGCCATTCCTTGGCGTCAAGAATCAACACTGGGGAGGAATCTCTGATAACTCAATCATAGAGATAAACAATCTCCTTTCCCCGAAAGAAATCACAGAGCTCAAGACAAATCTTCAGACCGCCTTCATCTCGGTCCAACAGGGCGGAACCTTCTCACCTCCCTTCTTAGCGCCACATCCGCCGAACAACCTATGACCCCGAGTTCGACACCAAAGATATAGTTCGACTTAGACATACAAAGATATTAAGATAAAAGACATACTCGTCCTACCTAGACAAGAACTACACATAGATTCGGGTCATAGATATTCTGAAGCAAGAACAATCTATTTCTATCCAAACAAAGAATAGATCGCTATAAACCTAGATTTCTACGCCATTCGATATTCAGCAAAGATACAAGAACCGATAACTCACAAAAATGAATACACATCGCCTAATCTGAGTTCTGTCCCTCTAGACTGAAAATCGTGAATTCAAAGATAAACATATTTTTATCAGACAAATAAATACATTTTTCGTTTGTATGCGTAATCTGTGCGACACACAAAAGAATATGTGTGCAATAGATTACCACACCCCCGGAAAAAAAAATGAAAATCATTTTTTTTTTCATCTGAGAGCAACATACAATAGGCTCACAACGCACAAATACTGCGCAGATGAGAAATATCTTGAATTTATAAGCCAAATTAAGGCAAAGTCGAAATATAGATCGACTGGTGAGAATACAAATTAACCTCTCAGAGAAAGCATTTCTCTTAAGCATAAATGTTTCCAGGGAGGTGTCACCAACGCATACTACTATACTTGCAATGACACAATGCATATAACAATTTCATATTTAAGCATTATAAGTACATGATTTACAAAAAAGAAAAATCAACAACGAGTACCGGTGAATATATATATCAATGAACGTAGTGATAGTAGTGATACAATCACTATATTACAAATCACAATGTGTATCTATTTTGATATAGAAAAGAAAAATCTGTTGTCGAGTTGGAAGTGTTAAGAAGTCCAAGACTCAACAGTTAAGTGGAATCATGTGGGCATCTAGACAGAATGTCTGCCATCACATTATCTGATCCACAGATAGCTCGTACCGAAAAATGACAAGGTTGAAGAGCAATTGCATATCGAGTAGACCTCGAGCTCTTCAAACTTTTACTCTGTATAGCCGTAAGAGCTTTCTGATCGGTTTCTGCCATGAAATGTGCGCCTAGAAGGAATCTTTGTAGTTTGAGTATTGACCAAACCATAGCCAATAGTTAACGGTCTAAAACCGAATAATTCCTTTCTGCAGCATTAAGTTTTCTGGAGATATACATTACAGGATGCAGAGTTCCAGAGTACTCTTGCATTAGTGCCGCTCCAATCCCAGTGGACGAAGCGTCACTACGAAGAACAAATGTCTTATCTGTAGTAGTTAACACTAAAATAGGTGGTGATGAAAACAAAGTTTTGATCTTATCCAAAGAATATTGGCATTCTTGTGACCAGTGGACTATATTAGGCGACCTTTTCTTTAGTAGTGTAGAAAGAGGTGCCATGATAGAGGATAGATTCGGAATGAATCTTCCATAAAATTGAATAAGACCTAAGAGACTTCGCACTTGCTTTTTAGTCTTAGGAATAGAGATGTTAAGTATCATAGTGATATTATGGTCCTCTGTCTTTAGGAAACCATGACCCACTCGATGGCCTAAGAAAGAAATTTCGCTAAAACCAATGCAGGCTTTAGAGGGTTTCGCTGTCAGGTTATGCTCGCGTAGAGTAGACAGTAATTCAACTAACCCCGAATAGTGATCTACCCAAGTATCGCTGAAAAGACAGATGTCGTCTAGATACGCGATGACATCTGACCGATAAGATAGAATTCGACGCATCATGCGTACGAATGTAGCTGGTGCGTTCATAAGGCCGAAAGGCATGAAATTCCATTGAAAAAAGCCTCTAGGTGTAGAAAAAGCCGTAAAAGGTTTGGCGCGTTCAGATAAAGGAACTTGCCAATATCCTTTGGTCAAATCTAGTTTAGTGAAAAAATGAGATTTAGAAAGCCTAGTAAGTAGCTGTTCTAGTAAAGGCATAGGTTCAGCATCGAACTTCGTAACTTGATTCAATTTGCGATAGTCAACGCAAAGACGTATGTTATTGTCTTTTTTCCGAACAATAACCATCGGCGAAGAATATGCAGAAGTGGATGGTTCAATTATCTTTAAATCTATCATCTCATCCAACTCCTTCTCAACCTGTGCTTGGAAATGTATAGGGATAGGATAAGGTCTGACCCTAATAGGATTATGATCAGTTAGAATAATGTCATGTTCAATGACATGAGTTTGTCCAGGGATGTCAGTAAGGACATCCTGAAATGTTTGTAACATAGCCGAAACTTGTCGCTGTTCTGGTAAAGACAAATCCGGAGAAACAGTAACGTTCTTCCATGATTCACTAGAATGAAGTGGAATCATCAGAAGCGGAAGATTAACATCCGAAAAACTTGTTTCCTCATCCTGTATTACGGACAGTGATGAGTAATGACCAGGTTGGACTGGTGAATCGTCCGTTGCCTGGAAAATAGGCTGTAAATAATCCGGACGTTCATGGAATTCCGTAAGCATATTGATGTGGAAGGTTTTACGCTTTCCATCAATATCGACAATGTAGTCAACATCGGAAATTTTCGAGATTATATCGTACGGACCT
Organism: Oreohelix idahoensis; assembly: GCA_024509875.1. NCBI lineage: Eukaryota > Metazoa > Mollusca > Gastropoda > Stylommatophora > Oreohelicidae > Oreohelix > Oreohelix idahoensis. The sequence goes on along the minus strand of JAMPIV010016191.1, from coordinate 78,719 downwards.
TTCCAAGAAATAAGAAGTCTGTTTTCCCTACAAGGTAGTAAAACAAATGCTTTGTCACCAGGACAAAGTTGTCGTAAGGTTCCTTTCTTATTGGCAAATTGTCTTGCCTTCTGCTTAGCAAATTCAGAAGAAGAAGTTGCCAATTTGCATGCTTCGATAATTTTTTGTCTCAGCGCGATGACATATTCGTAAGAGGATTTTGTGTCATCGGTAATATTATCAGCGGTTATGAGATCATGAAGTAAAGACATAGGGCCGCGCGGTCGCGCGCCAAAGACAAGTTCAAAGGGAGAAAATCCTGTATGTTCATTGGGGACCTCTCTGTAAGCGAAGAGGGCCGAGGGTAAAACCCTATCCTAATCTTGAGGATGATCCTCAGTTATCTTCCCTAGCAAGTTTTTGAGTGTTCTATTTAGCCGTTCGACCATCCCATTGGACATAGGATGATAGATACTACTCAAAGATTTCTCTTTCTGCAGAGTCGACATCACTTGAGACATGGTATCCGATATTAGTTGGGTACCATGGTCTGACAATATTTCTCCGGGGAATCCCAGACGAGAAAATATAAGCCAAAGAGCATCTGCAATGTCAGCAGTAGTAATGCTCTTCAGAGGAATAGCCTCTGGCCAACGTGTGCACATGTCCACACATGTTAAAATAAACTGATGTCCTCTAGCAGATTTGATCTTAAATGGACCTATGATGTCTATCGCCATTTTCTGAAATGGTCGAATAGGAATGTCTGCAGCCTGAATAGGTGCAGCATGGCGTGGACCTTTGGATTTGACTTCTTGACATACTATACAAGATTGACAATAAATCCTTATGTCTTTGTTCACAAAAGGCCAAAAGAAAGCCGCAAGAACTCTTGACTTTGTACGGGAAAAACCCATATGTCCAGCACACTGAGAGTCGTGTGCGTGTTGTAAAATTTTAACTCTCAAATTCTTGGGCACAAGAATCTGAGAATGACTTGACTTAGCGGAGTCTTGCACCATACGTACAAGTATGCCATTCTTCATTGTAATCCAAGATTTACGCTTTGTATCTTTTTTCGGATCACCTTTTGTTGCAAGAGTGAAGAATTTCTTTAGAGTCGGATCATCTTCTTGCTGTTTAATAAATGAGTCACGAGAAATTATCAAGGGATCGTCTAGGTTATGCACTTCATTATCTTCAATAGATGAAGTTTGAGGCATATTAAGAGCCTGAGCTCTAGTGACTACAGCATTAGCAGTTTGCATATTTTGTTTTTCCCAACCGGAAATTTGTTGTGGAGTGCATTCTTTGACTCCGTGAATACGACCGATGATAAGATCAGCGATCGAATTCGGCAGAAGACATGCGTGTACATCTCCTGTAAAGAAAGGAGTAGCAATTCTAATGATAGCAGTAGAGTATTTCTCTAAGGTGCCGCCAAATGTTACACATTTGACTACTTTTCCAGTGGCACGAGAAGGATCTACAAGCGACTGCCTAACACCAATTGTGGTGCATCCAGAATCAAAAAGAACTGAGACTGGATTGTCATTTACTAAACCTCTATGTAAAACAAGAGAACCTCTTCCATCATGTGCGACTGACGCAGGAAGAGCGGGAAGAGGATGGCCACAACTTAAAGTGGACACCGTAGTTGGTTCAAATAATGTTTTGCATTAGGGGCACTGAGATGCTCTCCCAAAATCAAAAGCGGAACACGCCATATTATTAGCATCATTATTATCTTTGGTCTGTTTATAGTCTTCATGTGACTCTTGCTGTGCAGAGTTTCCATGATAATATGATTTATGTTTTTGGTATTGGGATCTACCTCGATTATTATTGCCTCTGTAATCATTATTATTCCCTCTATTGTAACCACTATTTGGGTTTGAGTCATAATTCTCATGGTTACCATTATCGTATTCATTATAATGAGTATCTCTATAATTATGGTCTTGTTGTCTCCATGATGGATGACTTGGATAGATCCTATAATGACTTCCTATGCGGAAATTTCTATAATTATGACCACCTCTATATCGAGGGCTATCAGCTCGTCTCCAGTTCTTCACAGAAGAACCCTGAAATGATTGGTTTCCTTGGTTTTGATAACTATTATGGTTACCTTTTTTCTCAAACTTGTTTTGTGGTCCCTGAAATTTGTGTGAATAATTAGGGTTGTATGGTGTTGCTGATGCAACTGTCATACTCTCTTTAATCTTAGTGTTGCTAAGAGTTATGTCAGGGTGTGCAGGGACGTATTGGTCACAATATTCTTGCATTTCTTTTAGTGTCTTGGGTTTACGCTCATGTAGGAATTCAAGGAATGGTTTATTAACACTTGATATAATTTTGTCCCCGAGCAACAAGTCCATAAGGGCTTCATATGTCTTTTTTGTTTTGGATAATTCAATCCAACGATTAAATGTAAGACGTGTCCTTGCAATGAATTCTGAGAATTCTACCCCTGATTCAGGTACCATTTTCTTAAACAAAATACGGTAACCTTCCTCAGTTAACTGGTATTTTTTCAATAAAGCTGCTCTAATAACATCATAATTATCCTTCTCAGCCTCTTCAACCAAACTTAAACTAGTTAGAGAATCACCTTTCAAATTTTCTGACAACTGATTAGCATACTGTGATTTATCCACATTATGAGCTCGACAAGAACGTTCAAAACGATCCAGCCAGAATGTAATATCGTCACTGGAAGGATTGAATGCTGGTACCTTGACCTTATAAGTAAAGGGTTTACCACTATTACCATTTGACTGATTAACATTACTCATATTTGTCAATTTAAATTTTTCTAATTCAAATGCTAAAAGTTCTTTTTGATGTTCATGTTCTCTTATTGCTTTTCTCTCCTCAGCTTCTCTGTCTAATCTTTTTTGATCAGCCTCTCTTTCTAATCTCTTTTGTTCAGCCTCTCTTTCTAATCTCTTTTCTTCAGCTTCTAATTTTTTTTCTTCCATTTGAAGCTTCCTCTCCTCAGCAGCAGCTTTTTTCTCTTCAGCAGCAGCTTTTCTCTCCTCAGCTTGCATCTGCAATCTTAAATTCGCAGCATCTATCTTCTTTTGTTTAACTTCTGCTTTCCATTTATTTTCCTCTTTTTGCTTCTTTTCTTCTGACTTTAATACCATGGCAAATTGAGCAGTTGCAAACTCCTCTAATTCCTTACCAGACGTATCAAAGGATTTCACCTTGTGCAATAAAGTATTCCAATGTAGACAATGATAGCAATCACTTGAAACAATAATGTAATCTATTAAATTCAAAATGAACTTGATTTATAAGCTCACAATCCCAATATCTGTTGGAAACAAGCCTTTAAATAAAGTCTTGTATAATCAACTTTGTACCTTTAGTAACAGCAATTAGTCATCAGTTGATTATTTCTCATAAGTTCACTACACAGCTAGTAGTGTATGATCAAGTATATTATATAGTATATGTCAACCAATAACATACATAAACAAAAGACAATCAAGAAAAACAATACGAAAACATTTGCAGAAATCAAATAAATTAAGTAGAAAACTAAAGAAACTAATCACAGAACCTGTGACGATAACTGCAAAGGAATAAACTGTTACGGTATATGATATTAACGCCGTCTGCTAAAGGTTATCAGACGTGCAATTGTAAAGGTTAAGGCATTTAATATATTGCGATAGATGTTTCAATTATTAAACGCTCCATACACGATCGATTATGACGTGTCTAGCGTTGTTTAGGACACAGTCGGTAACTAGGAAACGCTACCCTTTGTTACTTGACCGCCAAGCTGAATAGCTGCGTTTTTCTAACCTTCCAATTCAATGGCATGATATAGCCATTTATATGTGCATTTTTGATGGACCAGGGTCAGTCCTAGAACTCTATATGAGAGGAAAATTTATGGAGGTTAGTATTTAACTAGAATTCTCAGAAGGAGGAGAATAATCGTCAAAATTCGTATGAAATATTCAGACTCGCAGTCTCACTGTCGGCAGGTAGCCATGTCTAGCTGCGCGTGCATATAGCTGTGATGTTCTGACGACAATACTGCATTGTATCCTTAAACGGACATTGACACGTAAACCAGCAGTCTACGTTATTGATTAATTTATGCATGACTTATAAGGACTTATGTTCTAATCCTATTTGAAATGATCATTCTGTGTGTACATGTGATTAAATATTACGGACTCAATCTGAAGGCATTAATTACTTCATTAATGTTGCTGAGTTCAAGTTACATGAACTACTTCTTCATACCATGCTACTGAGTTGTATGAACACCTTCACCCTAATTCGCGTAATACTAAACAAAGCACGATTAACAAGAGATCACTAAAGTAACCATACTCAGTGCATGATCTTCAACCGGCAATAACTCAGCAACAAACTGGCGGCCGATTGCGGGGATCGACAGAAGAGAAAAAAAATTTTCTGTGTTCCACACGCCTCCACGATATTTACGTTTGAATGAAAATCACATGACCATTACGAAGCTGACGTGACGCACGTGATCATGAATAGCAACATGACGTCACTGTTGCATTGTTGCAGTGAAGAAGACATCTTTTCAACGCCTTTCTAGTTCGCTTCAAATTTATCAAGATGCACAAGATGGACTACCGTTGCCTGCCCATCAGGAGCAGACAGTCAAAGGCACAGGCCTAGCCGTCGACGACAACTAGCATCAAGTGAAGCAGCAAATAAAGATAAGTCTAGGTGTTTAACTGTTGTTATTGCAAACAGTGCTAACTGAGTCCATGCCTTCTGCCTACATCGGCATGTTTTTACCAATGTTTAATGTACTTTTTGTTGTCTTAATGTGTTGTTAATTAGTGGGAGGTAGGGAGGATGAACCGAAATTAGATTCTGTGGCTCTCACGATGCCTGAATTGATTTCGGTCGTTTCTTAGTGCAGTTAAACGATTGCACTTTTGGAAGCCCCATTGAGGTTTGCCATTGGACTATCTGTCCAAATCTGCTGTCGTTTGACGATTTGTGTTAGCTGTACCGTTCCGTAGATAACTGGTGTATTCTATTCGTACTCAGTTCACAATTTTATTCAGTTTTGTATCATGTTTGTTAACTATTTCGTCCAGTCTCCTCTTACTATCATTTATTTGATGATTGTTAAATGGTCGTCCGTTATGAGTCCTGTGATGTCATCATTTTTTGCAGTCATTTTTTTGTGTGTACTTTGCATATTAAGTTGACCTCGGGTCAGACCTTGACCCTTCATTTGGCTTGTGACACTTCCGCTTGTTTTATTTAGTTCATAAATTCATTTTTAATTGTGAAAATGTCTTGTTTGCGTCTTGACATTGTTTGTACCCTTTAGTTGCATCATTGTTTTGTTTGTACTCATGATATATATTAATACTACATTAATAATATAACATTATATGCAATAATACACTTGTAATTTAATTTAATTAATTTTTCCTGATATTTAAGGTTAATATGGGACATTGCATAATTATGCAGTGATAGTCCAAGAAATTAGCACTACAATTTATAAGAGATGCCTAGGGCATAATAATATAATATATATATTGACCAAATAAAATAATCTTATAGTCTACCTTTGAGGTAATAGACCCATTGTATATTATTTAATATACTTTTCTGGTACTAAGAGAGTGACTTAGTACATTGAACAATATAATTACTAGGAATCATACCCAACATTATTGGATATTAAGATTAATGGTGTGATGTAATTACATTATAGTTAACAGATATCATAACTATTTATGATATAGTTCGTAATTAGATACAATATTGTTACAAAATATTGTCTATTAGTTGAACTTAGACATAAGAGTTCAGTACTATTGTGATTATTTATATTGAATATTCCTAAGTTGAGTAAGTATAATAATTACTCTGAAGCTACTATTGACTATTTTAATTAGTAATTATCAATAATTACTTACAGATAAAAGTCAAAATGCTTACTATAGACCATTTCGTTAAAATTGGTAAGGAATATGGTTATAAATCTCAAGAACTTCGTCAGTTTGCTGAGGCAGAACTGGAAAAACATAAAGCAGAAATGGAGGAACGTGAAAGAAAAGAAGCAGAGAAAAAGGCTGCATTAAAGAAAGAGGAAGAGGAACAAAAGGCTGCATTAAAGAAAGAGGAAGCAGAACGTGAGATGAAGCAAATTGACAAGGAAAATAGATTGAGAGAGATTGCTCAACGTGAAAGAAAAGAGCAAAGAGCAATCGCCAGACAGGAAGAAGAGAATAAATTGAAACGAGAGGAAATTATTTTACAACAAGAAATGGAATTGGCGCGTATTAAATTGGAGACAGCAAGATTACAAGCACAAAGTGCTGATGCAAACCAGAATAATAACGCACAAAATGGATCGTCATCCAGCCAAACTAAACATTTCTACAACTTTAAATTACCCACTCTCAACTTAAACGTGGACGACCTTTCATCGTTCCTGTCACGTTTTGAGCAGACCTGCAAAACAAATCATTTGCCTGAAGAGTCATGGGTACTCAAGTTAAATGAATTCTTGGTTGGAGAACCATTGACGGCTTCTCAAAATGCTGACCCATCAATAGCAAATAACTACGGTGCTATTAAGTCCTTGCTTTTACGATGGTTTCACTTGGACGAGGAACACTGTAGGTTGAAATTTAAGGGAATTTTACCTGAATCTCCAAAAGATTTTGCAGGATTCATTGCGAACATACGCAATACATTTAATAGATGGGTTGAACTGGCAGAAGTCAACAAATCATACGACAAATTAGTTGATTTACTATTACGGGATAAGGTATTATCTTCGGTTAGCCAGCCATTTTTTGCATATTTGCAGGAGCGTAAACCAGGTACTATGGACGAGTTAGAAAAAATTTCTTTAAACTACTGTTCGGCACATCCGAATGCAACCATTTCTAACTCCTCATTAAGAGAACCTCTACCTGTATCGTCTAATATGGCCTACAATCATAATAACAAACAAAGACATCACAGTGTAGACAGAAGCAGGTTCCAAAGAAATCACAATGTTCACTTTCAGAAGGGACATAATAATGATTTCAACAATAAAAATGAGTTCAACAGAGGTAGATCACGAGATAGAAATTATTCACCTCAAACAAACTACCACAATGGTCAACATAACACTAATTATAATCGATCACATACTCCCAATAATAATAATAACTGGAATGGTAATAATCATGGCTCGAGACATCGAGATAATAGTTACTATAGAGGACGACGAGATAATTCTAACAATTATACTCGGAATCGATCTCATTCTCGGGGATCATCTCATTACAACCATAATACAGGGGCGGCAGTTACAAATAATACTACCCCTATAGCTCAGGTCCCACTTGACAATAATACAACACAGTCTTCTGCTGCATGTTTTGCTATTAATTATAATGTGGCAAATAGTTGCCAACAACGCAATCTTATTTTTCAGAAGGCGAAAGAAACAGTGCTTAACTGCGGACATATTATACCACAGGTAGGTCTTGCAGTCAACGATGGAACAGGCTTACTAATTTTTAACAGGGGAATCGTTAATGGATCCGTCGTCTCAGTGCTGAGGGATTCAGGATCCACAACGATTGGTGTACGTCAGTCGCTGGTACATCCGAGCTGTGCGACAGGAGAATATGTACGCTGCATGACATTTGGTGGAACTATTGAGTTCTACCCAACAGCTATTGTTCATATTAGAACACCCTTTTTCACAGGGAACGTAAAAGTATATATGCTAAAAAAGCCTATAGCTGATCTGATGGTTGGTCGTATACACGGCAGTAAAGATTGTACTCCAGATGAGATCATAGAATGGGAGAAACATAACCTATGCACTGGAAACGCCGTGACGACTAGAGCGCAGACTCAACTCATGGAGAAAGTTGATGATAATAAAATGGATGCAGACAACCAAGAGGAATTTGTAGTCAATTCACCTATTGACAGGGAAACATTTGCAATCAAACAAAAAGAGGATAAATCTTTAAAAAAAATTTTTAAGCTGGTTGATAAAGTTGACAATCTATCCTCAGGTAATAATAACAAACATTGTTTTGTTATTAAAAATGACATATTGATTAGATGTTTTAATGACAAATCACAAATGAAACAACATGTTATGGTCCCGTATACTTTTAGACAGTACATTCTTCAACATGCACATGACTCACATTGTGCTGGACATATGGGATATACTCGAACACGATCTCGAGTACTGTCTTCATTCTTTTGGCCAGGAGTGTCAAGAGATATTTCGCAGTATGTACGTTCCTGTACTACATGCCAAGAAGTGAAAGCACGTGGAGCTTTTCACACGGCGCCTATTCAGGCTTGCGATATCTCAGTAAGACCGTTTGACAAGATGGCCATAGATATTATTGGTCCATTGCTACCATCGGCCAGAGGACATAGATTCGTCCTTACGTGAATTGATTTGTGCACACGATGGCCAGAAGCTATCCCATTAAAGACCACCACTACCACAGAGGTAGCTGATGCACTACATCTCATCTTTTCTAGAATAGGGTTTCCTAGAAAACTTTTATCAGACCATGGGTCACAGTTCATATCTGACACCATGAAGGAAGTCATGAAAACTTGGAACATTGATAGGAATTTAAGTAGTATTTATCATCCTATGAGTAATGGTGCAGTTGAAAGACTTAACCGTACACTTAAACAACTACTACATAAAGTTACTGTTAAGCCCCCTCATGACTGGGACAGAGCACTCCCAGCTGTTCTATTTGCTTATCGGGAGGTACCGCATGAACAAACTGGCTTCTCTCCCTTTGAATTAGTTTTTGGTGCTCCCCAAGAGGTCCTATGGGACTAATAAAAGACTTATTAATTGACGCGGAGATGACTCAGGACACTCAGTCATCTTACGAGTACGTGATTAATCTTCGGAAGAACATTATTGAGTCTTGCCAGTTGGCAACAGCTTCTTCTGAGGCTGCAAAAGCTAAGGCTCGATCTCTACAAAATAGGTCTCGACGATTACACCAATTATTCCCAGGCGACGAGGCTTATGTGTTACTTCCTCACAATAACAATAAATTATTGATATCTTGGAATGGTCCTTACAAAGTCATTGATAAAATTTCCGACGTTGATTACGTCTTGGATATCAAGGGACACAAAAAGATATTTCATATTAACATGCTCAAGCAATTTCATACACGGCCTGAACACTTACAGTCAATTTTTCATGAACTAAATGACAACACAGTATCTACTTGTTATTATTCTAACTTATCTGTCATCCAGGAAGAAGAATCTTCTTTTCCTGAGGTACAGTTATCGTTACCGGTACCAGTAGTTCAACCTACTGAATCTTGGCGGGATGTAACCATCTCTTCAACGGTTACACCGCAACAGCGTCTACAGATTGCTCATCTATTACAATCTTATCCAGATGTGTTGACCGACGTCCCGGGTCACACATCGGCTATCAGACATGACATTACTCTCAATGATGATACACCTATTCGTGTACATCCCTATTCGGTTCCTTTACATTTCCTTGCTAAAACTACTAAGGAACTTGAACAGATGTTGTCTCTGGGAATCATTGAGACTAGTAATTCGCCATTCTCTTCTCCATTAGTGATTGTCCGGAAGAAGGACAATAACATCAGACTATGTGTTGATTATAGAAAATTAAATGCTAAGACTATAGTTGACAGCGAACCACATCCACTTATCGACGACTTACTGCCACGTCTATCCAACGCAACTATATTTAGTAAGATAGACTTAACTAAAGGTTATTGGCAGATACCACTGACCGAAAAGGCTAAGTACTACACCGCATTTTCCACTCCACAAGGTCTATACCAGTGGAATGTGATGCCTTTTGGGCTTGTTAATGCGCCAGCTACCTTCATTCGCCTGATGCGACAAATTTTATCAGGTAGACCAGACGTTATTACATATATTGACGACATATGCTTGTTTAGTTCGTCGTTTGAGGAACATGTTTCGGGACTTAGATATGTTTTCGACACTCTAAGGAATTATCATCTAACTGCTAAACCTACAAAGGTGCAAATCGCGTGTAATGAGATAACCTTTTTGGGACATATCATTGGATCGGGATATATCCGAACGTTACCTAGTACAGTCTCCAAAATTCTAAACATAGCAGTTCCTCAGACGAAGAAACAGGTCAGGAGTTTGTTAGGACTTGTTCAATATTACAGTAGATTCATACCAAACTTGTCATCCATCACGGCTGTATTGTCTTCATTGTTAAAAAAAGACATGCCGGTGAAGGTGACATGGACTGGTACATGCAATGAAACTTTCAACAAAATTATAAATTTGTTCTCGCATGAACCAATTTTAAGACTTCCCGATGCTTCCAAAAGATTTTTCTTACGAACAGATGCCAGTAACTACGGCATTGGTGCATGCCTGCTCCAGAACCATGATGGCATTCTACATCCTACCTTATATATTTCAAGAAAGCTAAAGCCGGCAGAAACAAAGTATTCCACAGTGGACAAGGAACTTTTATCTGTGATATGGGCAATAACTAAACTTGAAAAGTTCCTGCTTGGTGCTCCCTTCACCATACAGACGGACCAACGTGCTGTAGCATCTTTGCGTCGATCTAACCATAAGAGCCAAAAACTCGCCAGATGTGCGATCATCCTACAGCCATTTGAATTCTCCATTGAACATATTCCTGGCACTGAAAATATTGTGGCTGATGCGTTGTCACGTAATCCTATTGACGACGAATAATCAACATTGACATTCCTAAACTACGTCAATCATCACTACATATAACGAAGTATCAACTATAAGGGAACTAACCTTGCCTTCAATTTACTATTTATAAACACTATATGCATCACAGAATTGAACTAAATACAATCAAGGTATACATATTGACATTGAAACTTCGTCTAATGTCCATACACGATATATGAATATTCGTTGAACAATCATGGAACAATATCTGACGACAAGTCGAACTTATTATCCTATGTGCACTTAATTCTTGGATGCTGGGATAAAGGACATTTCTTTCCAACGTAAACGTTTGAACATTTTTGCCTAAAAGAATTCATCAGGATCAAGACTACGGATGGATCATCATATCCTATACTAATTAATTAGTTAACTTAACTTCTTAATTGAATTATTATCAATAAAATGAAATGTGAGAAAAAAAATGAAATGAAAGAACAAAAAAAAAAAGAGAACGAAATATAAAAAGAAGAAATTATGAAAAGAGAAAATAAATCTCACACAAGTATTAGATTAATATTTTTTTTTAATGTACCTATACGTTATTTAGTTAGTTAAATTAGATAGTTATTATTCACTAACACTTAACACACACACAATTAAGTTAAAACTTATATTCGAATTTCTTTCTATTTCTTCTCACTCATTTTGTCTTTTCTTCTCTCATAACATCGCGTTACATTAGAATCTTAATAATTTAACTCTTAGTTTAATTAATTAATTTAATTTTAATTAGTCAAATTAATTCCTATATGACATACTAATACGACAGACCTTACTTTAATTTCATTCTATCATTCACTATTAACATTGGACAGTTTATTTAGTTGATATAATAATATGTATAATATTGACATATAATATGATTAATGTTAGATGACTATGACAAATAGTTAGTTGACATGACCGCGACACGGTTCTACTCAGAACATCGTCGGCCATATGTCACGATTGTGTTAAATTTTTTTTGAAAAAATTGTTAAGTCGGATAGATCTTGAAAAAAAATCTATCGATTTTTTTTCCCCCGGTGTACAGGGAATTGTTACGGTATATGATATTAACGCCGTCTGCTAAAGGTTATCAGACGTGCAATTGTAAAGGTTAAGGCATTTAATATATTGCGATAGATGTTTCAATTATTAAACGCTCCATACACGATCGATTATGACGTGTCTAGCGTTGTTTAGGACACAGTCGGTAACTAGGAAACGCTACCCTTTGTTACTTGACCGCCAAGCTGAATAGCTGCGTTTTTCTAACCTTCCAATTCAATGGCATGATATAGCCATTTATATGTGCATTTTTGATGGACCAGGGTCAGTCCTAGAACTCTATATGAGAGGAAAATTTATGGAGGTTAGTATTTAACTAGAATTCTCAGAAGGAGGAGAATAATCGTCAAAATTCGTATGAAATATTCAGACTCGCAGTCTCACTGTCGGCAGGTAGCCATGTCTAGCTGCGCGTACATATAGCTGTGATGTTCTGACGACAATACTGCATTGTATCCTTAAACGGACATTGACACGTAAACCAGCAGTCTACGTTATTGATTAATTTATGCATGACTTATAAGGACTTATGTTCTAATCCTATTTGAAATGATCATTCTGTGTGTACATGTGATTAAATATTACGGACTCAATCTGAAGGCATTAATTACTTCATTAATGTTGCTGAGTTCAAGTTACATGAACTACTTCTTCATACCATGCTACTGAGTTGTATGAACACCTTCACCCTAATTCGCGTAATACTAAACAAAGCACGATTAACAAGAGATCACTAAAGTAACCATACTCAGTGCATGATCTTCAACCGGCAATAACTCAGCAACATAAACAAAACAAATAACGCCACAGTGTATAAATATAAATAGTGTATAAAACTAAATTATAATACAGGGTAGATCTACAAATACGAACAAATCAAAACAAAACTGAAGAACAAAAAAAAATATTACGAAAACAACAATGGGTACATATCGTCACAGCTAACAGATATTGCAACAGATGTTGCAGCAAATTTCCAACCAAGAAAATTGCTCCCTATAGAACACTAATATAGGACCAATATGACTCGGTATATCCTATACTAGTCACACAAATATCACATATAAACATGTAAACATAAATATACATATAGCATAAATACATATAATATAATGAAATGTGTATAATAGGATGTGTTGTAAAGAAGGCACAGTTTTACAGTAATGGCACAGTTATTCTAATCAAAATAAATAAACTGCCACTTTATTGAATTACAAATTCTGGCCTTAAATATTAAAGTTCAACACAATAGCAGAACATAAGAAGGTCCATCGATGAAAGTAGGACTTCTGCTTTCAACTGTACTGTACTTGTTACAAAAAAGTGTAATGTATTCTTGCAACCTGATTTGTAATGCTGTGTAATGTCCAACGGTAGGCTGTTGTCCAAAGAAAATGTCAACAAACGCTGACCTAGTTACAGTGTACGCTGACAGGACAGGTCATGCTGACATCGCCTGTAGAGTTGTACTGCTTGTATACATGTGTGTCGTAACAGGCCACAGGAAACGGTCTGGTCTCAGTAGCTGACTTCTCAATCTCTGCTAGGTCAAACCCAGAAAGCTGGCCCACCAGTTGATAAAGACTACTCGGTTGATAACGGCCACCCGTCGATAATCTCTCTTTTCCACTTGGTAAAGATCAGGGTTGATAAAGTCTAACCTTCGGTCACCAGTGTTGGTTGTATGGTTACAATCGTATTCGAAGGAGTGTTGTCACAGTGGAGACAAACACAGGTCAACTACAGTGCGCGAAGGATACATACAGCTGCTGGAAAATGTTCTGAGAGTTGACAATATTGCAATCTCACTCACTCGTGGCATGAAGTGTAAGACGAACTACTGTTTACGTGTTCTTGCATTTAATGGACACACATTTCGACGACACAGGGACAGGAAACATCAGATAGGTTGGCATAAAACATCATAATATTGATCAATGCAATGCACTATCACCTGGGCATTCATGTTGTATAACAGTTCAATGTAATGTCAGTAGACAAGCATTCAGTATTTCAGCACATATGTATAATCTCAGGCCTTACTGACAAATCGCGTCAGTTAAGAACCAATGTTTACTCATGGTTCCCTGTAAGAACCTCGTCTAAGTTTTTCAGGCCGAAAATTCAGTAAATGAATTTATGAATACAATGTCAAACCACCAGTAGTGGGTTTTCATATAATAGTATGCAGATCTCGATATCATCGTCTGATATTAAGGACATTCCTGTTCTCGATCGATGATTTTATAAGATTGAAACTTTGGAGTCCAAAGATGGCTCCATCTTTGACTTTCGCTCACAACAAAGATAATGACGAAGCATGATCATAGGCTCTGTTCCTTTCATAAATATATGTAAATTAGACTCTGCATATCCTGTTCAATCATGTTGCGACATAAAATGTATATATATATATATATATATATATATATATATATATATATATATATATATATATATATATCCACTCCCTCCTCCACTTGTAATCTGGGGTTACCTCTGCTTTTGGTTCCGTGTGAGAACTAGCACGAAGAAATCGCCAGCGCTTTGCGGAAGTGGTTCATGAATATATAATTTTTACATGCTGAGGTTGCTAGCCTCGTAAGGACTTGTATAACCATCATCAAGTTCAAACATGTCAAATTCAGAGTTTATAAAATATGTTACAACTCATCCCAATAACTGGTTTGGAACTAAACTTCTTGCTCAGTTGAATAGTCTCGGCAACTTGATGCGGATGCCTCGAACACGGGATATTATTTTTCTTTTATTCAGGTTTGCTAAAGAGCTTTTAAACAGCCATGGAAAGGAGCAATGAGTTTTGGAAAAGAAGAACTGGAAGAATGACTATAATAAAACGTTTTCAGACGACCACAAAGATAAACTTGAACGAAATATCAAACGCCCAACAATATCAGACCTACCAAGCATAGATTGTATGTAACAGATATCCAGAGGGTCTCATACGACTGGTCCAGGTACTGAAAAATGCCTGGAAAAACTAGCACATAAACAAAGAATGTGAAAAGGCTAACGGAATACACATCCCCAAATGACAGACTCCCACAGACATTAGTTAAATAAGCTTTCTCTCATTACTCAATGTGGAAGTAATGATAACCTTCTCAATGATCACAACAATACTTACCTCATATCTTCTTCAGAAGGAGTACATTGACCCTACTGTCCAGGAGTGAACTATCCCAGGTACTCCAGAGTGTATAGAGCAGGGGTCTGCAACACAAGTGCTTTTGGGATCTACTTTAGGAACAACGAGCCCTCTCTTTCTCTCTCTCTCTCTCTCTCTCTCCCTCTCTTTCTCTTGAGATATATATATATATATATATATATATATATATATATATATATATATATATATATATATGTATAATAATAATAATAATAATAAATTCTTTAAGCGCCAAACACGGCGCATAAGGCAGAAACCAGTGCTCTCCAGGTATATATGTATATATATATATATATCTACGAGAGGCATTCAGAAAGTAATGCACCACATAGTTTTTCTGAGCTAATAATAAAGATAGAAGCATGACATTTTGCACAGTTCAAATATGGCATGTGCCAATTGTGTGCACCAAATTGCATTGCAACCGGTTAAATAATACGGCTGCCCTAAACCGTTGAAATGGAGCGTGTTAGCAACTTGCGTTATAAGCAGCGAATTGTGATAGAATTTCTCGATGCAGAGAAGGAAACTGTTGTGAACATTCACAAGCGTCTATGTGATGTGTATGGAAGTTTTGCAGTCGACAGGAGTACAGTCAGTCGCTGGGTTCAGAGAATCAAAGAATCAGGAAGTGGAGATACAGCTTGATCGGCAGCGCTGTGGACGTCCTGCCACAGCCACCAACGCAGAAATGTTGAAACGCTCTGAGGGCATTATTCTTACTGATAGGCGAATCACTACTCAACAATTGGCCTTACAGCTGTCAGTCAGCATTGGTAGTGCAAATGCAGTTATAAAAACTCTCGGATTTTCTAAGGTATGCGCAAGATGGGTTCCTCGAAGTCTCACAAATGACCACCGATTGCAAAGGAAAGCAATTTCTTCTGAATTGTTGGAGCGTTTCAATGCTGATGGAGAGAACTTTTTGGCTAAGATCGTTATAGGTGACGAAACCTGGGCACATCATTTTGAACCTGAGACAAAAAGACAGTCAATGGAGTGGCATTATCTGCAATCACCACGAAGAAAGAAATTCAAGACAATTCCTTCTGCTGGAAAGGTCATGATCACTGTCTTTTGGGACATTGAAGGTGTGATTCTTGTTGACGTTATGCCAAGAGGAAAGACAATCCATTCGTAAGCTTACATTAAGACATTGAAAAAACTCAACGTTTTCGCAGAGTTCGGCCGCACAAGAATCCAGCAGACCTGCTTCTCCTTCACGACAATGCGCGCCCTCACACAAGTCTGGCAACATGGGAAGCAATCACCAAATTGGGTTGGACTGTACTACCCCATGCACCCTATAGTCCCGATTTGGCACCCTCTGATTTTCATCTATTTGGTCTACTTAAAGATGCACTCCGTGGGACAAGGTTTGAAGATGATGAAGGAGAGATTCATGCAGCGAAGAAATGGCTACATGATCAAGACAAAATCTGGTACGGGCTAGGAATACATGTACTTGTTTCGCGCTGGCATAAAGCCGTACAAGTTGATGGGGATTATGTTGAATAATACCGATGTTTACATGACATATCCATGTACATTGTGTATAAATTTCAAGCTTTATGAAAAAACAGCTCCTGAGAAAAACGATGTGGTGCATTACTTTCTGAACGTCCCTCGTATATATATATATATATATATATATATATATATATATATATATATATATATATATATATATATATATATATATATATATATATATATATATATATATATATATATATATATATATATATATATATATATATATATATATATATATATATATATATTTTTCTCTTCTTTGATCCTTAGCCGCCAGCCGTCAAAGCAGTCAGTGGCCATCACGCCTAGTGGCGTCTTGTAGGGCAACAACAAATTGATTCCACTTTGCTCGGTCGGTGGCCATCCTTCGTACAGTGCCCCAACTCTGGTTTATTCCCTGCATCTCAGCCTCTACAGTCCTCCGCCAGGTTGTTTTTGATCGGCCTCTCTTTCGTTTTCCTTCAGGGGTCCAAAGCATAGCTGTTCTTGTGATGGCATCGGGGTCTCTTCTGAGGACATGACCAACCCAGCTCCAGCGTCTGCCAGCTATGATGGTGTGCATGTCCTCTTGCTTGCTACGAGTAAGCAGATCTTGGTTAGTGATGGTATTCGGCCAAAAGATTCGGTGAATTTTTCTTAGGCATGTTGTGTGGAATGAGAACAATTTTAACATTTCCTTCTCTGTAACTCTCCAGCATTCCGCACCATAGAGAAGCACAGAAAGCACACAGCTCTGATATAATCTTAATTTTGTGCTTGTGCTGTATTGGGAGGACTTCCAGATGTTGTATAGGCTAAAGAAGGCTGTTCTTGCCTTATTCATTCTGATGTTGATGTCTTTGCCTGCCCCGCCGTCTGGTGTTACTATGCTTCCTAGGTATGTGAAGGTATCTGTCTGTACCAATTGCTGATTCCTTACTGATATGGGCTCAGGGTTGCTCACATTGAGCGTCATGACCTCAGACTTCTTTAAATTGATGTTCAAGCTCACCTGCTGGCTAAACTTGTTAAGTCTATCCGTTTTTTCCTGGGTGTGTTGATGTGAATGTGCTAGTAGTGCATGTCATCTGCATATTCCAGATCTTCCAGTGTAGAAAATGTAGTCCATCTTATTCCTCTTGGACTGCCCTCTGTTGTCTGGCGCATCACCCAGTCTATGACTGTTAAAAATAGAGTGGTTGACAAGGGGCATCCCTGTCGTACTCCTGTCTTCACCTCAAAGGTTAGGCTGCTCTGCCCAACACTACACGAAAAGTTGGCATAGAGGCTTTTTATGATTGACACTATGCAGCTTGGAATTCCATAAGCCCTCAGTATTTTCCATAAACTGTCCCTATGTATGCTGTCAGAAGCCTTTTCAAAATCAACGAAATTAATGTAAAGCTGTCTTTGCCATTCTGAGCACTGCTCTATAATGTTCCTGAGAGTGAATATATGATCTACACATCTTCTATTCTTTCTAAATCCTCCTTGTTCCTTCCTCAGTTTGTGGTCTACTGCCTTTGAAATTATCCTGCCTAGTATTTTGCTGGGAACTGAGAGAAGAGTGATTCCTCTCCAATTATTGCAGTCTGCAAGATCTCCCTTCTTGGGCAACTTGACAATTATTCCTTTGTTCCACTCTGATGGTGTTGTCCCCGTTTTCCAGACTTGTGCAAATAGTGGTTCTAATAGTTCTGCTGCTAGCTCAGGGTCTGTCTTAAATAGCTCTGCATTTAAGTTATCATGGCCCGGAGCTTTGCCGTTCCTTAACCCTTTGATTGCTGTGATGATTTCTTCTTTTCGTGGAATGTCTGTATTCACATCTAGATCGTTTTCAGCCTCAGGAACATTCAGTTTGGTCTCTGGTGGTTCCTTGTTCAGAATTTCTCTGAAGTGCTCTGCCCATCTTGTTTCCTGTCCCTCTGCTGTCGTGATGAGATTACCTTGCTTATCTCCTACTAATGTAATATTGTTTGCACCTCGTTTTCCGCTGATGAATTTAGTTATTTTGTATACTGTGCTTTGTTGTTTCTCAGTGCTGCCTCATCTGCCTGTCTTGCAAGATCGTCTAGGAAATTCCTTTTGTTGGCTCGGGTTTGGCGTTTAACTTCCTTGTCCAGTTGACTGTACTGTTCGCTATATAGTTGCTTTAACCTGAGGGACTTCGCTTCTGTTTTCTTTCTTTTCTTTTCCTTTCTCATCGTTATGGTGTTTAATGTTTCTGGTGTTATCCAGTCTTGCTTCTTCCTTTCCTGGAATCCCAAGCATGATTTGCTGCTTTCTTTGTATATTGTTGAAATGGTGTTGAAATTCTGGTCTATATCATCAGTCAATGTCTTTTCCTGTCTTTTGGCAAATTGATATCGTTTCTTTATGTCGGCCGCAAAAGCTTTTCTGGTAAGGGAGTTCTTCAATTTGCTGATGTCAAACCTTTTCTGTGTAGTTACAGTTGGTGCAGCCCTTCTTAGTTTCACTTTCAGTTTTGCTACTACTAAATGGGGATCACTTCCCACATCTGCACCTCTTCTTACCTTCACATCTTGTAATGCATGTCTCCATCTACCGTTAACCATGATATATATATATATAAATATATATAAATATAAATATATAAATATATATAAATATATATAAATATATATAAATATATATAAATATATATAAATATATATATAAATATATATAAAATATATATATATATATACAGATATATATATGTATAGATATATATATATATATATATATATATATATATATATATATATATATATATATATATATATATATATATATATATATATATATATATATATATATATATATATATATATATATATATATATATATATATATATATATATATATATATAAAATATGTGTGTGTGCATTTCTGTAATTTTTTTTTGGGGGGGGTGGGGGGCAGAAGTTATAAACATTAAAAACATCTCGTTGCTATCTCAGGCTGTTCCGAATTTTTTTGTGTAGACAACTCTCTATTTTACAGTGGGAATGCGGAGATATTACTTTTGATTTTTCTGGTTTAAAAGTTATTTTTCCCTCTCCCCCTTTACCGTCTCATACAGGTCTACCAAATCAGCCACTGTGAGCTATCGGCAGATCGGGATCGACTTTTTGCCGATTTCTGGTATGGAGCATGCCACAAAGCTTTTGAAAGCAATACGCAAGCCAAAATATAAGGAAATTAGTCGTAGTGTAATCTGGTTGCATTTAGCTAATACATATGTACCAGTAGTCACCAGATGTTGTGTCACGCCCTTGAAAAGTACATTTTGCCACAAGAAATTGCAGTAATGCTGAAGGTGAATTTCACAAGGTTATCAATCACTTTCTCAACCAGAGTACAGGACAAGATAGATTGACCTGTAAGTTCGCATTATAGCGTATGACCTATTTCACCGACACAATGCATGATGGTTGTGAAATTAATTCTCAAGAGACTTAATGATGTCCGAGAAGTTTAAAGCTCGATTCTACTACTTTGTTATTCGTCCATCACGGGTGATGAAGACGACTCTCTGTTCATCCAATTATTTAGGAATATGTTAGATTAGTCTATGGGTACGAAGGTGACTGATGAGCCCGATGCGGGCCTGGAAAGATCTCGGACAGTGTGGGCAGGGAATGTTTGCTTCATGTGAAGGTTTTATTACACGGTCCTTTCTAGCTTGTCTCCGCTGTTCCGCTGCTGCTCTTCTGGGTGATTCGCATGCCGCTGCACCTTTACAAAGAGATGTGCGCCAGGCAGTTCGGTCTTGCGCAGCAGCTTCCCATGTGTCTGGGTTTATGTCAAAGGTTTTCAATGACGTCTTTAACGTGTCTTTGAAGCGCTTCTTTTGGCCACCATGGGAGCGTTTACCCTTCTGTATCTCACCATAAAAGAGTATCTTTGGCAGTCGATGGTCTGACATGCGGACTACATGACCTGCCCAGCGAATCTGTGACTGCATCAGAATAGTATCAATACTTTGGATACCAGCTCTGTCAAGAACGGCGGTATCCGGGATCTTGTCTTGCCATTTGATGTTCATTATCTTCCTGAGACAGACTGTATGGAAGTGGTTTAGCTTCTTTACGTGGCGCCTGTATACAGTCCATGTTTCACTTGCATATAGCAGCACTGGAGGCACCGCAGCTCTGTACACCTTCAGCTTTGTCTGTAGACTAATGCCACTTCGATGCCAAACGTTGGTGTATAGTCTGCCAAATGTGCTGCTGGCTTTGGAGATCCTGGTGTTCACCTCATCATCAATGACAATGTTCTGGGATAGTGTGCTACCAAGGTATGTGAATCTGTTCACAACATTCAGTTTCTCACCATTAACCTTGATGATTGGCTCAGTATAAACTGTGCCAGGAGCTGGTTGGTACATGATTTCTGTTTTCTTCGTGTTGATGGTAAGCCCAAAGTTGGCGCAGGCTTCGGAGAATCTATCCACACACTATGCTGCAGATCAGCCTCTGAGCCAGCATTGAGGGCACAATCATCAGCAAACAGAAGATCTCTGATGGTGTGTGATTTGACCTTGGTTTTTGCTTGAAGCCTCCTAAGGTTAAACAATTTTCCATCAATACGATAACTAATGTCGATTCCTGTGTCCCTGTCTCTAAAAGCATCAGTCAGCACAGCAGAAAACATGATACTGAACAGAGTCGGTGCAAGTACGCACCCTTGTTTAACTCCATTTGAGACGGGGAAAGGCTCTGATAGCTCACCGTTTTCCTGAACTCTAGCCTGCATTCCATCATGCAGTTGCTGCACTATTGTGATAAATTTCTTTGGGCAACCATATTTTGCCATGATCTTCCATAGACCCTCTCTACTGACCGTGTCGAACGCCTTTGTCAAATCGATGAAAGCTGTGTACAGGTCACAGTGCTGTTCTTGGCATTTTTCTTGTAGCTGTCTTGCAGCGAACACCATATCTGTGGTTCCACGTTCTTTCCGGAATCCACACTGACTTTCAGGTAAAAGACCTTTGTCAAGATGAGCCGTAAGGCGATTCAAAAGGATTCTGGCGAATATCTTCCCAGCGATTGATAAAAGAGAGATGATTCGATGATTGTTACAGTCTTGGCGATTACCTTTACGTTTATATAGATGTATAATTGACGCATCTTTGAGATCGTATGGGATGGTTTCACTCTGCCACATTTGCTGGAAGATCATGTGAAGTTTCTCTATCAGAACTGCACCGCCATCTTTATAAACCTCAACAGGAATTGAATCGGAGCCAGGGGCCTTTCCACTAGACAGTTGACGAATCGCTTTCTTAGTTTCCTCCAGAGTTGGTACATCATCTAATGCTTCATTTATAGAAATTTGGGACAGGCGGATGATGGCTTCGTCGTTAATAGATGATGGCTTATCCAGAATATTATTAAAATGTTCAGCCCAGCGTTGGAGCATTTTTTCCTTGTCTGTAATTAGTGTTTTTCCATCTGCATTAAGTTAGTTGCTTATCCTTTACAGGACGTGGCAATCAACCCCAGCTTCTATTGGCTGTTTGTGATTTTTCTAGGCAATTTTTTCATTCAGTAGTTTGCCATTGCTTTCTGAACGGTACGGCGCTTATACCATTGTTAAAAATCCACACAAAGCGATCTGCTACCAAACCGCCTGCAGCAGGTTTCGAACCTGGTATATCTGGATTATGAAACTGCGTTCATATCCATTAGGCCACAGACGACTCCATCTGCATTAAGGAGGGGAAATGATCCTGATGATGTTGGACCATAGACCGCTTTGAGTGCAAGGTAAAAATTTTTCAAGTCATGGCTGTCAGCAAAGCCTTGGAGCTCATCTGCTTTATTACTCAGCCATGAATCCCGCATCTGGCGTAGTTTATGTTGGACGATTCTACGCATGTTGTTGAAAGCGTCTTTCTTGGATGTAGATTTTGGATCATTTAAATATGCTTTATGGAGATGGTGTTTCTCAGCCAACATCTGCTTTATATCATCTGAGTTCTCATCAAACCAGTCATTTTGTTTCTTGATGGAAGGACCCAGGACCTCTGTAGCAGTGTTGTAGATCTAGTCACTTAGGGCTGCCCAATTTGTTTCCACACTTTGGCCGTCTAGCGAGATAGATTTGAGACGGTCTTCTAAGGTGTCAGTAAATGACTGTTTGATTTTTGTCTTCTTTAGTTTGGTGACATCCAGCCTCTTTTGAGTTTCTTCCCTTGAGGGCGCCTGGCTGGTTGGATACGAATTTTAAGTTTAGATACAATGAGGCGATGATCAGTCCTACATTCGGCACCACACATGGACTTGGTCGCCCGGACATCTTGCCTGTCCTTCTTCCTAACAATTACATAGTCAATTAAGTGCCAATGCTTTGAGCGAGGGTGCATCCAGGAGGTCCTGTTGCGGGTAGGAAGTCGAAAAATGGTGTTGGTGACAAAAAGGTCATGTTCTGCGCAAGTCTGGAGGAGAAGAAGTCCATTGCTGTTACAGCGACCCACGCCGTACCTTCCAATAGTGGCATTCCAGGAGATGTTATCTGAACCTACTCTTGCATTGAAGTCACCAAGAATGATGGGCTTATCTGCTTTAGGAACTGATGCAATGACTGCATGTAGTTCTTCGTAAAACTTATCCTTGACGTCATCCTGGTTTGTCATAGTTGGTGCATACGCGCATGTTTTCTTCCATAGAACAGGGGGATCTTGACCGTCATCAGTCGGTCATTTATTCCCTTTGGGGGCCCCGCTAACTTGCTGACAATTGCTGTTTTGATTGCAAATCCAACCTCTGCTTCTCGTCTTTCTTCAGTTCCTCTTCCGCTCCAAAAGAATGTATAACCTGCACCCTTTTCGCAAAGTTGGCCCTCACCTGCAAGTCGAGTTTCACTCAGTGCTGCTATGTCAATGTTGTACCTGGCCAGTTCTCTCCCAATCAGGGCAGTTCGTCTCTCAGGTCTGTTTGCTTTAAAGTCTTTGTCAAGGAGAGTGCGCACATTCCAAGCGCCTAGAATGAGGGGGAAAAATCTGTCCTTTCTTTTTCTTGTATGTCGCCCGCCGAAGTAGGGTACCCACCAACCGCGGTAAGCTGGTTAGGTAATGGTGGAGCAGGCAATGTTTAGGGCACCTTTTCTAGCCCCTTCCTCATGCCATGGAGGTGAGCAGTGCTTTCCTAAAGAGGGCTGCTCAGACACTCAGGCTGCCGAATCCCACTGCTGCTCCGATCAGTGGAAGACGACCATATGGCCTGAGCCGCCTGTGTGTAGGTCTGCGACTACGACTGCCAGCGTACCCACGCCTGCCGCTTCGCCGCTCACCCACTACTTTAAGCATCTATTGAGGACACACCATACTGTCATAAGAAGAATTCCAGGATTCAAGAATGTTAGAACACTTGGATCAACTAATATACTGGAGCAGAATCAGCTTAAAACCCAGAAAACATACAAATCTAGAAAAACATGACATCCAGCCACATACATGGTATCAAACCAATCAATTCTTACCATTATCAACGAGCCTGTAAATTGGATGTATGATACATAATTAGAAAATAAAAGAGTAGTACCTTCAATGAAACAGATTGCAAACATAAGACTGGAGATAATAGACTGAAATAGACTCGCACATAATTTCAAAATATAATGCCTTCAGTTTATGTTAATCCTTAACCTACTATGACCGGGTCTTATACATGAAATATAAGCACACTGGATGCTAAAAGAAGTAAGATCAAGAGGTGTAACTGGTTGAGAGTGCTACCAGATCCATAAGCCATAACACTGTACTGCAATAAAACAAAGCTCGTCCTTTCCTTCAAGTCAGTCGTGAAGAATACAACGCTGAAAAGCCAGGATTAGTAATGATGGTGTGTGCTTCATCAGACACTGTAGTTTTTACAGTTAAATCTACACATCCAACTGGAAGGAAGTAGATGATGGACGAAGCTGTATAAGCGGCCCAAGAAATTCTCAATCTAATGCAGGTTATTGTAAACATCCTAACAAACAAACGTTAATGTGGCCATGCAGATTAGCGCTGGAGGTGTAGAACATATGACAAGGAGGCGAAGAAACACGATAATTTAATCTACTCGGAAAACTGTGGACTGTAAGAGATAGAAAAATGCAATTCAACAAGTACAACCAGTCCAATGGCCTACATGGGAAGGATATCTGTAGAGGTATTTGACAATGATCAATACATGTCATATGGCACCCCAAAGACTCCACTTTATTATCATACAAATGTACAATCTTCAACCATTGGCTGTAAACCTTGTGATATAGGGCAAACCTGAAGATGCTCAGTGCCTCATATAGCGAGAGAAGTAGATAATGAAAATTGTAGCCTCAGCGTGCCAGGTGTCCCTAGGGTAACGAAACATGGACACACAATCGACTACTAGATGAAATGAGGTAGCTGATACAAAAGACTTGGCAATCAGCAATTTAGGGCTTATAGTTACAAATAGATACTTAATAAATATAGGACAGATAACACACCCATAAAAATAAAAATTGGTTTACCAACTATTCTGGATGGTGCAAATGGCAGTAAACGTACCGGGAAGAAGAGCATACCCAGATTTTACTAGAAAGTCTCAAAAATGATAAGAGACAATCATGTCGTCCCTCTCATTACACCAAATATTAATGGTTGAGCTGACAGATATATATTCGTATCCAGGTTATACAAGCAGCTTACTTACTAAATGGCTACAGATAATTCAGACATTAGCGGTTCACAGCGAAAATCATAGCTATAGAAGTAGGGGCAAAAAGTGTAGTATATGATATCCTGACATAACCCTATCTGGCAGGACAATCACGAACAAGAACACTTAAAAGACTTGACGAAACTACAGAAAATGCGTCGTGTTAGTTGTGGAATAACTGATAAACAAAAAAATGTGCCAGGACAGCGGAAATTGACTATTGCTTGATTTAAACATGTTTACATACATATACAGTTATTACAATGCTAATACAATAAATATGTAAACCACGATATCATCATCATCCACTCCCAGCTCCACATGAAGTCTGGGGCTAGCTCTGGTTTTGGATTCCTTGTGCCGAAACCTGCATGAGGCAGTCCACATCTCTTGCACTGGTGGTTCATGAATCAATGGCTTAGAGAAATCAGAACAATTAGTTTATTTAAACAATAGTTACTTTGAATAAACACATCATGTTAGCAGAATGGAAAACAATCGGGATTAAATAGCAATGTTAGAGATGCAACAATAACATAATGGGGTCATTTTAAAGCAGAGGGTGGAAAACCGAGAGGCCGGTGACACTTGAGAGCTGTAACCAAGTGGGACTATTTCCATAGAGTGTGTCAAGGATGATCAGATGAGCTGACTATGTGATATAATGCTTCTAACGTACGATTTTAAACTCACTATTTGATAAATTGTTATACCCACACTTGGCTAAACATGAAACTCTTGTCAAAAATAGGAGCAATAATCGGCATTTAACCTGTGACTATTACGTCCTGTTGAATGTTGATAGACACGCACTAACATGAAGCATATATAATACAATGACGTTACAAGAAAGAAAGAGAGAGAGAGAGAGAGAGAGAGAGAGAGAGAGAGAGATCAGAACTTCCACTAATTATGACGTCACATGTTGATTAGGCCGGATATTACGGTGAGCTATAATGTTAATGTGGCATCACATTTTATGTAATAAAAACATTGATATCTCTTTATTTTGATGTGTATGTTATATAAACTTGTTGGATAGAGTAAATAAATAATACTGTAATTAGAATAGGGAGTGATTTTACAATAGCCCTGTAAAATATATTTAGTGTAGAGTCCGTATAATGTTTCAATATTATGTCGTGTATGTTTCTTTAATCTGGAGGGTATGGAGTCAGCGCTATTTTTAAAACGTGATATAAACGTTCATGTGTGAGTGAACTATATTTTATTGTAGGTCGGGTAGAGTCTCAGGTCTGTGAGGATACAAAACAGACGATCATTTCTTCTACCTGCATGTCTTAACGTGTAGACCCGGACAGCAATCTCATAATATACTACATATTGTTTTTTAAACTTCTGCTGCAGAAGCACACGCATGGAAATACTAACAACTCCTTAGTGATGTGTACATGGCAGAGTACAGGAAGACAGATATACATTTAAACAACGCTAACTGTATTTTCTTCTGGAGATGAAAATATATGTGACATTTTCACTTCGAGTGTACTGTTTGGATTGGAAGGGGTGAGGGCTGTCAGTGAAGAGGGTTTAATTGACTCATTTTTTTTCTTGCAAATTATGTATCTTCCTCTTCTTCTTCGTTCACCCTCAGACGTCAACTTGAATATGTTCAAAGAAAGCAGAAGCCAGTTTGAGGCCATTGACATGTCCGTAGAATTTGTCTAGAAATGGCACTGGTGATGGCCATACGCGCTTTCTCTGTTTCTCATATGTTGTTCGCCATTGAAGTAGATGGTCAGCAGTCATTGTATCAGTGCCAGTTACACTCACCAGTAGGTCATATCTTTAACTAGGTCAGTAGATTGTATTCCAGTCTGTTGATTTCTGTGCGAAGTCTGAAGATTACCACTTGTTCACTTCTGCTTAGATGATAATACGCTTTTTTATCATCATCATCATCAGTTGCCATCTCCACAACGAAAGTTGGCTGTAATGGATCTCCAACGTCTTCTGTCTCTTGTCTTGGTGGTGCACTCTGATAGACTCTTTCCTGTCCATCTCTTGATGTTATCTTCCCACTTATAGCGTTGTCTTCCCCTTGCACGTTTGCCTTCAACTCTCCCTTCTGTTATTGTCTTCTGCAAGGTGTTATGCCTTTTTATGTGGCCAAAGTATTTTAACTGCCGAACTTTGACCTCCCTCATTAGTTCTCTTTTCATACCTAGATTTTCTAGGACCTCCTTATTTGTTTTCATATCTTTCCATGAGATACGCCCCATTCTTCTATATATCCACATTTCAAGAGCCTCAATTCTTTCTTCCAACTGCTTATTCATCGTCAATGTTTCTGCACCATACAGAAATGCAGAATATATATAACACTTTATGATTCTCAGTTTTAATTTGTGAGATAACTGTTTGGATGTCAGTATATGTTTCATGTTGTTGAATGTAGCTTTGGCAATTCCTATTCTCTTCTTGATTTCTGTTTCACATCTGCCATCTTCTGTTATTATATGACCAAAATATACGTAGCTCTTGACTTGTTCCAGGATTTTCCCATTTACGCTTATCTTTAATGTGGGTTTATCGTTTGTTTTGCTAATTATCATAGTTTTTGTTTTCTCAATATTAATGTCGAGTCCATATTCATGACTTATGCTGTTCACTTGCTTCACTAGTTCTTGTAACTCCTGTTCGCTTTCAGCTAACAACACGGTATCATCTGCATATCTAAGGTTGTTTATTGACGTTCCACTGATGTTCAGTCCTGGTATTTCCTGTATCTGTTTGAAAATTTTTTCGGTGTATAAATTAAATAGGCAAGGGGACAACACACAACCTTGTCTGACACCTCTTTTTATGTCTATGTATGGTGAATAATTCCTTCCAGATCTTACTGTGGCAGTTTGCTCCCAATAAAGGTTACTAAGTATTCTTATATCTTTTCCATCAATACCTATGTCTTTGAGGCATTCAATTTTTTTCTCATGATGGACTCTGTCAAAAGCCTTCTTATAGTCAATGAAGCACATATACATACTTTTTTGGACCTCTGTATATTTTTCTGCTAATATTCTTAGGCAAAATATTGCCTCTCTTGTTC
The DNA here is from genome assembly GCA_024509875.1 of Oreohelix idahoensis. NCBI lineage: Eukaryota > Metazoa > Mollusca > Gastropoda > Stylommatophora > Oreohelicidae > Oreohelix > Oreohelix idahoensis. The sequence continues at coordinate 50,424 of JAMPIV010016191.1, read as the reverse complement.
CACTGTTCCGTCTAAAACGAAACTGTTCTTCTTGGATTTCGCTGTCTACTTTACTTTTTATTCTTTCCTGTATGATTTTGAGCAGTATCTTAATTGCATGACTCATCAGGCTGATTGTTCTGATGTCTGAACATTCTGTTGCATTTGGTTTTTTGGGCAATGTTATAAAAACTGATGTCTTTATGTCGTGTGGTATATATCCTGTATTGTATATATCGTTGCATATTTCTGAGATTGTATCTATACCAAAGCTCTCCAGAGCTTCTATCATTTCAATTTTTATGTTATCCATGCCTGCTGATTTTCCTTTTTGTATCATATGAATGGCATTCTCTACTTCTGATCTGAGAATGTTTGGGCCTTCGTTAGAATCTGGTGATGGTTTTTTTTACCTCTGTTGTCCTCGAATAGTTCTTTTACGTATTCTGCCCATCTGTTTGATATGTCTTTCTCATCAAGTAATATTACACCATTTTTATTCTTGATACAGCTTCCTCCTTGTGCAAACCGCGACCGATTTGATAATTTCTTTATTTCTTCATGCATATCTCTTGTCATGTGCTTTGCTTCCAAGTCTTCTATTTCCTTGCATTTTGTTTCTATCCACCGTTCTTTTGCTTCTCTACACATAGTACGTATGTCATTGTCTATTGTTTTATATTCTGGAGTGTTTTTTGCTTTCTTTCTTTCTGCCATTTTATTCAAGATGTCATCTGTCATCCAAATTTGATTTTTCTTATACTCCTTTTTAGGTAAATTTGCATTTGCTGATTGTATGCTTGTTTTTAAGCATTCCCATTTTTCGGTTGCTTTTTCTTCTGGGTTTTCTCTTCTATACTGCTCCATGCTTTCTGTCAATAACTGTTGATATTTATTTTTGACGTCGATTAAATACTTCTGTTTTATATCTGGTTGTTTCAGCGCTGATATTTCTATCTGGGGTTCCTCCTGTCTTCTGTTTCCTGCTCTTTTCAGCTTTATATTTACTTTGATGACGACTGGATTGTGATTTGAATTTATGTCGGCGCCAGGATGTGTCTTTGCACTTGTGACACTGTTCTTAAATCTATGTTTTATCATGATATAGTCGATTTGATTTCGTGTTACATCTCCTGGGCTTTTCCATGTGTATAATTTCCTTGGGTGGTGTTCAAAAAAGGTGTTACATATGACCAGCTGGTTTTCTTCACAGAACTGGATAAGTCTGTCTCCTCTATCATTTCTTGTCCCTAATCCATACTGTCCTACTATTTTCTTGTATTTTCCTTTTCCTACTTTTGCATTCATATCACCCATTACTATCAACACATCTGTAGATTTGACTGGTTTAAGTGTGTGTTGTAGCTCTTCATAGTATTCTTCTATTTCTTCCTCGCTGTAATCTTTAGTTGGTGCATAAGTTTGTAAGATTGATATGTCGAATGGCTTTGCTCTCATCTTTAGTAACATCATTCTGTCATTGTGTGTCCAGTATCCATATACGTATTTTTCTAACTCCTTCTTTATCAACATTCCTACCCCTCTTTCGTGTTTTTTCTCCTCCTGAGTGTATAAGCGTGTACTGGTCTCTTGTTATGTAGCCTGTATCCAAAAGTCTTGCCTCTGCAACTCCCAGTATATCGAGTTTCATGTCGGTTGCCTCTAATATAAGATTGTCCAGCTTTCCTTCTCCGTTTAAAGTTCTAACATTCCATGTTCCTATTTTTTAGGCTTCTCCTACTAGTTTTTAGGTGGTCTTTCTCAGAATGCTCCCTTTCAACAGAATTTAAGGAACACTCGTCATTATGCACTTCCTTACTCATTAGAGGAGTTGCCTCTTCCCTGTTAATTTGTACAGTAGATTCTTCCCCAGGGGACAGAGAGTTCTCTACATATCGGTTCTTATCTTGTTGTTGTGATTCCATTACTTACTGTAGGAAGTACGTGGTAAGGCCCCAATCTCTTCCACGGTGGCTAGCCATTGTCTTTTTCTATGTCCGACATGCTTCTAGTGCGCCACACACTTTGCTGTTTCGCTTTGCGAGCCGTTGATCTTCTCAGATTCCTCCGCCTTACTCACCGTCTCAGTCTTTGTGTACTAGGGATGGACATTCCCTTGAGTAAGATTGCTCCTACTCCACCCATGTAGTTTAGCCAGTCAGCCAAGACTGTTGCCCGAGGAAACGAACGAACGAACGAACGAACTTTATTTTCAAAGGGTTGAGAATTGGGCACGCAGGCCCGTCTGACATTCTGCCCTTCCTTTCTCTCACCTTTCATACTGAATTCATTTATTCTCATATGCATTTTACATATCAAATTCAAGGAATTCAACGTTGTAAAGTAAAATAATAATATAGCACACTCATATTAACATTAATTACTTATAAGCATGACATAACATATGTTGAAAAGTACAAACATTATCAGAGATAGATAGATAGATAGATAGATAGATAGATAGATAGATAGATAGATAGATAGATAGATAGATAGATAGATAGATAGATAGATAGATAGATAGATAGATAGATAGATAGATAGATAGATAGATAGATAGATAGATAGATAGATAGATAGATAGATAGATAGATAGATAGATAGATAGAACGAACGAACGAACTTTATTGATAGATAGATAGATAGATAGATAGATAGATAGATAGATAGATAGATAGATAGATAGATAGATAGATAGATAGATAGATAGATAGATAGATAGATAGATAGATAGATAGATAGATAGATAGATAGATAGATAGATAGATAGATAGATAGATAGATAGATAGAACGAACGAACGAACTTTATTTTCAAAGGGTTTAGAATTGGTCACGCAGGCCCGTCTAACATTCTGCCCTTCCTTTCTCTCTTCTTCCATAGTTAATCTATTTATTCTCACACGTATCCTAAATGTTACTTAAATAATAAAATAACAAGAAAGTACAATAAAATAAAATCCCAACATTGTAACAGTACAATAACAGTTACACAAATTTACAGATGCGTATCATAATTTATACTAAACAGGACAAAATTAACTTTAAAACCTACATATGATGTTATGTAATAATAATAATAATAATAATAATAGCCCCTTCAGTCATAACTGACTATGGGAATGCGCCCCTGAGGTGACAGCGTAATTATTTAAGAACATAACGAAATTAGGGTGGCATATAATCTGCACTCATGATGCATTTGAAAAGTCTGTGATTGAATGAATATGGACTAAGAGTATTTTTTAAGTCGTGTGGAAGAGTATTCCACAGATGAGCAGCAGAAAAAGCTAAACTTTTCTTGAATAAGTCGAGCCTAGGCTTGGGCATGTGTAATTTATTTAAGCGTTGACTGCGTCTTCCGCTGTATTTAAAAATAGGCCACAGATACGTTGGAGCATTCTGTGACAAGATTTTGTGAATAAATTTGGCTTTGTTGAAGAGAAGGCGCTTTCTTAGTGGTAATATGTTAAGATATGTATATGCGTCTACACACTGTGTGAGGTTTTTGTCTGAAATTAGGCGCACTGCACGTTTTTGTAATGAAAAGAGTCTTTTAGTGTTGGACATGGTGCAGCCATCCCAAATTGTGGAACAATAGTCTAGATGTGTTTGTATCTGGGATGTATAGAACATTTTCGTGTCTCCTCATCTAGGAAATGTTTGATTTTAGCTAACTGGTAAACTTTTTGTGCCGTTTGTTTGGTCAGTGCTTGTACATGCGAATTCCAACTTAAATGTTGGTCAATTATGAGTCCTAGTGTTTTATATTCATTTACATTTTCAATTAAAGAGGTTCCAATGTAGAGCTGAAGTGTTGTTTTCGGCGAGTTTTGTAATTTTTGTCTAGTTGATATTATCATACATTTTGTTTTAGTGATATTTATTTGCATGCAGTTTTCATTGCTCCACTTAATAAGATTGTCTGTGTCGCTTTGTAATAATATTTCTAGCGTGTTGCAACTTTTATTACTAGTATAAATGGTACAGTCATCGGCAAATAGGTCGCAGGATGAGTGCTCGATGTGTAGTGGAAGGTCATTTATGTAAATGGAAAGGGGAACCAAATAGGATCCTGACTATCCTAAAAAGGATATGGCTGTCTCTCACCGTGAGGTGCTTTTTTATACGTGTGCCATAATATTGAAATCAAATATAAATTCAGTTAAATATACAGATAACATGTTTAAAACTCATATACTCGTATAAAAGCAATTTAAGGTTTTGGCTCTGTATAAAAAAAAAACTTCTGCAAGCTTACACCTCGAAGACATGCAGATATCTTTCAACTAAAACTATTTATTTCATTCTATTTACTACAATTTTAAAAAAGTGCTTTGCATCACTTTAAACGTAACAAATACACAACAAGATTGTACACTCACTGACATTCAATTCTATGTTCGCTACACAACCAGAAGTTGACGTCACAAAATGTTATCCTTTTTCAATCACCATGGCAATCTTTGTCTGTGTATTACATCGTACGAAAGGTTTTTTTAACACATTAACTACCGAATTAAAAAACACACTGTGGCTGAATTAAATTTGTTTCCCATTTTCATCCTGTAGGTGTTTGCACAAAGTAAGCTGTAGTTTTCGTAATTGTTTACAGATTTTTATGAATTACATGTAATTTTAAAGATAAATAAATGTACTATTACAATAAACACCGGTTTTAACTCTAATAGAGGTTGTTGCTATTTAACGGCCCTCCGATGGCAGAGGACTTGCAATATTTTCACAATTATAACTGCTTGCGAGCCATCTCTATCAAAATCACAATTTCAATCAATGTGCACACCGTTTTCACTCTTGTCCTCGTCGCTAGATCTATCAGTCAATTGTTGAAACACGTTTCTATCCTATTCAGCCGTTAGACGAGATGTACACGTATTTTGTAGTCCTATCACTAGTTGCCACGGTAAACAGTTTTACACGATTTGGTAACTAACCCAAAACGCTGAAAAATATGAACATAATATCAATTTTCCAGTGTTCTACAAAAACCATGCTTTGGGAATTTGTTTTCTGGTGGCAACTTAAAATCTTGAACCAGAGCAGAGAGGGTTTCAGTACATTTTTCATTCGTTTTATTACTAAAATTAGATTGGCTCTCTGAGCGGCTTGCAGTCCAAATGTGATTATTTTGTGAGCCGCTGACAGCGGCTTGCGGTAGTTAATGTGTTAAAGGGGAATTAATTTTATTGCCAAGGGAAGCAAAACGTTTTATTAAATAATTAAAAATATGTAAGGTAGAAATTTTTGGTCTTCAAAATATTCCCTACCAGTTTATGTAATATATATTGTAACATTACAACGTTACTTGAAATTTTGAGTATATTTGTTAAATCGTTTCATTCTGTTAGAAAAATATGGTTACATTTGTTTAAAAAAAAAAACTAATTGTACAGCGCATTCTTATCCGAAGCATACAGTATTTATAAGGCAAAGTTTCTCTTAACTCAAGCCAAAACCACCCTCAAAATCTATTTTTGACCGGCATAAATTGCCGCCTAAACTAATTTGTGATGCACATGAATGGTATATACAAGTACCTTCGTGTACTATGACCATAACGCCTTATACACCATGAGCGCACACACATATCATAGCATTAATATGGGTAATATTGTAGGATCAAACAGTGTTATAAAAACAAGAATACGTGAGACAAATAGAGCATTGTGTGAATTGTTAAATGATTGGAAATCCAAAAGAAACATTTCGTATTGTCTTCTAGAGATGGAAATATTTGTGACACTTTCCTCTTGCGTGCACTGTGTGGACTGAAGTAGAAACAGTGCTGTCTTCTTCTTTGTTCACCTTCAGGCGTCAACTTGACTATGTTCAAAGAAAGCAGTGGTCAGTTTGAGGCTGTTGATTTCTCCGTAGAGCTTTTCTAGAAATGGCACTGGTGAAGGCCAAATGCGCTTTCTCTGTTCCTCATATGGTGGGCATCCTTGAAGTAGATACTCAGCAGTCATTATATCAGTGCCACAGTTACATTTACCAGTAGTTCATATATTTAACTTGTTGAATAGATAGTATCCCAATCTGTTGTGACCAGTACGAAGTCTGAACATCACTACTTGTTCACTTCTGCTAAGCTGGTAATATGCATCATTTGTGTGTGTGTGGCCTTGATGTTCTACTTCCCACTTACTGTCGTATCTGCGCTTGATAAAACTCTTGGCCTCTTCATAGTTTTGTTTGTGTCAAGTTGAGATAGCATCCCTTTCCTTTGTCAATCTGTCAGCCTCTTCATTTCCTGGGATGTTGCAGTGAGAATGGATTCATTGTATCACACATCTTTTGAAACGCTGTTACAGTTTGTGAATTGTTGCTCTAAGGTCATCCAGGTTAATTTGATTCTTCAGCGTTGCAATCACTAAAAGCGCATCTGAGAAGATATCTACTCGTCTCTCTGAGCTGTCATCTGTCATTAGGACTTCTGCTGCAGTTTTTAAGGCCTCTGCCTCTGCTCTGAAGTTACTCGAGAACTTTCCTGTTGCTACTGACATCTATTTGTGTGCCATTGCATAAGCTCAGAGAGACTGCTCCACCACCATCTTCTTCTTCTTCTTCCGTCCTTAGCCACCGACCGTCAAAGCAGTCAGTGGCCATTACGCCTAGTGGCGTCTTAGGGCAACAGCAGATAGGTTTTCTTATACCATCTTATGATGCTTTTATTGCTGATCCATCTGTGTTTACATGGATCCTGGTGTTTCTTAGGTAATCTTATCCTTTGTATTCTGTAACAAGGACTATTATTTCTGTTTCACGTTGGCTGTTCTTTCTTTCAATACACGTGTAACAAATTGCCCGTGCTTTCATTAGTCTGTGTTTTACATGTCTTCTCTCTTGCACCCTTCCCATAATTTTCTCCTTACCCATACCTTCTTTCTCATAATTTGCACGCAACGACTCAGGTTTAGTATTGTTATCTTGGTCGCTGACATGTTATGAAAGATATTGACTCCCAGCTATGCAGGGGGAGAGTTGGTTGTGTATGGTTACGTCACAGTTTCTGGTCTGAAGTAAAGAGAAAGGGTAATTAAACAACCTTGATTAAAGTGGACACCAACGTGGCAATATTTGACTTAAGTCAGGATGGTCAGTTAAATGTATTCATAATTGAGAGATACAATTGCGAATGTGCTCACAGGAGTATCTAAAACACACGGCAGATTGTTAATTGTTAATCAGAATCGACCTCACTGCACTCCGGGCAAACCCATAGGTGCTCAGTCTCCCTCAGAAAATGTCGAAGAGTATGAATGCTAATTGTACCTGTAGCATGCTGGTTGTACATACGACGGATGCATCCTTTCTCACGTTCATTTCTGCTTGTCACACCTTTGATGCAAAACTCCAACAGCCGAAGCCTTGTTCATTCATGCATTGCAGTGTCATTAGTCAGCAGGTGATCATTACTAGCCCTTAGTATCTCTCCCTTATCCATGTCCAGTGTCCCCACTATGGGTGCTCTCGAGGCCAGTCTGTCAGCTCTCTCATTGTCACGCACCCCTGCATGACCAGGACAGTAGATCCACACCAGTTCTTAAAGACTTGAATTCTATTGATGATTTCCATTCCTGCAGCGGCAATCCGTTCTGAACTTTCAGAAGCATGGCTTGAGAGTCTGGCAATATAACAGCCCTGGTTGATGGAGTTTCAGACAGCCACCTCAGTGCTGCAGTAATTGCCTCTACCTCCATTCTCATGCTGGAGGTTGTTGTCATGTAGGCACCACTCTGTTCAGCGATGACCCAGCCCTTTATTCTCGCAGAGAAGCCTCATCCTGATTTCTCATAACGAACTACATACCAATCAGTGTACACAATGGCGTCTTCATCCCCAGCATGATTACTTATCAGCTGATTAATCTCCAACTCTGCTTTTCCATGTCCCAAGATCTGCACTCTCTGCCAAGGCTAATGATGACCTGCTGGTAGTATATTCACAGCAGATTACTGTTAAGTCATATTTTAATTAAGGGGAGTTAAGTGTTTAAGACTCGTATGTACGGGTCGGATTTTTTGTACACGCTAGTTAACACGCTCTGCGTGATGAGAGACGTTTTAGTTGGGGGTTGTTGCGGAGGAATGTTTAAACTGTTACCCGACTAGTTGTTTCTTTATTTTTAAAAATATGATAAGGAATCGGGTCGAAGGTTCTATGATATTGTTTTGGGGGGAGGGGCGGATGAATTCTGCTCACATCTCAAGCTGCGAGTTCGCGCTTGAATGAATTGTACTGAGCTGTTTTAAGCAGCGGATTTTTTGTGACAGTACTTGGCTGGTAGAGCGGGGAAATGGCCGTTTTACCATTTCTCTAGTGTGTTCCAGTATATATTCTTTTTGTGAAAGGAATATTTGATAATTGTAGAATGTACTTTATTGCGAATATTATGAGGCCACGGATTGTACAGGCCATTATTCCATATCCATATTCTGTGATGGATTGTTTTTGCAGTTAGATAGTGTGTTGAAGAGAATGTTGTTTTCTCCCATGGAACTTGTTATTCAAAGCCACGGATCTCGTTGGCTTGTTAATGCATTGTATTCATATTGATTCAAATGGACTATTGAGAACCGGAATGATACTGTTGCTGTACTATTATGAGATGAAATATGTGCTGCTATGTCCTGCAACCTATTCACATATTTGCTGATTCATGTTTCCTGATGGCGATATGACGGTAGATCTCCAAATAATGATAGATTGAGTTGCGGTCATCCTCTTCCGACTGCTCTTCCTGCCTTGTCTGCACATGACGGAAGAGGGTCTCTTACCCTACATAAAGGATTTGGGAATAATAATCCTGTCTCAGTACTTTTTGATTCTGGATGCACAACTGTTGGGACTAGACAATCTCTAGTTCATCCATCTTGCGCAACTGGTAAAATGGTGAAATGTGTGACATTCGGTGGGACAGTTGAGACTTTTCCGACTGCCATAGTCCACATTGCCACACCGTTTCTCACTGGTTATATACACTCATGTATGCTCAGAGCGCCTATCGCTGACCTTACTGTCGGACAGATACATGGTATAAAGGTGTGTACGCCGGTACAAATTGCTGCTTGGGAACGGCAACATAACCTTACAGCTTCCACCTTAGGGTTTATGCCAGGGTCTTATCACCAAGTACATTCTGCTAACGCAATACATTCTGCTAATTTAGTGCAATCTTGCAGTGTTAATGATACGATTGTTCATCATGCTAATTTTGGTGCTTCTTTTAGCCCAGTGCGACATACTTCAGTACGTCGTTACTCTAACTTTGACTCTTCTTTAACTACTATTATAGAAGAAGATCCTTCAATTTTGTCTGATACACACACTTACTTTATCGCTACGACTGAATCTATATCCAGTCACGTTGATTGCAACTTCTTTGCTGCAATGACTAGCGTTTTCTTTGCCACATGTATGGACTTAGTTGTTAGTACATACATGTACCTTTAGCTTTCTTGCTGGACCGGTTAGCTCGGTATCTTCATCTTTTACGACTTTTTGTCGCACTCACTGCGCTCCTTTTAAATTTCGACGTAGGTCCAAGTTTACTACTGTATGCTTTTACATCTTTATTATATCTTTCTTACTTTTTTCTTTGCCCAGTACACAGGCTATGACTTCAGTTCAGACTTTAAGATGTACGCTTTTGTCTATTGCATTTACTTTGTCTTGCGCAAAACCTCATATTATCAGCCATCATTACACTCTTGGTCATTATTACCATCTTATGGATTTGCCTATTGATGTCGGTATCTTGTATATTCATAACTTTACCATACATTATTGCACACTGCTATTTGTCTCGGACACTTTTATCACTCTATATGATTATTATTCCAAGTTAGACTGTGCTACTTTCTCTGCTATCCTTTCTCATGTAGCAGAGGAAGGATTGATTAACATCGTACAGTGGCCGAAAGTTTACACAGCCACAGTTGGTAGGTTTAATGTAGAATTGACTGTTGCCTTGCATAAAATCCTATCTTTACCAAACAGAGATTATCATTTGTGTTTTTTCACAGCGACGGCTTTGCGATGAGTGTCACAGCTGCTATATTGATTGAGTAGGCGGTGGAATTGATCGCTAGATTTGCTGTTCCAGTGAAACCAGTCGTCAGTTTGACGCCATACTAGATGTTTTTGGTATCTTCATATTCATAAATTCGTTCAAGTCCTCTGGAGATAGTAGATAGTATTATATATTTGTATAATATAGTATAGTATATTAGATAGTATTGTATTAGGAATGGTTAACTCCTTTGAGATAATGTGTTGGTTCATCTTTATGCACCATTTCATTACCATATTATTTTTATATGACTGTGTTTTGATAATGCACCATTTCATTACCATATTGTTCTTGTACTACTGTGTTTTGATAGACGTTGAGCGGGTGACGATTGTAATGATTATACTATTGTAACTTAACTTATCATAAAATACATTTCGGTATTGTGTTTTTTTTTTTTAAATATATGAAGACAAGAAAAAAAAGTATTTTTTCTGACATTGTGATGTATTTTTTTTTCTTTACCCAGCGCTTGATTGTTTGCTAGAAAAAGGGTTTTTCTGACATTGTATGGTTTTTACTTTGCCCAGCGCTTGATTGTGCGTTAGTGGTAACTATGTATAGTGATATTATTAATTGATGTCTATAATGAATTCATCATTGGTACTTTATGAGTTTATAAACTTGGTTATCATGCACATAATGTTATTTTTTTAAATGGTAACGAGTTATGTGTCTTTTGATATAAATATGCATTGTGTAACTTATTGTTTACCATGATATATCATTGTCTGCTCATTCTTCTTGTACTTCATCTGCTCTTTTCACTTTTCATTTATGATGTCATAGCTAGTCTATACTTCATATTTTTTTGAATTTGTTGATCTTCGTATGCTTATCTCATTATCTTTCTATACTTCATTTTATTTTACTTTACACTTACTTTTATCCCTCTTTTGTTCTTTTTTTTGGGTAACATGACTGTGATAATGTCACCATGATTCAACGTTAAAATATCTCCAAAATTAACGATGAAATGTAGGGTTAAAAATAATGCGTTAGATACTAGGAGACATGCTTGCCCATGCCAGCCTTTCCCACCGCCATTTAAAACTAACGAGTTAGAAGTGCAGACGAAACTGGTGGACACTTGTTCTATGTGGGGAGAGGCGGTAGCCCTGCCATCAATTGATTCAAAACATGTAGCAGAGGCACTACTTACAATATTCACAAGATTAGGATTCCCGCATCAAATCTTGACTGATAATGGCTCTCAGTTCAAGGGGAAACTAACGGAAGAAGTTTTTAAGCTATTTCAAGCCAGACACTTTCATTGTAGTCCGTACCATCCGCAAGGGAACGGCCAGGTAGAGAGGTTTAATGGGACTCTCATTTCTATCCTGAGGAAGCTGGCACACGAAAAACCGGATCTGTGTGATCAATTCCTGCCCGCCGCGTTGTTTGCGTATCGGGAGGTACCACATAGTTCAACCGGGATGGCTCCCGCAACTCTGCTATTTGGGAGGCCAATAAAAGGTCCATTAGAAGCCTTATTAAGGATCTGAACAGATGAGAAGGCAGAAGAGACTGTTACCTCATCTTATCAATACGTGAACGAACTGACCACTCGTCTCACAGCTGGATGGAAACTGGCAAATGATAATTTGAGACAAGCCAGGAAGAAACATGCAGCATATTTTAATAGGAAGGCAAAGGACAGAGAATTAGCTGTGGGAGAGAAGGTGCTTCTTCTACTACCCAGCAGCCAGAATAAATTACAAATTGGATGGCAAGGTCCATATACGGTTCTGGAGAAGGTGTCTAGAACCAACTATAAAATTGACAAAAAGGGGAAGGAGAAAGTTTATCATGTAAACCTTTTAAAGAAGTATCTGGACAGACCACTCCAGGAAAGCACCCCCTTACTGACCTTGGCTATCGCAACTCAAATGCAAAAGGAACCACTCACCTCGCATGAATACCCATTACATCCTTGTGAAACAGTGGCACAAGTAAAAGTCAGTAAGCACCTAACTAAAAATCAGAGGGAGAGAGTTCAACAAGTTCTGGAGGAACCTACAGATGTATTAACAGATAAACCAGGACATACAAATTTGCTACAGTATGACCTGAAACTGGTAGACTCAAACCCAATCTGTATGAGAGCCTATTCTATTCCGTTCGCGAAGGAGAAGGCATTAAAGGAAGAAATAGATTATTTGTTGAAGGAGGGGATTATTTCACACAGTGAATCATCTTTTAGCTCCAGTGTAGTTTTGTTGAGGAAACCGTCTGGGGAACACAGACTGTGCATAGATTACAGGAAATTGAATGCTGTCACAGAAGGACAAGTGGATCCATTACCAGACACAAAACAGTTATTTGCCAGATTAAACAAGGCAAAATACTTTTCAAAGGTGGATCTTAGTAAAGGCTATTACCAGATTCCAGTGAAGCCTGAAGTGAGACCTTATTTAGCGTTTAGCACATCGGAAGGACATTATGAATTCAACATGCTACCATTCGGATTGAAAAATGCTCCGAGTGTATTTTCAAGGATGATGCGCAAATTGTTGGATCCCCTGAATAACCCATGTATCACGAATTTCATGGATGATATTCTCGTCGCCACAGAGACATTTGAAGAACACATTGACGCTCTAAAAATGTTACTTGATAGGTTTAGGGAGGCGAACTTAACGGCTAGGCCAACAAAATGTTGTATTGGATGCAAAGAGTTGGAATTCTTGGGACACACTGTATATCAGGGTAACATGACCCCTGATCCCAAGAACTTGGAAAAATTGCAGAGAGCACCTAGACCACAAACAAAAAAGGACGTGCGATCATTCGTTTCGTTATGCGGATTCTATCAAAAATATATCAAAAATTTTAACTCTATTTGTGCTCCTCTGACTGATCTGACTCGCAAGGGACTTCCAGATAAAATTATTTGGACTGCGCAATGCGAATTAGCTTTCCAAGAATTAAAGGAAAAACTCACTAGCAAGCCTATTCTCAAATTGCCTGATTTGACACAGGACTTTGTGGTGAGAACAGATGCAAGTAATGTAGGCCTCTGGGCTGCCTCGTTGCAGAGGTCATCTTCACCCGATGGGGAACTGAACCCAGTCGTTTATGCAAACCGCAAATTGAATAAAGCGGAACAAGGATATTCTACAAGCGAAAAGGAATGTTTAGCGTTAATCTGTGCAATAAAGAAGTTCCAAATCTATCTGTATGGTAGGACTTTTGTGGTCCAGACGGATCATCAGCCCCTGGTAATCTTATCTCAGGCTAAGCATGGAAACGCAAGATTGCTGAGATGGTCTTTATTACTGCAACCTTATCAGTTTATTATCGAATACATCCCAGGGTCATTGAATGTCGGTGCAGATTTCCTCAGTCGGCACCCCTGTGATCAAAATTAGAGTAGTGGTAGGCGGGAGGAGAGATTTTATCTATGTGTATCACTGGTTTTGGAACTTGCCGTAGTGCATGTTCTCAGGTGGGGACATGTGTGATGATGTCACCATGATACAACGTTAAAATATCTCCAAAATTAACGATGAAATGTAGGGTTAAAAATAATGCGTAAGATACTAGGAGACATGCTTGCCCATGCCAGCCTTTCCCACCGCCATTTAAAACTAACGAGTTAGAAGTGCAGACGAAAAGTTTACCCTTTGTAGACGGGAGAGAACGGAGGACACAAAAAAGGAAAAATATGACTGAACACGTGTCTGAAGTTCGAACGGCAAAAAGACGCAATTGGGGGTGAAAGAAAAAGAATTCACGTCCCTAGTTGACATAAGTAAGGAAATGGACAAGAAAAGTACCTTAGCTCTTATTCGAGACAGTCATTTCTTGGACGTTTTTCGATACTTGGTCTTTATTTGAATCCCTCGGCAAAACACATGAGAGAAGGTTCTCGAACAAATTTCAAAAACTAAATTTGAGAAAAAATATGTTTCTCTTAATAATAGAGTTATGAAAATAAAACCTAGCCAGTTTGATAGCCCATCTTGAGCAGAGAAATAATATGCTTTCATGTATACAGACGGATAGATAATAAAGAAGATATTGACAAAAGACTGTATTGTTCATAACAGACGAGCGACTGCACTGTTAACCAATGTCACTAAAAGTTTCCAAAATCTTGGCCTTGAGCATGCAAACGTAAAAATCGAGCTGTAATTAAAGAGAGGGGATGTGGTGGAGAATTGTAGCTAAAAATAACTTAGGAGGCAGATTCGTGTAGGAAATGCATGTAGAACCAAGCGTGTTTTTTATGAAAAAAACAAGTAGAGACAGACGGACTAACAGACCGTAATACATACTTGACTGAGATTTGACTGAAGTGACTTTTGGTTGTAGATTTGAAAGCAAGGGGGGAAGTCGGCGATTGGTCAACGCATTTTATAGTAGCGGGACAGAGATGTGAAATTTTGCCATTTGACATAAGTCTGTTCAGAGACGCAGTTTAAATTAATAAGTGGTGTTGATTCCAGAAGAATACAAATATATAGTGGGACGCCATCATACAGCCAGCAGCTCAGCTGAGTTTTGCTAGCAAATTTAACTGTGTTCTCAATTCTGAATTCTGGTAAGAATGAACAATATTTATTTTGCATATTTTAATAATTCGAGTGATTGATACTGCCATATCATAAAAATGATTACGACAAGTAAGTGTTCGCTCTAGATCCCCAGCCCAAGTTCAGGGTCTAGAGACATACATACAAAGAAAATATATAGGAACGCCTAAATAAAACTATGAAAAAAAGATCTAGTGTTGAGATCAGTGGAACATATCACCTATCTTATTCAATAGCAGGAAGCTTTTGAACATATCTCAGATGCAATGTAGTCTTGGGGAACTAGTACTATGTGAAACCAACTGGGTAAGATGTGCTGTGTGGTCAGAGAGATCTGACCCAGTCTGTGTGGTGTTGTTGTGTAGTGTTGTGTGCAGAAGTGGCTCAGGAGATAGAGTTCTGACACATGACCAAATACTTTTGTTTCAGAATTGTGAGTTTCTGTTTGGCACCAACGCGGTGCCAAATGCTGTAGTAATATACACAAGTGTGGACCAGTGCAGTCTACCATTGTGTCAGAGCAGCCGTATATTGCCCCCAGCACGAAGAGGTGGAGCCACCAGACTCTTGTACAGGATCGACGCAGGCGAGATAAGTGATATCTGGCCTGCTGGACATTCACCAACGAATTATCAACTAATCCCCCTACTAATAAAGACATACCATTGGGGAAATTAAACGATATGTTCATCCCCTAAGTCAATGAACAATGTTTGGTAGTCATAGAGTGGGAGTGATGACACCATACCCAACAGCATATCTAGCAATAAGTTCTCCTGGGACTATCTTAATATAGTTATTATTAACCAGTCATTTGAAATAATTAGGTACACATTTTCCATTTTATTATGTCATATGATTATGCATTGCATTTATAACTTCATAATATTTCTTATGTTCTGACCAACTAAACATTTGGTTCAGAACAAATAAATTTATCAAAAGATTTAAATTTTAAAACTAAAACAGCCTGAGTTAGTTCAGTGTGTTATAAAGTTTATTAATATTATTAGACTTATTAATTATCTGTGTGTGTGTAATCTACCACAACACATTACATATCAGTACCCTAGACTTTTAACGTAGCCACATTCATTAGTAAAAAAGATATATGTGAGGTCGTAAGTGGTAGTAAGAAGTGCCTTCTGTAATTCACATCTACATTTATCTCAGGGGCCTTCACAGCTGACCTCATACATCACACTAGGTAACATCAACCATACAATACCATCAAAATCCACTACAATGGCTTAACATAGGGTAATCCTTATGTGTAGATATTATGATTGCATCGACCTCAATTTTATTTGTTCGATGTAATTTAAAAAAAAAAAAAAAAATGATCACATAATTTTTTTTTTCGTGGGGGTCAGTGTAGTCTGTTAAGTATTATTCCATATCCATATTCTGTGATGGATTGTTTTTGCAGTTAGATAATGTGTTGAAGAGAATGTTGTTTTCTCCCAGGGAACTTGTTATTCAAAGCCAAGTATCTCATTGGCTTGTTAATGCATTGTATTCATATTGATTCAAAGTCATGGACTATTGAGAACTGAAATGATATTTTTGCTGTACTATTATGAGATGAAATATGTGCTGCTATGTCCTGCAACCTATTCACCTATTTGCTGATTCATGTTTCCTGATGGATATTTTGTGCTTAATGCCCATGATTTGCTGTGGAGTTTTATGCAACCGTTGTATGGATTTACTTACACGTTGCTTCATGAGTATGCTGTGAATTGTCTTGCTATGATGTCTACATGACCGTCTCGTCAATAAACTGTAACGTTGCCAGGTCTTACAACATTTCCTGACTTCTACGTTGCTGTGGTGTGAGTGACTTATCATAGACACACTTAAAGGACCTATACACATTCGCGTTTGTTATATTTCCATAATCACACACGTGTCGGCCATCCGTAAGCCCGACTTATGCTGATCGCCATTTATCAGCGAAAGTAATAATAACATGTATCTTCTTGATGACCCCACCATTATCTTCCAACAAATAAACCCTTTAACAGAAAAGCCTCATCCTGATTTCTCATAACGAACTACAAACCCATCAGTGTACACAATAGCGTCTTCATCCCCAGCATGATTACTTATCAGCTGATTAATCTCCAACTCTGCTTTTCCATGTCCCAAGATCTGCACTCTCTGCCAAGGCTAATGATGACCCGCTGGTAGTATATCCACGGCAGATTACCATTGATGATTATGTAGTACTTCGGGAGATGAACTCAGTATTTTTCTACTTATATGATAACAATTTGAACTGATGTTATTGTGGTGAAAAATTCTAATCCACATATATAAATGAGAAAATAAATGTAAAGCCTAACGAAGTAATTCAATAGAAAGAAAGAAGAATGGTGAAAGACCAGTGCTTTCCCTAAATAGCGTACACCTGCGTTGTAGAACGCCATAATGACTGAACCCGAGATCCCCTTTTTCTACTTCGTCTGCATAAACTACACGCGTTTCTAAAAAAAATAAAATAAAACTGGTACTGTATTTCTTATACGACCTTGATAGGCACACTGCTTAATGACCTAGATATAATATTACATTAATGTCATTATATACACTACGTTAACCTAGAAGACAGACGGGCTTAGAAGAGAGAGAGAGAGATGCACGGAGGAACGCATGTAATGCTACCACGGCGTCTCGCGATTTAAAAATTAATGCCACCCCACGCGAAAGGCATGCAGGCTTGATTTTTTTTCAAATAAACAGTGATAAAAACACTAACGATACGAGGTAAGGTTTTAAAAAAAACATGTTTAATGCTTATTAGGAAACATGACACAATACTGTTTTACGTCTGAAATCCTGACTTTATACTGACAGAACAGTCTAAAAGGCAGGACAGGTGGCGGTTTGAAAAAAATTAAAAAACAAATACACGACTATCCTAGAATTATACATATGTTGAACGAAGCCACCTGGCCCCATTAAATTTATATATTCTTGTACCTTAGGACTTGCTGACAAAGAATATGTTATGTGTTACGCAAATAGTCTAGTAATTAACGAATTATAGCCAAAATACTATAGTGGGGTTGTCTGACAGCACAAGATCATATTTGCTCATAATGGCATTTAGAAAAACACTGCTTTAGGGGAGATGAGGCCAACAAGTTAGATACGATTTGATTGGCGGTAGTCATATGTAAGGCGAAACCTGATTAGTCGGACTGCAAATACTAGTTGGTTGTTAATGGCTACGGTAGGATGGGTAATATTTTTTTAAAGGCTCTTGTAAACATGGTCTCATTGGTTAGAGCGTTCGATATAGTCAAATAGAAGCGTCAGTTCAGGGCCAGTTTTGAAAATATAGTTTGTGAGAAGCAAGTGCGTGGCGAGCAAGCTAATATTTTTCTAATAAAAGCCTGGGATAAGGCAGATCAAAATTGTGCCAGAATTCATCGCCAGTCAACGTACTTGTGTATATTTCCTTGAATTGTGGTAAGACTAGACATATTTCCTATATATCTATATATATATATATATATATATATTATATGAAAATTGAATATGAATTGATAAATTGTGTCTGTATGTGTGTGGGTTCAGTAGCAAACAGAAGGCAAAGCATAAATATTGTTCCACCATGTAAAAGCTTGTCAGAGAGGAGTATAACTGCATTGGCATATATGGGATTGCCAATTAGTAACATGACACCTATCTTATTATATAGAAGGAATTAACGCTGGAATTGCAGAGGCGTTGTAACCATTAGGGAGAGGAATACTGGTATATTGTCACATGAGAAGCTGGCAGTTGGCCTACAGCGCTGAACTCTGAGTTTGTAATGTCCTGTACTTCATTGTGGAAATAGATTATATATTAGTTCTGAAGAAGGAGGTACAACCTTCTTATTTCAGGGACCGTGGTACTGAAGTATTAGAGCAGCACCTGGTCTCAAAAGCCAGTATTACCTCTTAATACCAGAGCATAACACGACACACAAATTGTAATAATATTCTATGTTAGGACAAAGATCCTTTGTATAATGTTTGTACATAGACATTGTGTTTGCATTTGATTGTGATTCCTGATTCACTCTGTATTTGGATCAGGATATCCATTCTTGAAAGAAACTAATACATAATTTAAAAGTTAACACTTGACTTACTTCAGCTAGTCTTTTAGAGTGTATATGTATGCGATTGTCATGGTGTTGTAGAGTGTTGTGAATCTTAAATAAAGTGTTTATCTGGCCGTTGTTGTTGTTGTAAACTTACACTTCATCACTATCATAACCCTAGACATTCAACGTAGTCATCACAATATTCCAGAATAAGTCTGACTGAGGTCTAAATGTGGTAGCAAAGTAAGGTCATCTGTAACACACCACACTTATTAGATACAGATACCTTCACAGCTGATCTCAGTCAGTACACTAAGTCCCCTATAAATATTTATATAATCCCAACTTACCACAGTTATATCATGAGCTGTAAACATGATTTATAAAAAACACCGGTAGAGTTCATACCTTATGTATGAGGATTTTCAAATCGCATTTTATAATGCGGATTTTTCATGAGGGGTGGTGAGAAGACCTATACAAAAGTCAGACATTGGAAAATTCTTGATTTAGATGAAATATACTAAAATTGACTACTTCTACTTGGAGACTTTCAACCGCGTAGAAAGCTGAGAGCGTGGTGTGGTAAAGTGGGATGATATAAATATTTATAGGGGACTTAGTGTACTGACTGAGATCAGCTGTGAAGGTATCTGTATCTAATAAGTGTGGTGTGTTACAGATGACCTTACTTTGCTACCACATTTAGACCTCAGTCAGACTTATTCTGGAATATTGTGATGACTACGTTGAATGTCTAGGGTTATGATAGTGATGAAGTGTATGTTCACAACAACCAACAGACAGATAAACAATTTAATTTAATCCACAATACTTTACAACACTGTGACACTCACATACATAGAACACTCTATAAGACTATCTTAATAAGTCAAGTGTTAACTTTTAAAATATGTATTAATTCCTTTCAATAATAGATATCCTGATTCAACTACAAAGTGAACCAGGAGTCACAATCAAATGTAATCACAAGTTGTATGTACACAATTTATAGATAGGATCTTTGTATTGACATATATTATTATTATTACAATATGTGTGTAAGCTGTGATGTAGTACTATGAGGTAATACTGGCTTTTCAAGCTAGGTTGTTGTTTGTCATCATGACTTCATGTGTTTGTTTCTGGTGGAAATAATATTGGAAAGGTTCACAGTTTCTTTTATTTGAAACAAATAACTGTCCCTCTTGATTTAATGTACAGTCAATTTTTGAGGGGGGTTTTCAACAAGATTGAGCTGCTCTGACAAACGAAATCTTATCTTCTGTGTGGGCGGCAGGAAAACTGTCTCCTCTGCTCGCTTGCTTCACAGTTTTCTTGAGAAACAACGCTGGTCGATATCTTGAACAAGGAGTATGCTACCAGCATTCAGCAAATCTCAGACCAGGTGCTGCTCTAATACTTCAGTACCATGGTCCCTAAAATAAGAAGGTTGTACCTCCTACTTCAGAACTAATTTATAATCTATTTCCACACTGAAGCACAATACATAACTAACACCGAGTTCAGCGCGGTAGGCCAACTGCTAGCTTCTCATGTAACAATATACCCCAGTATTCCTCTCCCTAATGGCTACAACGCCTCTGCAATTCCAGCATTATTTCCTTCTATACAATAAGATAGGTGTCATAGTACTATTTGGCAATCCCATATGTGCCTATGCAGTTATACTCCTCTCCGACAAGTTTCTTTCATGGTGGAGCAATATCTAGGCTTTGCCTCATGTTTGTTACTGAACCACACACATACAGACATAAATTTATCAATTCACATTCAATTTTCATCTAAAAGATATCAAATATGTCTAGCTTACCACAATTCAAGGAAATATTAAACAAGTACGTTGACTGGCAATGATTTATGGCACAATTCCGATCTGCCTCTGTCCCAGGCTTTTATTAGAAAAATATGAGCTGGTTCTCAACGCACTTGCTTCTACAAAGTTTATTTTCAAAAAGTGGCACTGAACAGACGCTCCTAATTGACTATATCAAATGGTCTAGCCAATGAGACCATGTTTACAAAAGCCTTTGAAAAAATGTACCCTTCCTACCGTTTCCATTAACAACCAAAAATAGTATTAGCAGTCGACTAATAATGTTTCGCCTTACATATTATTCTAGCCAATCAAATCGGATCTAACGTGGTGGCCTCATTTCCCCTAAAGCAGTGTCCAAACACGCCATTATGAGCAAATATGATTCTGTGTTGTCAGAGAACACCACTATAATATTTTGGCTATAATTTGTTAATTATTAGACTATTTGCTTAACACCTAACATATTCTTTGTCAGCAAGTCCTAAGGCACCCAAATATATAAGTTTAATGGAGCCAAGTGGCTTCGTTCAAAATATGTATTTTCTTCTACCACCCGTTCATTTCTATACAATGGGATGTCTTCTGTACTGTCAGGCTAATGTCAGGATTTCAGACGTAAAACAGTATTGTGTCATGTTTCCTAATAAGCATTAAACATGTTTTTTAAAACCTTACCTCGTATTGGTAGTGTTTTTTGTCCCTGTTTATTTGAAGAAAAAAAAGCCTGCATGCCTTTCGCGTGGGGTGGCATTAATTTTCAATCGCGAGACGACGTGGTAGTATTGCATGCGTTCCTCCGTACATCTCTCTCTCTCTCTCTCTTTCTCTCTCTCTCTCTCTTTCTCTCTCTCTCTCTCTCTCTCTTCCAAGCCCGTCTGTCTTTTCGTTTACGTAGTGCATAAAATGACATTACTGTAATATTAATCTAGGTCATTACGCAGTGTGTCTATCAAGGTCGTACAAGCAATGCAGTACCAGTTTTATTTTTAGAAACGCGTGTATTTTATGCAGTAGTCTTTACTAGCAAACGTGAAAGCGTTACAATTATGCAGACGAAGTAGAAAAAGGGGATTTCTTGTTTAACTAGCATGACGTTCTATACTACAGGCGTACGCTATTGTGACCGCACTGTTCTTTTACCATTCTTCTTTCCTTTTATTGAATTAATTCGTTAGGCTTTACATTTACTTTCTAATTTAGATATGTGGATTAGAATTTCTCACTACAAATTCTCCCCACTTAAAACAGACATTATATGTCAGGCTATAATTCTATATACACATAGAGAAATTTAATATTAATCCTGGTGCTTACGGTGATTCTCATCACACGGATGGCGGCTTAGAAAATCCGCACCCAAGTTAGTTTTTCCAGAAATATACTCTATGCTGAACTGGAATGGCTGCAAACGTAAGGACCATCTGAGTAACCTCGAATTTTCATGCCTAGCCTGCGCTAGAAACGACAAGGGTTTGTGATCCGTTTGCAACTTAAATGCCTTCCCATACAGATAAATATTGAATTTCTTGATAGCCCATATTACTGCAAGACATTCTTTTTTCGCTAGTTGAATAATTTTGTTCAGCTTTATTCAACTTTCTGCTAGCATATGCCACTGGGGTTAATTCCCCATCCAGTGCATCTGATTTCTGTAACAGGGTCGCGCCCAACCCGATATTACTTGCATCCGTTCTCACAATGAATTCTTGACTTAAGTCAGGTAATTTCAAAATAGGTTTGCTTGTGAGCTTTTCCTTCAATTCCTGGTATGCCAATTCACACTGTGCTGTCCATGTAATTCGATCTGGATTTCCTTTGCGTGTCAAATCAGTTAACGGTGCACATATGGAATTAAAGTTTTTGATATCCTTTTGGTAGAAACCACATAATGAGACAAAGGATCTCACGTCTTTCTTTGTTTGTGGCCTCGAGGCTTTTTTTAGTTTCTCTAAATTCTTGGTGTCAGGGGTTATGTTTCCCTGATGGACTGTGTGTCCCAAGAATTCTAATTCTTTACATCCAACGCAACATTTGGTTGGTCGGGCTGTCAAATTCGCTTCCCTAAGTCGATTAAACAACATGTTCAGAGAGTCAATGTGTTCCTGAAATGTTTCTGTTGCTATAAGGATATCATCCGTGAAGTTTGTGATGCATGGATTATTCAGAGGATCCAACAATTTCCTCATCATTCTAGTGAAGACACTAGGCGCATTCTTCAATCCAAATGGCAATCTGTTAAACTCATAGTGTCCCTCTGAGGTACTAAAAGCTAGGTACGGTCTAACCTCAGGCTTTACTGGAATCTGATAGTATCCTTTGCTCAGATCCACTTTTGAGGAATATTTAGCTTTATTTAGCCTGGCAAACAACTGATTTGTATCCGGCAATGGATCCACCTGACCTTCTGTTATAGCATTCAGTCTCCTGTAATCTATACAGAGTCTATGTTCTCCAGAAGGTTTCCTTAAGAGCACCACACTGGAACTATACGAAGATTCACTGTGAAATTATTCCTTCTTTCAACAAATAGTCTATCTCTTCCTTCAAGGATTTCTCCTTAGCAAAAGGAATCGAATAGGCTTTCATACAGACGGGTGTGGGGGTCTATCAGTTTCATATCATATTCCAATAAAGTTGTATGCCCCGGTCGGTCCGTCAACACCTCTGTATGATCATCTAGAACCTGTTGCACTCTCTCCTTCTGATTTTTCGTTAAATGTGTACTGATTTTCACCTGTGCCGCTGTCTCACAGGGGTGTAGTGGATATTCAAATGATGAAAGTGGTTCCTTTTTCATCTCCATTGCAATAGACAAGGTCAACAAGTGTGTCTCTTCCTGATTTTCTCTTTCCAAATATTTATTCAGGAGATTCACATGATAGATTTTTTCTTTCCCCTTCTTATCTATCTTATAATTGGTTCTAGACACCTTCTCTAGAACTGTATATTGACCTTGCCATCCAATTTGTAAATTATTCTGACTACCGAGTAGAAGAAGCAGTACCTTCTCTCCCACAGCCAAATCTCTGTCTTTAGCTTTCTTGTTGTAATAGGCAGCATGTTTTTTCCTGGCTTGTCTCAAATTTTCATTGGCAAGTTTCCAGCCAGTTTTTAAACAAGTGGTCAGCTCATTCACATATTGGTATGAGGATGTAATATTTTCCTCTGCCTTTTCATCAGTCCACGTTCTTAACAGAGCTTCGAGTGGACCTTTTATTGGCCTTCCAAATAATAATGTTGCCGGGGCCATACCGGTTGAACTATGGGGTACCTCCCGATAAGCAAAGAGGGCGGCGTGAAGGTACTGGTCCCATGTATCTGGTTTTTCATGTGCCAACTTTCTCAGGATTGACATCAACGTACCATTAAATCTTTCCACTTGGCCGTTCCCTTGGGGATGGTACAGACTACAATGGAAGTGTTTGGCCTGGAAGATCCTGAAAACTTCTTCTGTTAGTTTCCCCTTGAACTGAGAGCCATTATCAGTCAAGATTTGATTGGGAAAGCCTAACCTTGTGAAAATTGTGAGTAATGCCTCTGCCACATGTTTAGAGTCTATGGATGACAGGGCTACCGCCTCTCCCCACATAGAACAAGTGTCCACCAGAGTCAGAATGTAGCTGTTCCTCCTTTTGGTTCGAGTAAAAGGTCCCACAATGTCCACGGCAACTCTCTCAAAGGGTGTTCCCACTATGGGCATTTCCCCTAGAGTTGCTGGTGCAGTCCAATGCTTAGGTGCTACTCGTTGGCACTCTGGACAGGATTTTACATATCGTTTGATATCTTCAGTTATCCCTGGCCAGAAATAGTGACAAGCTATACGCTGTCCTGTTGCGCTGATCCCCATATGACCACTGAAGGGAATCGCATGCCCTAGTTCCAACACTTTAGTCCTGTATGAAGTGGGAAGGACCAGGTGTCCGTGACCATTGGATTCAGGTCCAGCCTTCCTATAAATCAACTTGTTCTTCATATAAAATTCTCCCTTGCCTGGAGGTGTATGACATTTGGGCAACTTCTTGAAACACGGCTTGAGTGTTTTGTCCTCCGCCTGTGCCTTCCTCATCTCATCTGAATGAGTATTTATTGGATTTTCCTCCTCCTGTTTAGACTGTGATCTGGTCTACACCGTTGCCAATATCACAGGTCTCTTGGGATTCCCCAAGAAGACATATCTACACCCCAATATCAGAGGGTAGATTGGTTCATTTATCACTGATGCTTTGATTATTCCCTCCACATATCGCGTTTTTACATGTATCTTAGCGATAGGGAGTGTCGTGGTAGCTACTTCCTTGGTTGCAGCTTGAATTTCCACTGTTTCTGTGGTGTATTGATCTGCTTGCACCAGGTGAGAACTCACAACTGAATCATAATCTAAACCTGTATCATATAAACACCTTATGGTGACACCATTACAGATTACATCTTCACACACTGGGGGGTGGTACGGTTCCTGTAGATCCTCAGGTTTGACCTTTGTTCCCTTCTTCCCAGATTTCATAGCAGCAAAACGAGGAGTTTTATTCCTACAATTTTCAGTGGTATGATTGTTCATCTTACACTTTGTACACCACTTCCTTCCTTGGTTGAAAGATTTTCTTTCATCATATTTCCTTTCATCGAAATTCTGGGGTTTTATTTTTATTGTCATACCGTGGCCTATCAAACTGGTGCTTACCTTTGTTCTGATCTCTAGGATCAAATTTATTAAAGTTCTGTGGTGCCTTCAAATTATCTACCTGTTTCTTTTTATTACCTGTTACCTCTGCTTGAACTGCCTGATACCTTTCAGCGACATTTAGTAGCTCACCCAGCCTCTCTGCACCTTGTTCCATGAGAAACTTTCTCAGGTCTGGAGCCATGGACTCTCTTAGTTGTTCTATAAGGATCATTTCCTTAAGATCTTGGGTTTTCCCCAGAGAAGTCCATTTCTTCAAGTATGTCTCTAACCGTGCAGAGAACTGGTGATATGTCTCACCTGACAGTAGTTTAGCATTCCTAAATTTTTTCCTATAAAATTCTCTATTCTTTTCATATCTTAACAAAAGAGCCTGCTTTAACATGTCATAATTTTCTTGATCATCTCTGCTCATTTTGGAAAAAAAACTTCATAAGCTGTACCACGACGCCCTTGTGATAACTTTAAGCTCCACCTTTATCTCTCTAACCCATACGTGGTAGCTAATAGTTCATATCTATTTAGATAGCTCTCGATATCATCTTCTTTCTCAACAAAATGATCTAAATGAAAGTTCATAGCTGAGTTTGAGGCTCCCTGACTAGCAGAGGCATCAGAGGTAAAGGGACTGGCACCATTTTCAGGAGCATGACCTTGAAATTCCAACTCCCTTAGTCGTAACTCGTGCTCCCTTTGTAATCTCTTATCTTCGGCTTCCCTCAGTAATCTCTTATCTTCTGCTTCCCTCTCTGCAGTCAATCTTCTTTCCTCTCTTTCTGCAGCCAATCTTTTTTCTTCTACCTCCAATGTCCTAGCCTCCTTGTCAGCTGTGGTAAAGTGGGATGTTATAAATATTTATAGGGGACTTAATGTACTGACTGAGATCAGCTGTGAAGGTATCTGTATCTAATAAGTGTGGTGTATTACAGATGACCTTACTTGCTACCACATTTATACCTCAGTCAGAATTATTCTGGAATATTGTGATGACTACGTTAAATGTCTAGGGTTATGATAATGATGAAGTGTAAGTCACAACAACAACATACAGATAAACAATTTAATTTATTCCACAACACTTTACAACACTGTGACACCCACACACATATAACACTCTATAAGACTATCTTAAATGAGTCAAGTGTAAAGTTTCAAATATATATGTAATACTTCCTTTCAATAATAGATATCCTGATTCAACTACACAGTGAACTAGGAATCACAATCAAATGTAATTACAAGTAGTATGTACACAGTTTATAAATATAATCTTTGTATTGACATATTTTATTATTCTTATCCTATGTGTGTAAGTTGTGAAGTAGTACTATGAGGTAATACTGGTTTTGTTTTTCAAGCTAGATTGTTGTTTGTCATCATGACTTCAAGTGTTTGATTATCGTGGAAATAGTATTGGGAAAAGTTCACAGTTCCTGTCATTTGAAACAATTTATTGTCCCTCTGTGTTTAATATAATGTCAATTTTAGAGGGGGGAGGGGGGGCACATAATGTTGAGCTGCTCTGGCCACAGAAGCTTATCTTTCGTGATGGCGGCAGGAAAAGACTCCTCTGCTCGATTGCTTCACTGTGTTCTGGAGACACCTCACTGGTCGCTATCTGGACCAAGGAGAATGCTGTCAGCCTCTGGATTCAGCAAAACTCAGACCAGGTGCTGCTTCAATAACTTAGGACCACGGTCCCTGAAACAAGAAGGTTGTACCTCCTATTTCAGAACTAATTTATAATCTATTTCCACACTGAACACAATACATAACAAACACTGAGTTCAGAGCGGTAGGTCAACTGCTAGCTTCATCTGAAACAATTTACACCAGTATACTCCTCCCTAATGGTTACTACGCCTCTGCAATTCCAGCATTAGTTCTTTCTAGTCAATAAGATAGGTGTCAGTGTACTGTTTGGCAATTCCATGCAGTTTTACTTTTCTCCGACACGTCCTGTTCAGGTTGGAGCAGTATCTAGGATTTGCCTCATGTTTGCTACTGAACCACACACATATACAGACATAAATTATCAATTTACATTCAATTTTAATTAAAAAGATATCAAATATGTCAAGCTTACCACAATTCATGGAAATAATAACAAATACGTTGACTGGCGGTGAATAATGGCACAAATTCCGATCTGCCTCTGTCCCAGACATTTATTTAGAAAAATATGATCTGGATCTAAACGCACTGTTTCTTAGTAAGTTTATTTTAAAATGTTGCACTGAACTGACGCTCCTAATTGACTATATTGGCGGGTCTAACCAATCGGGCCATGTTTACACAGCTGTTCAAAAAATTTTACCCTTCTCACGTTTCCTCTAACAACCAAAATTAGTATTTGAAGTCCGACTAATCGTGTTTAGCCTTACATATCATTCCCGCCAATCAAATTGGATTTAACATGGTGACCTATTTCCCGTAAAATGGTGGTTTCAAAACATGTCACTATGCAATTCTGATTTGGTGCTGTCCGACATCCTCACTATTTTTTTTCGCTATAATTTGTTAATTCCTAGACTATTTGCGTAACACTTAACATATTCTTTGTCAGCAAGTCCTAAGGAACCCAAATATATAAGTTTTAAGGGAGCTAAGTGGCGGCGTTCAAAATATATATTTTCTTCTAGGATAGTCGTCCTGTTACCACCTCCTCACTTCCAAACTTTAGGGTGTCTGCTGTACTGTCAGGCTTTCAAACGTAAACCAGTATAATGTCATGTTTCCTAATAAGCATTTTACAGGTTTTTAAACCTAACTCTCGTATGGGTAGTGTTTTTTATCACTGTCGATTTGAAAAAAGTTAGTGCTTCATGCCTTGCGCTTGGGGTGGCATTAATTGTATATCGCGAGACGCGTGTTAGTGTTGCCGGCGTTCCTGCTTTCAGCCCTCCCTCTCTCTATCCTAATTCCATCTGTCTTTTCATTAATGCTAGTATTAATCTAGGTCATTAATCAGCTTGCGTATCTCAAGGTTTTCTTAGAAATGCAGTACACGTTTTATTGTTTTGTGGAAACGCGTGTATGCTGCTGTAGGCTTTACTAGTAAACGTGAAAGCGTGAGAATATGCAGACGAAGCAGAAAAAGGGGGATCTCGAGTACAGTCATTGTGACAGCACTGTTCGTTACCATTCTTCTTTCCCTTTTATTGAATTTATGTGTTAGGCTTTACATTTACCTTTTAATTTATATATGTGGATTTAGAATGTTTCACGACATCAGCCTCAATCTACAACCTCTTAATTTCTTTTTCAGCCTCTAATTTTCTTTCAGCTTCTTTTTCTAATCTTTTTTCTTCGCGTTCAATAAATTTGTCACATTCAGTAGTGACATAAGTAATCATAACTTGCCCGTCCATTTCTAACTCTTTAGCAGCCTGCATAGCAGCATATCGAAATTTTGCCAGGTCCGCCATTTTCTAACAGGCAAATTTTATACAATGTCTAACTTAAACAAGTCAATCTATAACTAATTATCCAAGGACAACCACAAGCACTGAGAGCTCAACCTCATTTATTTTCCACCCAAGGATACCTTTTAATTTTTTATTATTCCCTGAAGTGAATTACCCCCAATATATATAATAGGAGAAGATTCAAAATCCAGGACAGGACCCCAATATATGTGGTAAAGTGGGATGATATAAATATTTATAGGGGACTTAGTGTACTGACTGAGATCAGCTGTGAAGGTATCTGTATCTAATAAGTGTGGTGTGTTACAGATGACCTTACTTTGCTACCACATTTAGACCTCAGTCAGACTTATTCTGGAATATTGTGATGACTACGTTGAATGTCTAGGGTTATGATAGTGATGAAGTGTATTTTCACAACAACCAACAGACAGATAAACAATTTAATTTAATCCACAATACTTTACAACACCGTGACACTCACATACAAAGAACACTCTATAAGACTATCTTAATAAGTCAAGTGTTAACTTTTAAAATATGTATTAATTCCTTTCAATAATAGATATCCTGATTCAACTACAAAGTGAACCAGGAGTCACAATCAAATTTAATCACAAGTTGTATGTACACAATTTATAGATAGGATCTTTGTATTGACAAATATTATTATTATTACAATATGTGTGTAAGTTGTGATGTAGTACTATGAGGTAATACTGGCTTTTCAAGCTAGGTTGTTGTTTGTCATCATGACTTCATGTGTTTGTTGATTGGAAAGGTTCACAGTTTCTTTTATTTGAAACAAATAACTGTCCCTCTTGATTTAATGTACAGTCAATTTTTGAGGAGGGGGGGGGGTTTCAACAAGATTGAGCTGCTCTGGCCAACGAAATCTTATCTTCTGTGTGGGCGGCAGGAAAACTGTCTCCTCTGCTCGCTTGCTTTACAGTTTTCTTGAGAAACAACACTGGTCGATATCTTGAACAAGGAGTATGCTACCACCTCTGGATTCAGCAAAACTCAGACCAGGTGCTGCTCTAATACTTCAGTACCACGGTCCCTGAAATAAGAAGGTTGTACCTCCTACTTCAGAACTAATTTATAATCTATTTCCACACTGAAGCACAATACATAACAAACACCGAGTTCAGCGCGGTAGGCCAACTGCTAGCTTCTCATGTAACAATATACACCAGTATTCCTCTCCCTAATGGTTACAACGCCTCTGCAATTCCAGTATTATTTCCTTCTATACAATAAGATAGGTGTCATAGTACTATCTGGCAATCCCATATATGCCTATGCAGTTATACTCCTCTCCGACAAGTTTTTTTCATGGTGGAGCAATATCTAGGCTTTGCCTCATGTTTGTTACTGAACCACACACATACAGACATAAATTTATCAATTCACATTCAATTTTCATCTAAAAGATATCAAATATGTCTAGCTTACCACAATTCAAGGAAATATTAAACAAGTACGTTGACTGGCAATGAGTTATGGCACAATTCCGATCTGCCTCTGTCCCAGGCTTTTATTAGAAAAATATGAGCTGGTTCTCAACGCACTTGCTTCTACAAAGTTTATTTTCAAAAAGTGGCACTGAACAGACGCTCCTAATTGACTATATCAAATGGTCTAGCCAATGAGACCATGTTTACAAAAGCCTTTGAAAAAATGTACCCTTCCTACCGTTTCCATTAACAACCAAAAATAGTATTAGCAGTCGACTAATAATGTTTCGCCTTACATATTATTCTAGCCAATCAAATCGGATCTAACGTGGTGGCCTCATTTCCCCTAAAGCAGTGTCCAAACACACCATTATGAGCAAATATGATCCTGTGTTGTCAGACAACACCACTATAATATTTTGGCTATAATTTGTTAATTATTAGACTATTTGCTTAACACCTAACATATTCTTTGTCAGCAAGTCCTAAGGCACCCAAATATATAAGTTTAATGGAGCCAAGTGGCTTCGTTCAAAATATGTATTTTCTTCTACCACCCGTTCACTTCTATACGATGGGATGTCTTCTGTACTGTCAGGCTAATGTCAGGATTTCAGACGTAAAACAGTATTGTGTCATGTTTCCTAATAAGCATTAAACATGTTTTTTAAAACCTTACCTCGTATTGGTAGTGTTTTTTGTTCCTATTTATTTGAAGAAAAAAAACAAGCCTGCATGCCTTTTGCGTGGGGTGGCATTAATTTTCAATCGCGAGACGACGTGGTAGTATTGCATGCGTTCCTCCGTACATCTATCTCTCTCTCTCTCTCTCTCTCTCTCTCTCTCTCTTCCAAGCCCGTCTGTCTTTTCGTTTACGTCGTGCATAAAATGACATTAATGTAATATTAATCTAGGTCATTACGCAGTGTTTCTATCAAGGTCGTACAAGCAATGCAGTACCAGTTTTATTTTTAGAAACGCGTGTATTTTATGAGTAGGCTTTACTAACAAACGTGAAAGCGTTACAATTATGCAGACGAAGTAGAAAAAGGGGATTTCTTGTTTAACTAGCATGACGTTCTATACTACAGGCGTACGCTATTGTGACCGCACTGTTCTTTTACCATTCTTCTTTCCTTTTATTGAATTAATTCGTTAGGCTTTACATTTACTTTCTAATTTAGATATGTGGATTAGAATTTCTCACGACACGTGGGCAAAATAATGTAGCACACCTTTAGACCCCGGCACCGTATTTCCCTCTCGTCAAGGAGACATTTCAGACAAGACAAGATAACGTATAGATACAGGGTTCCACCATTAATGACCGGACAAAATATTTGAGGATCTTCTGCCATTGGTCTGAAAGAAAACCCACTTTATAATTACTAAAAACCACGAGTCATAGAAACCTACATACAAAGTGGCATACTAATAATAGCCCCTTTAGTCATAACTGACGGTGGAAATGCGCCCCTGAGGTGACAATCATTAGCTGCTCATTTTCAAGATGTTCCTTTCGACGTTTTATCTTTACTTCTGCTTGCTGCTCGAGCTTATTTTCGCCCAATCTGAGTTGGTGCTGTAGATAGTATCGCCACGTGGTGCAATCGGCAGCTTCATCATAGCAGGTTGCTGGATTTATGCCCAGTGTCCTCATCTCTCCCTTGCACACATCTTTGAACCTCAGCTGCGGTCACCTAACTGTTCTTTATCCATCTGTCAGATGCTTGTAGAAGATATATTTCGGAAAGTAACCGTCTTCCATGCGGCAGACATGGCCACGACAGCGTAGTCTGCGCTGTCTAAGCGTATATGTTTTGAAGGCCATAGCGTGACAGCCCCTCGACATTTGTAACTTTGTCTTTCCAAGAAATACCGATGATGTGGCGTAGACACGTTAATGTGAAGTGGTGTACCACCGCCAATTCATAGTTATCGATAGTGATAACTGGTGCAACATCCACATCCTGACTCATCAAATTTGTTTTCTTTAGACTTATTGTGGAGCCAAAGTTCGTGCATGCTTGGGTGAATCGATCCATCAAGCTCTGAAGCTCCTATTTACTTTTGGTGACGACTGCAACGTCATCAGCGAATAACAAGTCTCTAATAGTGACCCTTCTGATTTTTGTTTTTGCCTTCAGCCTTGCGAGATTAAATAGTCGGCAATCTGGCCTAGTGTGAAGTTATATTCCTTCAGTTGCATCTCTAAATGCATGTTTTAAGAGTAAGGCAAAGAAGATCCCGAAGACTGTTGTAGTCAGAACGCAGCTTTGTTTAACGCCACTGTGTATGTCACAGGGCTTTGATGTGCTTTCAGCATACTCGACTGTTCCCTTCATGTCTAAGAGTGACATTAGGATTATAAGTGAAGTAATATCCTGATTATCTGTAAGACGGCCGCATAAAATGGCTCGAGAATATTCGAAAATTTCTTTGTGCAAAACGTCTGTAAATTCTCACCCGATACGGTGTAAGTTGTAACAAATACATTTTATCATTTTATATTTTTGGCATTTTACATGAGTACATTGCCTCTCGATATCCAGGTTCATACAAGGCTGGCAACGTCAGCATATAAAACGACTGGATTCATGAACCACCAGTGCAAGAGATGTGGATTTCTTCGTGAGGGTTTTCTCACGAAGAATCCAAAAGCAGTGCTAGCCCCAGACTTCATGTGGAGCAGGGAGTGGATGATGATGATAAAATGGTGTACATATTTATTGTATTAGCATTTATTTTAATAACTGTATATGTGTCCCGAGAGGTTCAGATGTTATTAAAATATATGATATCCTAGACAAAAGATGTATCAAAGGATACCAGTATAGTGCCAGATAAGAGACTGGTCTTATAAGGGATACCACCTTCTCTGGAAAGAGTAACGGTGTATCGACAATCAAGGTAGGGTCAAGCTGTATAAACCTTCAAGTATGATGATAGTGAATGCTACTTAAGGTCTAAGTGCTACCACTCCAGATCCCACCCTGAATAATTGTTATTTATTTTTATTTTTATTGTATTATGGCTGATTGTCTAGAGGATTAATTAATTTAATAGATATGTAATATACATACAAACAGAATCTAACTCAACTCAAATAATTAAGTAAGACTGAATGTAAATATTTACAATTTATTGATCCTATACCGTTTCTCTTTTCGGTTAGGAAAATGATAATAAAATTCAAAGGCTTTTTACAAAATGGAAATAAATAAGTAAGGAATTTTCATTTCCACAATAGTTAAATATAAAAGTTATGTTTAAAATGTCAATTATGTTATTATATATATTTATATACAGTTGTTAGTTTCACTGGACTGTAATGTAGGTAGAAGTTCATTAAATCCTTCATTAGTCATCATTCAAGTGTTTGTTTAATGTGTGGTTTAATTCTTAACAAAATAAGGCTGGATGTGCCGACCAGTGGAGTTATGTATCCACCTATCTTGTATAGTTTGAAGCACACAGTGTCAGGATCTCCAGGCTGGGAACCAATGTGGTGACTCGCTCTAAGTATATTGAGAACGTCTCGCACCAACAGAGTTCCTCAGTATTGAATATCTCGAAGACTGATAATCATGTCAGGATAAAGCCGGGGAAATACAAATAATCGCAATCCTTGTATGGTCCAGCACTATTTTAGCCACACACACACACAATGAACGTTACAAACAAACTCAGACAATGTGCTAACAGTTGCACATAACAATTTACTTCAGTACTACTTACAGCCTGTTCGATGTGATTACATTTTTCTTATAAATCATAAGTTGATCCAATTGTCCATCATATGCTTCCTTACAATGATTTGGTTAAGTACAAATTATGAAGTAACACCTTGATTAATAGATGTAAACAATTCCTGACATCTTTTCTTATTTTCATGAACAGTGTGACGTTCCTTTACGAAATATTCCATCAAATACATTATTAAACTTACAGTCGTAGATTCTGCCATAATTCTCAATTATCCTACAGATTCCCAATGCTGACTTTTGTCCCTAAAAATTAACACATGCTTGCTTTCAAGCCGGCAGCACACTCGTCTTGCAATTTTTCCTTAACACATATAACACAATAGCGAACACACAAGTGGATTATACACAGGAAAAGAACATAATTATACACACACACACACACACACACACACACATATATATATATATATATATATATATATATATATATATATATATATATATACATTTCTCTTACATTCAGGTAGTATACAATAGCTATAACAGGCTGTAAATGGGTATCTAGGTCTGCTACGTAGATATAGCTGCAAAATATTTGACAGCAAGCGTTTGCCGCTTTCTTCTGTTCAGTACTGTATTTTGAAAATGTTGTGGCCTCAATTCAGCCCGAGTTCAAGGTCTTACATAGGGTCTCAGCGTACCTCTCGGATGGTTGGGGCAAAAGCGGTGTTTAGGAATCCCAAAACAAAGCGTCTTTTTGCCTTCGCGTTCAATGTGAAGAAATTTTAAAATCTATTATCTTTCTTAATTGTGGATCGATTTTACTCATTTAAAGTTAGTATTTTACTGATAATTTATTTCTATCAGTCTAGTTAAATTTGTTTAGTTAGCAAAATGCATTTAAATCTATGCAGCCTTTAACTAACTATATTGGGGACTACGCTGATGTATAAATATCAATTAAAACGATTTTTCTCTTAGAATAACAGATTATTTGAGGACGTCTTTACACATACCTCTTAAGTAATATCCCCGTTGTTTAATCCCGCTACAATTTTCGTTTAAATATCTTTAGTCTTTGAGAAATAAAATATCTTCGTATTTTCAGTTGCACAAAATAGGCCTCTATGTTAAGCATAATAGGTTTCCTTATACATACCATAAAAAGGAGCGTTCTCATTGGCTGTTATATCGGACCGTTTTATCCTATTATTGTGAGCGGTAAATATGACCGTGGTGTAAGACAGACCAAAACACGACAATATGGATGTAAACATGTTTAAATCAAGCAATAGTCACTTTTCGCTGTCCAGCCACATTTTTTTTTGTTCTAATCTGTACAGAGTGAATCACAAGTAATATTAAGAGCCACTAAAGTAATATTTTACTGAATAATTCAGTTGGGGGCTCAGAGGAGTAATCAATTGTAGGGGGGGATTTTACATTCGGGAATGGTTACCTTGTGCAAACAACAATTGGGATATACATGCCCTAACCACAGATGTCCACCGTGAAAATTGGACGGAGTTGTCAGGCAAGCCCTTAAGTTTCAGTAATTGGTTTGTAATCATGCCCAGAGCACAAGACCTCTGTCAGTTTATAAAATGTACATGAAATCACTTCACCCAGTATTCTGAATTTTTTTGTGTCGCAAAAGTCAATATTTAGATAAACCAATTTGTATTTAATGTTGTCTGTGGTTGGATCAGCATAGTGTGCGAATACGGATTTTTAAATTAGTTAATTTTAAAATACAAATGTGATGTATGAGTATGAGACATTTCAAATTACAGAGGCAAGCGATTTGACAAACTGTATCTGATAATCAGTATTTTTCCCAATTATATAATAACTAACATGAGCCACCTCGCTAAGAAGTAATATTTTACTGAATTATTCAGTTGGGGGCTCAATCTGAGTAAATATATATATTCTTTATCCTTAATTGAAGGAGTGTTGGAAGATAAAAATCGGATATACTGAAGCCACATATAAAAATCAGCATTACGAACCACTGTAGTCATAGATCAGAGAGTTAACAGAGTGTGAAAGTGTGATAGTCTAAGTTTGTACAAGTTTAGATAGACATTAATTTTTAATTGATTTTCATTGAATTTTTTCATGGCCTGGTCATTAATCTGACAATTTGATCTGTTATGAAATTCATTGCATTCTGAGAGGCAAAGGTGAGAAAAACCAGAAATACAAAAAAATGTCTACGTGCGTTATCATGGCATGGGTAGAAGCTTGAAATGATCTGTTGCAAATTGTGAAGGCTTAAAGTCCGGAGAACGAGATCCAGATTCATCTCCGATAGGTGACAGCTTAAGTCGAATTTTTTTCACAATAAGTGAAGAGGCAAGCGCATGGGTGAAAATGTATCCTCCCCGCAAAATCGTGAAATTGGCCACTCTCGAAGGGTTATACACAAGCAAATGCTGCAAAGCGGTTTCACAACCGTATACCGTTCATTTGATAACGTGGTCAAATAGTGCTATTGGTGGCAATTTAATCGTTCTGTGCATAAGGGCTAGTATCTCTGAGGTCGTCGTTGGTCGTGTCCTACGAGAGACTTGCCCCTATGTCTACCCACTATTGCTCTATGCTGTTTCACCGCTTCCGGTGAGAGTCAATTCCTTAGGTGACTACCAATATGACGATCTTGCGCGAGGCGGTAGTTTTCGTGGTTGGCACTCTCCGAGTTATCCCGGGCTCAACTTTGCCCGGATGGTTCCCGTAAACGTTACAAAGCACAATAGTACTGTGGTGGCAAATCATTTCTGGCTCAATGGCCCTGCGTCGATATTCCGATATAGCATGCCACAAACTCGTTGGCTGAACGATTTTCAGTATAGTCGTGGCATACAGATAACATGTATGGGGGTTTTATGTCCTCAAACGTGTCTTTAATTATACCGAGTTAGTACTGCACGAAACGATCGTACACGTTTTTCATGTCATAGTCTAGCGAAAGTCGTAGTCTGTACAGTGATACACAATCATGGTTTTGATGTAGTTTGTACAACTACCCATTGGGTTGAATCTTGCCACTATCCATTCCTAGCAGCCATTCGCTCTCTGACTTTGACCGCATGGCAAGATCTGTTCGGGAAAAAATCCTTTGTCCCACACTTTTTTTTTGCCAGCTTCTCGGCATCAGTATATATAATAGTGGTGCGTTTTTAATGTGCTTCAGTATATGACTGCTTAGATCTCAGCCCTGTGTCTTGATTTTTGAAAAATCATATGAGGCTTCCTAAAATAGAAGCATCATCCTTCTATTTACAACTCTGCCAAGTACAGTCTTGAGCGAAGGTAGATACATTTGAAGACCCTCATTGTATATTCTAAATTGTGGCAACTGTTGGACCATCACTGATGGAGGGAAGGCAAACCCGTGACAACAAATAATGCTTTCTTATCATTTCAGGGAAGCGCTGTTGTTTCCAAACTGATTCGCTTGTGTGCTGTGTAGATGGCGAAGCTGTTGATAGTTGTATTGGTGAGGTTTCATCATTGTTCTGGTTGTTTCTATAAAAGAAATATGAGGGACCTGTACAACCACACACACACGCTAACAGGGAAATATAAGCAAGCAAATGGCCTGATATAAGATTAGAATGGAAAATTGCTTAGTAATATACAAGAGCAAATGAGTCGAGAGATGCTATCTATACTATCATCTATCAATCTATCTATTATCGTATCTATCTAAACTATCGTATCCTATCTATCTATCTAGTCTATCTATCTATCTATCTATCTATCTATCTATCTATCTATCTATCTATCTATCTATCTATCTATCTATCTATCTATCTATCTATCTATCTATCTATCTATCTATCTATCTATCTATCTATCTATCTTAATCTATCTATCTATCTATCAATCTATCTATCTATCTTTCTATCTATCTATCTATCTATTGAACTGATAACTAGTGTCTGTCTTCTTTGTCTAGTCTTTTGTCTGTCTCTATTCTGTCTGTCAAAGTCCATCTTTCAAACATGTAATATAAAAATATAAATCGACATATAATACTATACGCAAATATTGCTATCTATCTATCTAATCCTATCTAGTCTGGAAGGGCTGATTGTATTTAAATCTTACGTTACTAATCCTACCAAACACAAAATCATTATTACTAACTATCTATCTACTAACCTATCATCTAATTAACCAAAAAACGAGCTCAATCAATTGTTGATAATTACCATAACTTTACACTCCTAAATGTAAGGTGCAGTTATATTGACAAAGGTTAAAAATAATCGTGAGACACCTCAATCAGTAATGGCGAAAACAAAACATTTCTACTTACCAACTACCAACCTATCTATCTTTTATTTATTATCTATATATTATTTAAAGTTCTATCGTACCGTACGCTATCTGTGGGAACATTATTATTTATCTATATTGATCAAATCTACCTAAAGTATAGTCTATCTATCCAATCTATCATATCTATGCATATCTAATCTCATCTATAGTTATCTATCTAATGCTTATCTAATCTTATCTATTACTACTATGCTAACTATCTTATCTATCTATTCGTTTCTAATTATGTCTTATTTACTGTTTATCTATTAATTGTTTTGACTGTGAATGTTTTTTTTATAAATCTTACCTTGTGAGTAATTTTTTTTTTTTTTTTAGTTTGAAGATGTTCAATTAATTTTTGGTTAAGTCCAATAATCATTCACCCATCCCGGACAAAACCCCATTATTATATAAAGCAATTCTATCAAAAAAATTATCCAAATAGTTCTGTATTGTTACAAAAATTTTATTATTTCTAAAACATTAAACCTTACTGATAACCTTACCTTAAATAATTGCCTACAAAATAGCTTTTTATTGAATCCTTACTTCGGTCAACCTTCATTCTTGTAAAACCTTGTTTCTACTTTATCTTAGTCAGAATCAGACTTAAGGGGGATCCTTTTATGTCCGTAATTTATCTTTTATCCTTATACATATTAGTCTAGACCTACTATCTTATCTTGCGGTCTATCTATCTATCTATCTATCTATCTATCTATCCGTATCTATCTACTCGTATCTATCTATCTATCTATCTATCTATCTATCTATCTATCTATCTATCTATCTATCTATCTATCTATCTATCTATCTATCTATCTATCTATCTATCTATCTTAACCTCTGTCTGTCTATATTGCTATCTATCTAATCTATCTGTCTGTCTATCTATCTTGTCTACTCTAATCTTATTCTAACGCCTGATCTAATTGCTTATCTATCTATCTATCTATCTATCTATCTATCTATCTATCTATCTATCTATCTATCTATCTATCTATTCTATGTATCTATCTATGTTTCATGTCAATTGAAGAGAGATGGAAATCTTGTAAGAAATCCTGTCCGACGGGCTCATTGCGTAAAACCTACCATATCTTACTTCAACCCTTTGATAAATAAAGCTTTTTAGTTCGTTTCGTTCGTTATCTATCTATCTATCTATCTATTCGGTATTTGTAAGAGAGCTTACCTTTTTCTATGTATCTTCCCGTATTTATCAATCTAGTTACCATATAATGCTCTATCTTCTGTCTAAGTTATGTATCTTTCAATCTATCTAACTATACTATCATCTAATCAGTCGTCTGAAACCACATATACGCCAGTGTAATGTTAAAAGTCTTCCATTGTCGGTCCTTACAGGATTCACCACAGTGTGACCAAACACTAACCTGATTTCGGGATTAACTACAGAAATTGTTACAATTGCATTTGATTGGCACTGGTTTGTTTACTCCTAACTCTCTTTCTTTGTTTGATTTTTGTATGTTTTGTGAGTTGTTTTTGTCTCTCAATGGGACAGGGATTTTGGTTTGGGAGCCCTTCGATGTATCCATTGTCTGTCATTACTTTTTTGGGGGCAGTGTTGATGCAGTTTCTGTTGAAATGGAATTTCGGTCAAGTTCATCATCACAGGCAACGACCGCATGTATGTCTTTATACATTAGTTTTTTCTCGTGTTGTTACCGATTACTGTGCTGACCTAATGTGTACATTTGAGTTCCAGGACTCAGGTATTTCCGAACATAAAAACAAAACATGTTCCTTTTGCTTATGTGTCAGTCCGACAACAATAATAAGACAAGTCTTCATTTCTTCTCACAGTTAATTGCGATGGGTACTTAGATATAACCTATATGTTACTGAATTATTAGGTGTGGAGACACAAATGTTGTACCCGCCCAAAGTCGTTCCACTTTGATCTAGACTTTCAGAATTCAGACCCACGTTGGTGCAGAGTCTACAGGACGAAAGATAAACTGCTTTATCTTACCTATGACAGCCACGGCCCCCACACCCTTTTTTGCCATGAAACCCTATCAGACCAGTATAGTATAATGCATACAGCAAAACTGATGTTGTCCACATATCAGATCCATGCAACTGCACACAGTTTACCTGTTTTACTGGATATTAGTATTTCCTAGATAGTATTCAGGCAGTACATACTGTGTACTTACACATGGGTGACATCCCAGATAGAGATCAGAGAAAAAGACCCCGAACACACCTACAAACCATGCGCTAGGGTCCACATTCTGAACATCTTGAACCAAGAAAACTCAGGAGAGGGACAGGCCAAACGTAAATCTGTTGAATGTTGGTATTGTGTCACACAAAATGAAAGGACCCAATAAATGATGTAATGTAGAAGCCTATTATGGACAATTAATAAGTTCAAAAAGGACTAAAATATGGTAGATTACTATAGACCAACCGATTACATGCCCATTTGTTTGTGACATCCTAACAACATAAAGGTATAGAAATTTTCTCCGTTAGCAATGACTGCAGATTTTGGAAGGTAAAGGTATTAAAAGCCTTGATCACATACTAAAACGAAATTCCCACCCCACCACTTCCTGCATTTTTACAAACCCAGAGGTGGATTCCATGAGTTTCTTTGTTCGTGATAGAGACTTCTCACCATACTAGATTTCCCCAGCTTTTTTTATGAGGGTTGGTTGAACTTGTTCCATCCCACTCCATGTTGTAGAGGGACCGTCACACTATAATACTGGTTTCCCCAGATTTTTTAATGAGGTTCCCCCGGGTTGAACTTGTTCCCGTTCTTCACTGTTAGTGAGATTCCCACTAGACGATTGGTTCAGCCCCTTTTTCATGAGGTTGGTTGACTTGTGTATTTTCTTCACTGTTACTGAGACTTCGACTTATAATAGGTTTACAGGTTTTTTATAGAGGGTTGGTTGACTTGTGTCCACTTCTTCATCTGTTTGAGACTTCACTCTTATAAGCAGGTTCAGGTTTTTTTCTATGAGGTTGGTGGTTGACTTGTTCCCTTCTTCACATTGTTTTGAGTCCCCCCCCACTTCACCTTATGTACTAAGTCCAGACTGTCTTTATGTAGGAAAATGGTTCAACTCTATCGTCCCCTAGAACGGAGTCCAATCACTGTTTGTTGCTCAATTCCTCACTTATACACTAAGGTCCAGACAATCTTTGTTATGTTATGAACTTGCAAGTTGACTGGTTTAAACCCCGAACGTCTTCACTAAGCGATCGTTATAGTGCAACGGAGATTTGGCGAAAAAAAACCGGCCTGGAACCTTGCACGGCATACGTCAGGTCCAAATCTTTTTTTCTTGTTGAAGTTGGCAAGTTTTGAATCCTTAGATCCCTTCTTCTCTGTTAGAGTAGAGACTTCGACTATTACATAGGTTCAAGGTGTTTGTATAAAGGAATGTTGTTGATTTGTTCTGCCATACAATCGGTCACGTTGTGTCCACACACAACAATCAAATGCCGATGTCGTAGGGCCAAATAGCAGGTTATGGTCGATAGATGTAGACTGGAGCACATGTACCGATGCCAGGTCTGATATACCGGAACCTCGGTTGGCACTGTTATTTGCAAGACGAGGTCCTCGTCCAGATAGCGATTTCAATCACTTATCACAATCAGCACGCTCCACTATCCCACTAGATTAATATCCAACTTATAGATCCGGGGGGGAGACAGCGACCAGGTTTCAGTCATTTGCGGTATGTTATGGCCAAATCTGCGTATTCAACTCGTTTTTAGAGGTCATTGTGGCGATCATGTAGCACTTGGATTTTCAAAGGTCGGTATCCGGTTTGTGTACCGTTTCTCGTTGCTTGACACTCATTTATTTAACATAATCGCTAAATTGATCGGGGGACATTACCAAAAGTTTCTACCTATGTAGTCCTCGTGGTCATTAACGTCAGTTCATTAGTACATAACTATTGTTTTTTTTTGTTTGTTTAAACCGACAGTTGCTTGTGCTCCGCACACGGCTGATAGCCTAGTATATCTGTACTGTTTCCGTACGTCAGATCTCGCTGGTCTGCGGCAATGTCAAGCCAGGGCATGATAGTACCAATAAAACCCTTGCCCCCATCTGGAATCTAATTGACATGGTCCCATGACTAGATTAATATTCGTGGTTTTGCGGTTGACACAGCTACCCATTTACAGAACATTATTCCTGGATCTACAAAGGGAAAATGTTTGTAGTCTTTTGCGAGGCAAAAACTATGTTTTAACGTTGATCCTCACTGTTTATACTGCAACTCCGATACTCGTTTCATCGGGTGTCTTAAAAGGTAATATTAAAAGAGGTATAATCTGACTTTGTGGCCTCCGCTAACTATATAATTTACATCTATCGAGGCACATATTTATAAAGCGAATTCATGGATTCTCATTAGCTGTGGGGTGAATTGACAACTGGCCTCTAAAACCATACCTCTTAAATGTTTTCACAAAACCAGTCCATAAGGATCAGGTATAAGTTAACAATTGCGATCAGCGCCGGCTCAAGCAGCATTGTTCTGACTTCTTTAAAAACGCCATATCTTTGTGAATACCCCATCATTGGGATCCTGCACCCGGTCCAGTTGTGTATCCTATGCTATCTACCACTCTGCCAAGAGTAATCGTGTGCGAAGGTCCAGACACCTTTTGAAGACCCGTATTTAACATATGCGTACCTTTAGTTTCAATCCTGGTCACCTGTTGGAAAACTACTGTAAAGCAGGGGGAGGCAATCCGTGACACTTCAGAGCTTGATGAATTTTTTGGCCCAGGTCACAAGCTCATTATCATCTGGTCGTTCACGGGTTTGCCAACCTCATTTGCGTCTGCAGTGATGGATCCAACAAAAGGGTAACCAAATACACATGTAATGTGGGTCTTCAAAGTTATCTACCTTCGCACAATGTTACTCTTGGTAGAGTTACAGTTCAAAGATATTTCAGAAGTCAAAAACAGTGCTGAATGTGTCCTGGCACAGTTATCTTATTATCTGCCCGACAACTTTTATGAAGCGATATATCGTAAGATTTATGTCGTTCAGGACCCCAACTGATTTAATTCAGTGACATTTTAATTTATTTGCACTGTTTTAAGTTTATTTAAGGTGACTGAGACATACGGGTGCAGTACACTCAAAGACATACGGGGGCAGTACACTCAAAACGATTAAATAAACTATAAATTGTGTTGTTGTTCGTCCATCACGGGTGATGAAGACCACTCTGTTCATCCAATTATTTAGGAATATGTTAGGTTAGTCTATGGGATGAATGGATGAAAGAGTGACTTGCGCGGTGATTTGGATTAAAGTGAGGAAGAGTTGCGCAATTCGTCGACCTCACTCTCTCGCCTGGGTCCATCTCAATCCAGTGGCAAGACAAGTCAAGGCGACTGGAGATGAAGTCAGGTGCAGTGGATGACCAGGGCTTCCTACGTGCCTCGCCGTGCTCCTTACGCTCCACAGCGCGTTGCTGGTAATCGCCGTCATGCCCGTTGAACTAACAGGTGGTTTCTTCCGCGCAGTCTATCGAATCCAGTCTTCGCATGCATGGGTAGGCAGACCCTAACTCACCGAAGGTTTATAACCATTCGGCTACCCTCACCTAGTTTAGCCGGCCTGTCAAAGCCGTTGCCCAGGGGGTGGCCGCTGTCGCATGCTGACAGCTACGAGGAGCCACAGGTGAGAGCTGGATGCCAGGTTTGGACCAAAGGTGGCCGAGCTGCCCTGAAAAGGGCATGACAGCTCCTTCACCAGAGGTACTACCAATACCTGACTTCCCAACACCCCCAACAACAACTATAAATTGTATATATAGACAAATAACAAATTTCATCATCAATTATTTTTAAGCGTGTGAAATGAATAATTATCTTTAAAATAACGATTATCATCCCAGGTTGATGTCATGGATATTGTGGGAATAGTTTCAAAGTTCACTTGGCAGCTTTTAAGTGTGTACTTAGATGCCAGTAAGGTTGTTGGTTTCTGCTATACCCGATGGTTGATTCTTTGCAGGTTATGGACGGTTTTACTCACGTCACTTGTCAAGTCTAAAAGTTGTGACACGTTCCAAGAAATATCAGGGAGTAATCACGAAGCTGGTCCAGCGTCTTCAAGACCTGTCTGATGATGGTGTCTAGCGTTGAAAGCACGCCATCTTTACCGCACACTTTGTTCTAGAGATAGTACCCTCAACTGGTACTACCGACTGGTATTATGAATGAAGAGAAACAAATACCCTCCTGAGTATTGGGTTTCCTCACAGAACAACTTAACCATGATAATGGTCAGTGATTGTGCTTATTTCAAACCTAAGTGTA
This sequence comes from Oreohelix idahoensis, assembly GCA_024509875.1. Classification (NCBI taxonomy): domain Eukaryota; kingdom Metazoa; phylum Mollusca; class Gastropoda; order Stylommatophora; family Oreohelicidae; genus Oreohelix; species Oreohelix idahoensis. The sequence goes on along the minus strand of JAMPIV010016191.1, from coordinate 5,921 downwards.
ACAAGTCTTAATTAAGCACTTGTATATTCACATCCAAGAAGCAATAAATAATTTGTGTCATCTCTCGGTTAAAATTGGTCTCCAAATAAATGCCTCTAAAACTAAAGCTATGAACTTTTCTAACGAGACCTTTGATATCATCTTGAACGGGGAAAAACTACAGAAAGTTGAAAGTTTCAATTATTTAGGCAGTAAAATGACTCAGGATGGTGACACAACAAGAGAATCCATACTAGAATTGCTTTGGCAGCTAGCGCCTTCAATAGATTATCTAACATTTGGAAATTACGATCATTGAATATACATACCAAGCTTCGTCTGTTTAATTCAAATGTTATCTCAGTGTTAACATACGGCTGTGAGAGTTGGAAAATAACAAAATCATTGGAGAACAAGCTGAATACATTCGAGAACAAATGTCTTAGAAAACTCATTAACATCAGTTGGAAAGAATTCAAGACTAATCGACAAATAAGAGAAGACTCTAGGCAGAAATATGTCTCCGACTATATAAGGAAAAGACGATGGTCATATATCGGTCATGTCCTACGAATGCAAACCAACAGAATACCACTACAGGCGCTCACTTGGGTTCCTGAGGGTAAGCGGCAAAAAAGTCAAGACAAGACTAATCGAAAAGACTCTAGGTCAGAAATGACTCCCGACGTATTATAGAGGAATCAGAAGAACAATAATATAACCACTACAGGCGCTCACTTTGGTTCCTGAGGTAAGGAAAAAAAGGAAGAAAACACTCAGAAGAACAATAATAAGAGAAGGAAGAACGTTGGGCCTAAATAATGTGCAAGAGCTAAGAGGAGTGGCGTCACAACGAACAACCTGGAGAGCACTGGTTTCTGCCTTATGCGCCGTGTTTGGCGCTTAAAGAATTTATTATTATTATTATATTCACATCACATTATATTATCCCAGTCTCTGTGGGAAACAAGTCTCCAATCAAAGAACTTGTATATGAAATATCAGCACTCAATTCTTGATCATAAGTGCACTTCTCATTAAATAGTGCACGACACTATTCATCATTCATTTATCATCAGTGTAGTAGTAACAGTGCATTAGCATAGCCCATTAACTAATTACCATAACTGTAAACAATGACTATGTAAACACATGCAGAATGTAAACATTGAAAATGTAAACAATACAAACAATGTAAACAATAACAATGTAAACAATAACAAAGATCAGCAACAATACAAAAACTTTCGCAGAAATCAACTAAAAATAAAGCAGAAATTAATGAAATATCACAAAAAAATGTGACGATATCTGCGCTATAATTAAACAAAATACATGACACCACAGTGTATAAACAAAAATGTTGTATGAAACTAAATTATAGACAAGAGTAGGCTAACAAATACAAACAAAACAAAACAAAACTAAAGAATGCGAAATAATAACGAAAACAATATTAAAACATGTCATCACAGCTAACATAAATAGCAACAGAAGTCGCTTAGCAAATTCCAGTATCGGAAATTTGCAAACCTTACAGAAAACGCTCACAATAGACGACCTCTATGACGTGGCATAATCTAACGGAGACACCACCCAACCGAGAACCCGCTGAAATATAAACATATAAATATACGAATAACATATAAACATATAACATATAGAATGAGATGATACACAGAAGACTCAGCAGAAGTATAAGGGCACAGTTTACATACAAACAGGCCACTTAACTTATAGGCTTCCAATCGTCGAACAGCAGAAAAACGGATGTCAATCAACGTCCTAAAGAGCGAAGCTCCAACGATGATGGCACATCTGAACTGCTTCCACTGCTAACACGATGGTACAAGAGCTTCTGAAATACTGTGTGTTGAGTTGTTTCGGCACTTGACCTTCTAATCCAAAAGTAAGTTGATGGAAATCGGTACTTGGCCTTCTTCAGGAAAACAACCCGTTTCAAATTCAAACCGCACTTGACCTTCTCAAAAACGACGACAGCACTGGAACCTTGACAGCAGCAACTTGCTTGACTTGCGTAAAAGATAACAGCAGTCCGAGTTATCCGGCAATATGTAACAACGCCGGGTACTGTCAAATTCTTGTTTCCGTCAAAAGTTGAAATTTTGACTTTTACCGGGCAACGCCGAGTACTTTAAAAATTTTGAAGATGTTGACTGTATTGAAGAATGTTAATTTCTTGAAGGATGCTGATGAATTCTTGTTGAAAATGAAGTGGGTAAGGGACCCCGTGTTTGCTGGTACCAGAATCAAACCAGCTTATGGCCACCAAATGATGCGTGATGCCATATGATGATGGATGGTATCCGCATGTCTGGTTTTGTGTAGTGTGTAGATGTGTTCAGTCAAAACAATGTTCATACAACAATAACAGGGCAATCCACATAGGACGTCAGTAAACTCACGACGTATAAAGTCAATGAGTCTTGAAACAGCCGTTGACGTTTTTCTTCATTATTTATTGTGGACGCCACAGTGACAAAATGGTTACGCAAATGTGTAGGGCACATCTAAACAGTTCATTATCACAGCAACATTCAATACAGCAATAGACGGTAGACAGCATTACAATGATGAGTCAGATGCATGTTATATTTCATAGTGCTGTAAATGTAGTCAGGTTGAAAACTCCATCCTTTTCTATAACAGCCAGGAGATAACCAGATGTATGAGATCAGTTCACTCTCCTTAGTTTGACTTCAGCAAGACAGACACGTCTGCCGAAGTATAAATAATGTCCTCAAAAATATCCTCTAGATAATCAAGGTTTTCCAACCCTAGTTCATTTAACAAAGTAGCAAGTAATGGTCCTTGGTACATGCATCAACCGATGCAGTACAATGCAGCGACATGTGAGCTGGGAAAGAACATCTCGTGACGACGACTTTCGGAGACAGGCTATGAATCGAAATCGCTCACGACCCAAAATCGATAGAGTTAATGAAAAAGTCAATTTACCTTGCTTTCATGAAATACACAGAAATATCACGCCTCCCGGCATGTGCAAATACACTAGAGGTATTATCCCGAATAAACGAAATATCCATAAGAGGACTACACATCCCTGACAGAACAAAAAATAGCGGAGATCCCCTCTTCAACGAGGCATCTCTTTCGCCATACCCAAATCGCATCACTCCACTAGTCGTGGCGTAAACCGAAATCGACCAACAAGCAAGACAAGTCATGCGCAGTCCAGCGCAAAATGACCACAGCTCAACTTAACTGCATTCGATACCAACGCGAGAAGACAAATGCTTACCGAGAAAAGTGACTATAAATTTCAAGCAGTTGTTGCCCTTGCGTTATAAAACAGATATTGAAATAAAACGATGTTGCGAGAATTTATCACGCAACACTTCCTCTTGAAGATGATGTAAAAATTCAGTGAACACCGTAGATATGGAAATGAAGGCATTATTATGGCCCTCTTGAGGAAGCGAAAACACACATATGAACTTCAGGAAGATTTTGAGGCGTTTATTATGGCCCCATCACAATGTCATCGAGGGTAAATTCTGAGTTAAATGGTATGGTAGAATCAGAAAGGGGACACATAAGTATGTTCGGGAAGCGCAATACTCAGGAGAGCTTTTCGTTTCTATTCTTTTACCATAGGTTTTGGTGGTACCATAAAGAAAGTAACTGTCCCCCACTGGAACAAGAAAGGGAACAGTGGCCTAAGAATTAAGACGAGGGACCATCTTTGTAGACTCTCCCTCACATTTCTGGGAAACGAGCTACACCTGACAACTTTGACCAGCGACGAGCGTAAGCAGTGTGAAAAGAACAAACTATAGAAGGAGTAGAACAGTCATTGGCAGCTGAGTTCACTATATATGCTGCCACAATAAACTTCTTGTAAAAATGTTACATCCCTATCACGACCGGATGGTAAAATTATTCTTGATCCCATAACAAATTCAAATTAATTTTCAAACAGTTTAAAACTTATTGATTATTACAATTTGGTTATTTGAGGTAATTAATACAAGATTTAAACTTTCGATGTAATCATTTTAATTGTACTGCATGTTTGCAGCAGTTAAGTTACTACAGACACTCTAAACAGAGCTACACCAGAATAATAAGAATTCCACTGAGTAAATCAGAGGATGGGGCTTGAACAAACTAAGATTAATCATTGCTTCATTCTTCGTAAACGTTGTTGGCAGATTCTAGAATTAACGTGCTCAGCCAACGCAGCATTGTTTTCGCTTATCTGAAAATCTCGTGAATATTCCATTGAGATAGAAGTGTCATTACCCTTCTATTTAGAAGAGTAATCAAGTGCAAAGGTAAAACACCTTTGAAGCCCATAGTAGAGACTCTTGAGTTTTGGCCACTGTTGATTACTGCAAAGCAAGGAGGCAATACCGTCACAAGCAGTTATGAAAGTGAAAATATTGCAAGTCCTCGGCCATCGGTGGGCCGTAAAATAGCAACCACCTGGATTAGAGTTACAAATGGTGCAGGAAATAAAGCAACTAAAGAACGACAACAACGGCAGAAAGTTAGTGAGGGTGAAACATTAATTAGTTGTCGTTTCGTCCCAACTCGTGAACCAGGTCTGTAGGGAAATGTTGAGAATTTGTGGAAGTGGTTTAGGTGTCATTATGTAAGCTACCAAAACTGTAAATATAATATGTTTTTTTGTCTACATGGTAATCACCTACAGAGGGCATTAACTGTCTTAGAAACAAACAACATGTTGGTAAGTTGATAAATTTAAAAAAAAAATTGAAACTTTGTTTGTCTTTCAATCAATTAATTCATAAAAATATGTAACTAATTGCGAAAACTACAGCTTACTTTGTGCATACACCTACAGGGTGAAAATAGGAACAAAATTTCATTACGCCACAGAGTGTTTTCCAACTCGGTAGTTAATGTGTTAAGTATAATGTAGATGAGTGATGTTTAAATATAAATAAACAAATAAAAAGGTATTAGATCAGTTTTACAAAATAATGGTACACAAGAAACATGGCACGTTTCGGGTTTCACCCCTCGTCAGCCACAGTTACAAATAAACAACAAGGACAAGAAATAAAGATAGGTTAAAGAAATATACTATAGACACTACACAACACGTAATGCGTATATAATAATATATATTAAATTTAACAACACAGGTGAAGAGCAATAACAAAGAAAGGAAAAATACAAAAACCGAAAAATACATAATGGCAATTAATTCAACAATCAACGAAAATCAAAAGCAGAAAATAGACTAACAAAACTACAAGCCCTGATATGACACTATCGACATAAGATACGGAGAAACGGTAAATACAATGGTGACAGGAATCCCAAATGTTCAGTGCTTTATTACGATACATTAATATTGTAAACTAAATAGCTTTTAACTAACTTTATTCACTACACAACCAGCCATTGATGTTGTGAACTCTTATCAATTTCCACACACCATTGCATCACTTTTTCCCTCATTCTAAAATGTTAAGATACAGTTATGCTATAATTCTTAAGAATGTAATTTTTATTACCAAGGGACGTAATATGTCTAAGAATAATAATCGTATTTTTTAAAGCATTACTTTTTTACTATTTAAATTTTTTTAAATGTTTAATGTAAAATTAAGAACAGCAGCACAATCTTTTGAACTTTGCACGGCTTTTTCTGTTTTTTTTTGTCTTTTAAATATTAATATGCATTTATATTTGTAAAACGATACATAAACAAATACAGGGCTCAAATACTGGTTACTAACTACTTATAACACGAGTTTCGTTTTAATGCAAATACCATTATATACGTTTGATATATTTTTGCCGGGCACCTAGTGCTGCCTAAACTAACGTTCTGATGGACGAAGATGATAAGTACCCTTGTGAGCCCAATAATGACCAAAAGTCCTCATCCCAATACACGAAACATTATTGCATGAGATGACAAG
>JAMPIV010016190.1:0-73643 GCA_024509875.1 Oreohelix idahoensis | reverse complement strand
CCTCTGTATGGACCAGTTAAGAAAAGATATAATGGCCCCAGATGACTCAACACTAAACTCAAAGCTATATGGAGTTAAAGAGGAACTTCAAACAACAGTCGAATTCATCATGAGAACTCGTCTGACGGTGTAATCATCAAAGATGCGATCGCAAGAAGAAGAAGAAGAAGAAATTGACTGTTTACAGGCATCGGGTTTCCCTTCCTTACGTGTTATAAAAGAATAAGTCTGCGGCACCCTAATGCATGTCATACACTGCGACTATTATTAGGTTGTGCATGGGACTGGCAATCTCGTCATGTTAAAAAATTGCTACAGAAATCACTGCCTCAAGAGCAAATGGAGATGATGCAGCTTTAGTGGTGCTCCGTGCTTCATAAGAAACGAAAAAATGAAAATGATGATATTACAAATGCCTTCTCAAGAATAACATTCCTGAAGAGCCGACATGCTAAGGGATTAAAATATCTGATAAACTCACTTGAAAGCCTGGCTAAATACTTCAACACGTGTTCAAAATCAGTGGATATCAGCCCATCGCACCAATCCAGGCAACGAAGATGCAGAAAAACGTGCCACTGAGGGAACGAACGAACGAACGAACTTTACTTTCAAAGGGTTGAGAATTGGGCACGCAGGCCCGTCTGACATTCCGCCCTTCCTTTCTCTCACCTTTCATACTGGATTCATACTGAGGGAGGAGCGCTACAACAAGTGATATAGCGACAACTTATGAAATGGCAAAAAACAACCATAAAAGCCATTTTCCAGTCCAAAAGGAAAAGAAATCACCCAGGCCATAAAATAAATGATGCCTATCATCAGCTATCTAGACGAGACAAGGTCACCATTTTCCGGCTACGGACCGGACACAACAGATTGAAACACCATCTGTACCACTAGTACAGGATTGGTACAATAGTTTTCTGTACCTGTGGCACCAGCCTTATGACAGCCGAACAAATACTGCAGTCCTGCCCTACATACAGCTATGAACAGAGTAGCGAATGGCAACAAGCCATTTCTCTTAATGAAAAACTGTTTGGGGATGTCAGAACCCTTGAACTGACGACAGCCTTTATTAGTCATTAATGTGGAAGTCTGAAGGCGAACGATGAAGAAAACGAAGACGTATGCTTCTTTTTCTTTTCAATAAGTTAACTTTTCGGTTTATAACTGCTTTTATTTTGAATTACTTTACATTCACTGCCCTTCGTCTCCCCACGTAGCGTAGGGATTCGATAAACACACGCTAAGTCTTCATAGCGTGTGCCATCAGATCAACATCTTTAAATGCTGTCCTCGCCCTCTGTATGTCTGTGTCCAGTTCTCTTCACCATGAGTTTGTCTGTCTACCTCAACTTATTTTACCCTTGGCATTCCAGAAGACCGTCTGCCTGGTAATGCTATGACCAAGTTTTTTCACTGTGTGTCCTATCCATTGCCAGCAACACCGTCGGATCTCTTGTTCAATTGACACTTGTTTAGTTCTTGGCAACAGTTCAACATCGATAGCATTGTCATACCATTTCAATTTTTTCTGTTCTACGCCAACACCCATGTATTAAAGTCTGTAACATGTTGGAATTACTTGTGAGTTCGTCATTATGTCTTCAGTGCGTTCCGCTATAAATAAATATCATATAATGCGCGGCCTTACATACTTCAATCATATGCACTGCTAATTTATAACAAGATTCTTTCCTATGCGGCAGTGCAATATAGCCATTCAGCGGTTATCTACTTTTATATATCTCTAGCTAAATTTCAGCTGCTATATAAACAACACCACTTTGAGCGAATCTACAAGTCGCGTTAAGTTAGCTATTCTCTCATGTGGCATACCATTAATGACAACAAACAAACAATTAGTTTAAGAAACGAATCTAAGAAAATTAATACAAACCAATTTCCAACATTCCAGAAAAGTAGCACGCACTTTAACACTTAAAAAAAAATTAGTACACACCACACGACATTGTCCAGGATAAAGATTTCAGAACACGACTGCTCAGTGCTGTGTGCGTGTGTCCCTGCACCAGATATAACACTTAATACGCCATGACAATGTTTGTGTGCACATGACACAGGTCTGTCACTGTCACGAGCGAAATAAGGGCCACGGTGTAATCTTCGGCCATTGGAGTAATTAGGAATCTTTTTTTTTTTTTTAAATCTAGGTGAGATGTTCGAGGCGGGAGGCGATTATTCGGGGGGGGGGGGGGCCCTCATTCTTGGAAGTGCGCCCCCTAACTTTCCACTTCCCCCCCCCCCCTCACTTTCCAATCCCCCAAATCAATGTTGATATCATCATTATTATTTTCCTGTCGCTCCTTATGGAGCATCGGGCCACCAACCCATTTCCTTTTTCCAAGAAGTCTACACTAAAGCCTTTATGTGTTTGTACCAGCTGTGTGTGACCGCTTGGCATACACTACAATTAATACGTGTTAAAAACCACATAAAATGAGAAATAACAACGTTAAAAGCAGTTAAGACATTTGTGCACAAAATACAGTATCATGAAAAGTTCACGGCTTCGAGAGAAGCTGTCCCAGAACTACAAAATAGTAAATGCATGTTTATTGAATGGAAAGTTTTGGAAGAAGTTGCTAATCTGGGTTTTTTCCGTTGCTAGAGTGAGAGTCGTGTGCAAAAAGTCGAAAAGCTGAGAAAAGCGTGTGCAAATGTAGATGTTTGGTATCGTGTGAAAAATAAAGCATCGTGTGAAAATTGGCGGGAAAAAAGAGTGGGCTGTATATAAAGAAGAGACGTGGGCGATTGACAGGGCTTGTACAGATTTTAGGATTCGTTAGGCGAGAGGATTTTTACAGAACTTCGTCTTTGAGATTATCAAGACAAGTTGTTTTTAACTTGACAAGTTTTGTTCAGGTTAGACAAGTATTTTTAAGTAGACAAGTTTGTATTTTACTCTATTAGATATATTATTCCTGTGGATTTACATTTTCATTTTTGGATACTCACTACTTTGTGTAAGAAAGACATAAGTGTTTCACTACTGTGCCAATGACATTGCTGTTCCAAATCACGTTAATAAACTATATTTTATTTTTCTACATTGCTGAGTTTTCGTTGGAATATTACAGTTGGATACTTTGACATAACCATTATACGAGATTACTTTTCACTAAAACATAAAAAGGGTACGAACGAACTCTGGGAAGGAAGAATAAAAGAAGGTCAAGAAATTCCATCTCAGGCGGACAGGCCTGTAACGACTTGAACCAAGAAACGTACAAGAGTTAGCGCTCTTCAAAATATTTACCTGCGCGCAACCATTAACTGAACTGACCCGATCAGCTGACGGACACACACACATTCTTTCATTGATGCAGTAAACACAGCCCGGTAACAATACTATTTGATGCCGCGACCTGCGCACAAATAGCTGCACGGTCACATGTGTTTTCTGTAGCAGTTCCTTTTAAATTATGCCAGCCCCACGCATAACTTCATATATAGACCGCTGTTATGATATGATTCGAGGATCACTAGTGCTGTTCTTTCATTGTCACTTCAGACACCGCTGGGATCTACGCGGGGCCCATTTTGCTATAGTAAGTTCTAATTGTTATTGTTGAACGTAATCGACATCATTGCACTCCGGGCAAACCCATATGTGCGCAGTCTCCCTCAGTATATGTCGAAGTGTGTGAATGGTAATTGTTCCTTGTAGCTAGGCGGGGGTGCCGCGCGGAAGGTCCTGGGTTCGATTCCCCCGTAAGCCACTCACGTCTGTTGTTTTTCTGTTGTCTAGTTTTCTACTTCTTTATTATTCACGAGTGCCTGAAAACATACCTTTATGTGTGTGTAATATTTGTTTACTGTTTACAGGTCTCGAGTTTCCCTTCTTTATGTGGTTATAAAAAGGACGGATGCATCCTCTCATACAGCCATCTCTGCTAGCCTGACGTTTGTTGCCAAATTCCAACAGTCTTAACCTTGATGATTCGTCTATTGCAGTGTCATTCTCTTACAGGTAATCATTAATTGTTCTCAGTATCTCTCCCTTATCCATATCCAGTGTCCCCACTGTTGGTATTCTTGATGCTAGTCTGTCAGCTCTCTCATTACCGCGTACCCCTGCATGACCAGGACAGTAGATCCACACCAGCTCCTGCAGATTCGACGCTTCTATGGATGTTTTCCATTCATGCCGTAGCCAACCATTTTGTACCGTTCGAAGCATGGACAGAGTCTGACACAATGACTGCCTTTGTTACTGAAGTTTCAGTTATCCACCTTAAGGCTGCAGTAGCTGCCTCTACCTCCATTCTCATGCCGGAAGTTGTTATCTTGTGCTCCCCGCTATGTTCTAAATAAGTAAGTTCTAAATGATACGCGAACGTTTGTAGGCTAAATCAACTTTATTCAAAACTAGTATGTAATCTAACGTTTATAGCCGCGATAAAACAAACAAACAAATCCCGTAATCACTTTGCACATAGGGGCAGTAAAGAATGTTGTCGTAAATTTTATAGATAGGCCTGATATATTTATGGTCCCATTCGAGCAGAGGTGATATAGTGAGAGCTATGTGAGAGGAAGGTGTGAGAAATAGCCATGTTTACGAGGAGAACTGTGTAAGGGAAAATACTGTCTTGGATTAAGTAATTGCTCAATCCAACCTATCTAGTACGACACACTTTAATGGAGACGTACTTTCTCACTTGATGCTGATTCAAATTATACTACCCTCACGTACGCACACACAAACAATTTTGTGACATAAATACGTACATACGTAGAAGAACAGATAAACTATGGGTCACATATAAATGGCAGGGGAGGTTTTGACCAACACCAATAGCTTAAGGTTTATTAAGTTTATTATATCGTTAGAACATAGATCACAACATCAATACATAGTTATCATTACATCAGTGAATTATAGTTACATAAGCTTAGCTTAGCTTAGCTTAGCTTAGTCGTTCCCCTTCTACCGTGAGCTGTAGAGGTTTGGAAGAGAGAGCGCCAGACTATCCTATCGGCTGTCTTCCTCCTGGCCTGGTTCCATTCTAGTCCTCGGTCCTTCAAAGATTGTCTAATGTTGTCCTCCCAGCGGACTCTGGATCGTCCTCGGGGTCTGGATCCTTGGCTCTTTGTTTCCCATGCTTGTCATGGTATCCGATCTTCTCCCATTCTGCAGACATGGCCAAACCATCTTAATTGGGACTGTTCTACTTGGGTCTGCAGGGGGTAGGATTTAAGGCCTTGACGTATCGTCTGGTTGCGTACCATGTCTCTTCTTGTTACTTCAACCACCTTCCTCAGATACCTCATTTCTGAAGTTTGGATCTGGCTTTTGTGGGTTGTAGTCATTGCCCATGACTCGCATCCATATGTCAAGACTGGGACATAGGTGGAGCGGTGTACAGCCATCTTCGTTTTCTTACCAACCTCTCTCTTGCTGAGGAATCCTCGATTTATGGCCTGAAAAAGTCTCCCAGCTGCTGCTTTTCGAGTGGCCAACTCTTCTTTGATGCCTCCCTTTCGGTCTATAATAGCTCCGAGGTATTTAAAGTGGTCGACCTGCTCCAGGACCTGTTCTCCCAGCTTAATCTGATGTCTTCTTTCTTCCCGTGATATCACCATGGATTTTGTTTTAGAGCTGCTTATGACCATCCCTCTCTTTTCCAGCTCTTCCTTCTAGACTTGCAGGTTGGATTGGAGATGTGCCTCTGATTTAGCAATCAGGGCAACATCATCAGCAAATGCCAGCTCCGAAATATAAACCTGTCTCATCTTCCAGTACCCCACTGAATACGTTCGTGTTCTCTCCTTACATGCCTTGATGACATCGTCCATAAGGAGTATGAAGAGGTAAGGTGATAGGATATCACCTTGTCTTACACCAGTAGTGGTCCTGAACTCTTCTGACTTATGGTTTGCTGTCCTCACATAATTTCTGCAAGACTTGTAGAAGCTCTGTATAGCATGAATCAGAGGTGCTGGAATATTCTTCCTTGCCAAACAGTCCCAAAGTTTGCTCCAGGGGACCCTGTCAAACGCCTTTTCCAGATCTATGAAACAAAGATGCATCTCACTCTTATACTCAAGGGCCTTTTCACTAAGCTGTCTGAGTGTGAAGATTAGGTCTTGACTACTTCGGTTTGCTCGGAATCCGCACTGGACCTCATCCAATTGTGGCTCAGCTAGGTGTCGGAGTCTCTGCTCTAGGATTCTAGAGTAGATTTTACCAGGGACACTAAGAAGGGATATGCCTCTATGGTTTCCACACTGTCGATTGTCACCCTTTTTGAAAATTGGTGTTATGATGGCAATCTCCCAATCCTTTGGTATGGTCTTGTTGTACCGCGCTGCCTGTAAAACCCTTAAGAGTAATAGGTCGCCTGATGCTCCCATGAACTTAACCATTTCTGGTGTTATACCATCATGCCCTGCTGCTTTGCCCATCTTGATTTTCTCCAGTGCTGCCTTCAGTTCTTCCATCTTTATGTCATCTTCACCATCATTGGTTTTCTCTGCTGTGCTAGTGTTTATCATTTCTGATGCTTCACCATGCTCACCATCCAGGAGTTCTGAGAAATATTCTTTCCATCTTTCATTACATCAGTGAATTATAGTTACATAAGAGAAAGAAAATATACTCTCATAAACCCTCCCTCTGGTATATGGAAAACTAGAAATGATCCAAACCGAGGTTATTTACCCAAAAGATCAAACAAATGATTAACAGTGGGAGTGGGGAGTAGTCAGGACGAGTACAGGATATGTCCTTAATTTAAACTATCCCATGGGCCTTCAGACTTAGTGAGAGATAGATAAAAGAGAAGATGTTATATTAGTAGAAACTTAAGAAATAAATTCGATCGTTCCGTTTCACTCTCTACACACATACAGTGAGCTCACTACAATCATGCTTGCCCCTCTGCCGACGCTGCATCCATTCCATGGAATTAATCAAACACAATGTATTTAAGACTATTATATGTCCTGTTGTTTGTCCAGTTCAGCCCCAGAAAACTCCGTCTAGGCAACTGCTATTTTTTCTCGGAGATTCGCTGAATTGGTGCGTTGATTATATTTTTTACTGTGGGGTATTGCTCTTCGTACTGCAGGTATAGGGTGGGGATAAGTTTTTTCTAGGTTTCTGTTGTAGTGAATGTGAAAATATTATCAAACAGCAGAATGTTACTCCCAGGCTGTTCTCGGAAGGAAATAGCCGGGTATGACCCGTGAATTCTCTCGGTAGAATTTGGTGGTAGGAAAATCACTCCGGTATTTAATTATTTATATTAAAAAGAACTTCACGAGTGACTAGCTAATGTATCGCTTTTAACACTAGCTAGGAACAGGTAATTACTTAAGATTTACACAAGATGAAATAGAAATAAATTGTTATTAAACAATTTCGATTGCCTAGAGTCTTATAATTATGTTACGCAGCTATTACTCGGGAAATAACGGGTAGGTACATTTTTGATTTACCTCTGGAGAACTTTGCTATAGGTTTATTTAATAGGTTTAAATTAACACAAAAATCCAGTGAAATAAATGAAGAAACTAAACGACTGAATCACTCACAACTCTAATATATTATTACCGCAGCACAAAGAATGAATTCAGACTCCACGTATAGAAGAAATCCAAAAATCTTGTTAGATTCTAATATATGAGCTAGGTACTTCTTCAACTCGCTGGCGCGAATGATAACTGCATTTTTAAGCACTGCCAATATATATTAAATGAATGAAAAAATATTAGCCACATGCGAGATTTCTTGCCTCTCCTGATTCTCGGGAACTTTTTCGTTTGGGCCGCGAATCAAAGCTCTTTTTTACAACCTTTTACCGCCAGACTCCCCGTTCCTCTTCGTCCTGCAGAGATTTCTAACCCTCTTAGATGGTTCGCGTTCACGTATTAACCAGAGGTGTTAAAACTCTGTTCGCTCTTTGTGACTACAACAGTCTTTGATAACTGAACGCTTGCCGCCTCTGGCGACGCCTTCTTGAAGGGATGACGGTAAGAGATCCAGAGATAGTTTGATTTTAATAGCTCGAGAGAGAGAAGACAGTTGGCGTGGCTAAACTAAAATAAGACAAAAGCGAATGTCGTGGCTGCCAGCATGATAACTATTTGCATACTAATTAGCACGCGTGGGGAATTCCACGTGGGACCCACGTTGGCGATTTGATTTCAACCAAATTGAGGTCCCCCGGCGATATTCAAGGGTAGCTTCTATTTTCATCCGTCACAGTGGATGAGGTATTTTGATCACATTCATAAACGGGAGGATCACCCGTAAGGCCTTCCCAACCGGAATGATCTCCTGCAATTTCAGGACAGAAGCTATGGCACCACAGCAAGCTTTGAGAATCTGTACTAGATCAGAACAGCAGCTACCAGCTAAGATTGTAATATTTACTGACTGTAGATCACGACTGGAATCACTACAGCACAACAGAAATGAAAACATGATGCATGAGATCAGATCGAAGGAGGAGGAAGAGTAAAGTCCTGAAACTCTGCATAAACGCCGCCATATTCAACAAGTAAATGCAGCATCCGTCATTTCAAACAGGAACTTGTAACTTTGTAAAAATTAGACAATATCCTTTCATGTTGTTCTAAGGAAAACACGAACCTAACGAACAGTTGCTGGCGATATTGCTCAATTCACTGTGGTAAATGGTAAACTTACAAGACTGTAAGAGATATATATTCTATATAGTATATATAATCTGAGGAAGGTGGTTGAAGTAACAAGAAGAGACATAGTCCGCAACCAGACGATACGTCAAGGCCTAAAATTGCGGGAGCAATGGAATGTTGTGTTTCGTAAAAAATGCGTTTGTGGTGACAGACCTGTGTGCAGGTGCATTGTCATGATGAACACGCCAATTGCCTGTGCGCCACTTCTCAGGGCGATGTCTGCGCACAGCGTCGCGGAGGCGTTGCAGGACTGTTTTGTAGAATTCAGCATTGACACTCTGTCCTATAGGGACGTATTCATGATGCACCAGGCCATCAATGTCGAAAAACGCTACTAGCATGGTCTTGACATTGGACTTGACCTGTCGTGCCTTCTTCAGCCGAGGAGATGATTGCGTTTGCCACTGGGAGGACATTTGCTTTGTTTCCGGGTCATATCCGTACACCCAGCTTTCATCACCAGTTATTATCGAGGACATGAAATTTGCGTCGTTTTTTGCTATCTCAAGGAGGTCAGTGCAAATGGACAACCGATCGTCCTTCTGGTCCTCAGTCAGGTGGCGTGGAACGAGTTTCGCTGACACCCGTCTCATGTGCAAATCTTCAGTTACGATTTTATGACACGTACCAATTGATATTCCAAGATCATCAGCAACCTCTCTGATAGTCAGACGTCGGTCAGCGCGTATCATTTCTTGCACACGTGCAACGAACTCGTCGGTGTGGGAGATGGAGGGTCTCCCTTGACGGGGGCCATCCTCAAAGGATCGGAGTCCACTTTTAAAACGGGAATACCACTCAAATGTTTTAGATCTACTTAAACAGGACTCTCCGAAAGCTGTTTGCAACATTTCGAGAGTTTCGGAACCAGTTTTTCCTAGACGAAAACAGAAATCAATACACACACGTTGTTGAATTTTGCTGTCCATTTTTGAAACGCGACGAGCACTATTACGTCACATCCGCTTATACGCTACCACACAGCGCATGCGCGAAATTACAAACTTCAGGTTTGGTACATATAGTGGCACGTGGTTGACACGTGCACTGTGTTAATATCACCTAGCTCCTTATAACGGTTTTCCGGATAAAAAATGAGTCCCGGAACTTTGTGAACAGGGGTGTGTATATATATATATATATATATATATATATATATATATATATATATATATATATATATATATATATATATATATATATATATATATATATATATATATGTTGCATATTAATGAAACATGTTAAAACCTGGAGCGGCAACTGCCTTTTGAAAGATGAGCTTTATTTTTCTATTCCTGGAACCAAAAATAAAATCTCAAATGACCGAAACACTGATGTTACAAGAGCAAGCAAAAATGTCTTCCCGGTATCAAATCCTGTGTTCAGTAATGCGGTTCTGGCGTTGAGCTGTAATGTTCATAACAATAAATGATATTAATATTACTGCCCTCCGTTCTTGCGTCGGGGATGACAGAACTCGCTTTTCCTTGGAGAATCGTCTGATTTTTCAAATGGGTTGTCTATCTCCCAATGGCCTAAGTGTCCAGCATCACTTTGCATGAATTCTAGTGGCTCTTCTTTATTTCTCCCGTCGTTGATTTTGCGATCTATATTTTTATAGTTTTTATAGTATTGTTTCGTTTCGTATCCTTATGTGTCTTTTTAATTTCCGCTATCTTATACGTCACTTCCATAGACGTTACCAGACTAGAGCTCTTCTGTTTTATCCCACGGATATAACTACTTAGATCAGGACTGGTTTAAGCAATTTTGTTAATTCCTTTTGCGTTTCGTTGATTATTTACTTTCTTGTTTCGATATTTCTTTCTGGTTTTGCTATTTTCTTGCGTTATTATTGTTCTTTTATCACTCATCACCTGTGTTGTTTACTTTTTCATTTGCTTGTATTGCTCTTTTTGTATATGTTTCTCATCCTCGTATTTCTTTGACCTGTATGTAATTCTTGTCCTTGTCACCTGTTTGTAACTGTGGCTGACGAAGGGGGAAACCCGAAACGTCCCGTGTTTCCTGTGCACTGTTAACTTGTAAAACTGATTTCATACCATTTTATTTTATTTTTTTACTTTATATATTTGTAATGTTCATGCAACTTGGCACAAATGACAGTTAATTATGTATATTGGGACTTTTTCATTAAAATTAGTTTGGTAGGTGTACAGAAATACTATGGTAGAAATTAGACGTGACTTTTTAAATTTAAATTAGATTGGTAGGTATAAAGGAATACTACTGTAAAAATACACCGTAACTTTTCAATCACCAAGTACGAGTATATAGACCGAGGACCAAGGCGACAACGACAAATATTTGTGTCACACGATTCACATTTACTTCCTTTATGAAAATTAATCGGACTGTCTACAACAGGGTTTTAACTTGTGGCCCACGGACCGCTTTGGGTCCATCAATAGATTCTGGGGGGTCCTTGTATATAATTTAAAATGTAAATTTTTTTATTATGCTTCTATGTGCATTTTTTCCACGAAGGGGTCCATAGTCATTATCAGACAATCAAAGTGGTACATAGCTTTCATCGGACAATCAAAGTGGTACATAGCCATCATCAGACCATCAAAGCTGTACATAGCCATCATCAGACCATCAAAACTGTACATAGCCATCATCAGAAAATCACAGTGGTATATAGCTTTCATCGAACTATCAAAGTGGTGCATAGCCATCATCGAACAATCAAAGTGGTGCATAACCATCATCAGACAATCAATGTGGTACATTGCCATCATCAGACAATCAAAGTGGTACATAGCCATCATCAGACAATCATAGTTGTACATAGCCATCATCGGACAATCAATGTGGTACATAGCCATCATCGGACAATCAAAATGGTAGATAACCATCATCAGACAATCAATGTGGTTCATTGCCATCATCAGACAATCAAAGTGGTACATAGCCATCATCAGACAATCATAGTTGTACATAGCCATCATCAGACAGTCAAAGTGGCACAGAACCGTCATCAGACAGTCAAAGTGGTATATAACCATCATTAGACGATCAAAGTGGTACATAGCCATCATCAGACAATCAGAGTGGTACATAGCCATCATCCGACACTCAAAGTGGTACATAGCTTTTATCGGACAATCAAAGGGGTCCATGACACAAAAAAGGTTCAGAAACCTTGGTCTAGAACAGTGCTCTTCAACCTTTTAATACTTAGCGCCCACTTTTGCAACTTTCGTGAGGGTAACATTTCCTTACCGCCCACTAACATTTAAATTGAAGAAAAAAAATTTACATACCCTACATAAAACAATAAAATTAAGTGAAATCACCTTTAATTTAATGAGATCCTTAAGCCTGAGAAACTAAATGTTGGATATCTGGTTCGATTTTCGTAAGGAAAAAGCGAAGGTCTCTTTCAGTGATTTTCAGACAGTTTCTCTGTTTGGTGACAATATGATTCACAGCACTTAAGCCTCATTCCACTAGATATGAGGTAGGGAAAGGTAGCAGTAAATTAAATATCATTTTCCACATATTTGGATATAAGGCAGACATTTTTTTTTATTTTGCCAGAGTTTTTGGTATCCACCACTATTGAAATTCGATTTGCTCTCTTCTTCATATTTAAGTGCTAATAGTTCTTCGTGACATGTTATATCAGTGTTAGATGCTTTTTATTTGAAAGTGAACGTGTGGGTTTGTTGAATCTGTCTACTTTTGATATAACGCGAATGGATTCAATTTCTGAACAATGTAGTAATAAGTCAACTTGAACTTCCAACCAGGGGCACATCAACTAATGCCAAGACGGTATATAGTTCATTCAATTTATTTGACATCATACGGTTGACTAGACGAACATTTAATTTTGACGACGGATGGTTGACGTTCCACCAGACAGCACACAACGTAAGTTTCATATTTAAAATTACAGTTAATTCGTTCCGTAAGATAATCTCTTAGGTAACGTCAGATTAGTTATACAGTGTTCATAACATGGCATCCACGTAAACAAATGAGGCAGTTTTATACGATTATAACAATCTTCCACTGTCCTATGACCTTGGCAATGACGGAGAACCTTGTCAGGTCTTCTATATCATATAATGTTCCGATACTACGTATCTCCTTTTAGTACTGGCCTCTTACTTCAATCAATGTGAAATAACAATAATACAATTTCCTGCCCACGACCTTCGTGGCATCATAGCTTAGATATAGCAAATACTTGAGTCACCTCTGCTTTGCGGGGTACGTATTCGTAACGGCCGAATACTGATTCATATCATAAAAATATATACCAAGCCAATCCTGGATAATCCTAACGTCGGAATCCGTCGGCTTTAAAATTCATACAATAAGTTCAAGTAGGACTCCATTTTGAACCAATACGTCATTGGTACAACTAGACGTCTACATGAGAACGAAATACATTATTATCTAAATCATACTTGCTTCTCTTCCCAAGAAAAATCACCAGAATACTGTTGACCCGAGTCCTCATCTTCTTAACAGACGGACGGTCATACACAAGAATAAAATATACCCGCAACACGGGTTCGAACGCCACGAATCAATGGACTGATTCTTGGGCACTAAACTTCTCAACCCCAGCTATGACGTAGACTGGTCTTTGGCAACACATGCGGGCGGGGTAACCCAATACTCGCATAAGTGCACAATCGTGCGCTACGAAAATCAAACTCACCAATAATACTTACTATCCTGTAAGTCGGTGCGTAAAGTTTATTACAGAGGTAGGAATAAATATGAGACTACCCTCATCTGTAAACGACTGTAAAGGCCTACGAAAAGGGCTCTACAGATTCCTTACCAATCCCCCCCCCAAAAATTAATTATATTAATTTTTTTCTTTACTACTCGAAACTAGAGGTGATTCAAGTGTACATTATCATATAATATTAATATAGCATGACATAGAATCATCAAACATAAATATGAAATTTAAGTTAACTCAAATAAACAAAAGGTATGCACAAAAGCATACATCCACAATTGACCACCTTTGGTACAATGTGGTAAATGAAATAAAATCGCATATAGAAATAATGAATTAAACCGAATAGAAACGCAAAATGAAAAGAAATGTAAAAACCAATGAATAAACCGAAAAATGATGGATATGGCTTAAAAATGACAAGTGAAAAAATGAAAGAATACAATTTAAACACGTGTAGAGAACAACACCCTTAACTGTGTCTAAAAAATCTTTGTGGTACTAATAAAAGTGCAAATGTTAAATCACTGTCCTTACCGAGTGATAAATATTAAATGTTTACAATTAAATATTTCATAGTGATCCAAATTAATTCTTATACTCATTAACTAAGTATCAACGGTTACTAATCTACCGAATTATTTATTTTAAAAACAAATTAACAATGTCATTAAATTTCGTAGATTAAGAAAGTTCCATTGTCCTGTTAGGAAACCGTAAAATAATACTAGGTTCCGTTCCATGAAAAACCAACCAAGTGTTCGCAATGTTATTTCAGTGAGAAAATATTGTCTGGTTTTATTCAACGTTATTCTCTCTTCAATATCCTGAGTGAGTAAATGTTATTTTCACAACGATAGTCATATATCTTAACGTTCCATGTTATTTTGATACATAAGCATTGTAGATTTCACTTGACTGAATGTTAATGACTCTTGTCATAGAGATATCACACGTAAAAAGTTACAATTGACGAACTGTCAGTGTCGAAGTTCAGTTATCTGCAGTGCGTAGCTGTTAATGTGATTCGTTAGGACATCTCGACAAAACGTCTGCGAGAACATTCTGTGTGCCAGGTATGGATCGAATCGTGAAACTATATGGTTGAAGAGCGATCGCATACCTAGTAGATTTGGCAGATTTCACGTCCTTTGTGTTGAGAGCAGTAAGCGCTTTTTGATCTGATTCCACAATAAAGTGTGATCCAAGCAGATATCTCTGGAGTTTAGTTATTGACCAAACAAGTCCGAGCAGTTCTTTATCTAAAACTGAGTAATTTTGTTCAGTCGGAGTTAACTTCCGTGATACATAGAGAACTGGATGCAAGGTGCCATTATATTCTTGTAGTAAGACGCTTCCCACGCCGAAATTAGAAGCATCGCTGCGTAAGACAAATGGTAAATTCGCATTAGGCAACCTTAAAACAGGAGCATCCGAAAAAAATTTCTTTATGGTATCCAACGCGATTTGATGTTCGTTTGACCACCGAATCACGTTAGCTGCACCTTTCCTAAGTAATGAAGAGAAAGGAGCAGTAATGGACGAAAGATGTGGTATGAATTTCCCATAGTATTGTACTAGTCCTAATAGAGATCGCACTTGTTTCTTTGTTTTAGGTGTGGAGATGTTAAGGATTTTAGAGACATTACTGTCCTCTGTATATAACATACCGCGACCAATACGGTGACCCAAAAAAGAAATATCGTGGAAACCCACAAATGCCTTTGATGGCTTAGCAGTTAAGTTATGATTTTGTAACGTGGACAGTAATGAGTTTAATCCTTCTATATGTTCTTCCCATGAGTCACTGAAAAGACAAATGTCATCTATGTACGCAATGACGTTGGGATGATGAGATAGAATTCGACGCATCATGCGTACGAACGTGGCAGGAGCGTTGACTAACCCGAAAGGCATAAAATTCCATTGGAATAGGCCCCGGGGAGTCGAGAAAGCAGTGAGTGGCTTTGCCCTTTCTGTCAATGGTACTTGCCAATAGCCCTTTGACAGATCAAACTTAGAGAAGAAAGTAGAATGAGATAATTTTACTAATAAATCTTCTAAAAGTGGCAAAGGTTCTGCGTCAAATTGTGTGACTTTATTTAATTTTCTGTAGTCTACACATAGACGAATGTTATTATCTTTCTTTCTAATTATCACCATAGATGAAGCATATGGTGACAACGATGGCTCAATTATGTTTAATCGAAGCATCTCATCTAATTCCTTTTCGACCTTATCTCTAAAGTGTAAAGGTATGGGATATGGACGAATACGGATAGGTGTTTCATCAGTGAGAAGGATATCATGTTGAATAGCTGACGTATGACCTGGAATGTCAGTGAGAACCTTATCATACGTTTGAAGTAGTGATGAAACTTGCTGTCGTTGATCAGTCGAAAGAGAAGAAGAAATAGTGACATCATTCCAGTTTTCCGTGGAATGAAGAGGTACAACTGGTATGGGCAATTGTACATCTTGAAAAGAAGACTCTTCTTCTTGTATAACTGACAAATTAGTATAGTTGTGAATGTGAGAGGGGTAGGATCGTCAGTCGCTTGAAATACTGATTGTAAATAATCAGGACGTGAATAATACTCTTTCAACATGTTAATGTGAAAGGTTTTGTGTTTTCCGTTAATATCGACGATGTAGTCGACATCGGATATTCTTGAGATGATCCTAAAAGGACCTCTCCATGTGATAAGTAGACGATTGTTATGCGAAGGCAGTAAAACAAAAGCCTCGTCACCAGGAATAAGCTGGCGAAGACGTCTATACCGATTTGCAAATAGACGAGCTTTTTCTTTAGACTCTTCGGATGATGCAGTAGCTAACCTACAGGCATCTATTATTCTCTTTCTTAAAGAGATGACATATTCATATGAGGATTGAGTTTCCTCAGGTATATTATCTTCAACCAATAAATCATGGATTAAAGACATAGGTCCGCGTGGTTGTATGCCAAAAACTAACTGGAAGGGAGAAAACCCTGTGGCTTGGTTTTGCACCTCGCGATACGCGAAGAGAGCAGCGGGTAGGACCCGGTCCCACTCCTGAGGGTGATCTTGAGTCATCTTACCCAACAACTGCTTAAGTGTCCTATTCTGTCTCTCAATTAACCCATTGGACATTGCATGGTATATTGAACTGAGAGATCTATCTATACCCAATGTCTTCATAACCTGTGACATGGATTCGGAAATAAACTGGACACCATGATCCGATAGGATCTTACGCGGAAAACCAATGCGTGAAAAGATCAGCATTAAAGCTTCTGCAACACTGGCAGATGAGGTGTTCTTAAGAGGTATGGCCTCAGGCCAACGCGTACACATATCGATACAGGTAAGAATATGTGTATGTCCTCTTGCAGATGGCAATATAGGACCAATGATGTCGATCGCCATTTTATCAAATGGTCTAATAGGTATGTCCGCAGCTTGGATAGGAGCATCATGATATGGACCCCTTACTTTAACTTCCTGACATGTCACGCAGGAACGACAATAGAGATTAACATCCCTATGAACGCCAGGCCAATAGAATGCGGATAGCACTCTAGATTTGGTTCGCAAAAACCCCATGTGACCTGCACATTGAGAATCATGAGCATGTCGTAATATTCTAGGTCTCATAGAAGACGGGACCAGAATTTGTGAATGCACCAATGATTCTGCTTCTCTTATTAATCTAACTAAAATACCTTTTTTAAGAGCAAATTGGTGTCTAGACTTTGCAATTGTGTTGTTATTATTTCTTTTAGTCGCTAATTGAAAAAATCTCTGCAAAGAATTATCATTCTTTTGTAAATTAGCAAACAGCTCCCTTGAAATAGGAGAATCATCATCATTACTATTATGAACCGTAGGTTCAGAAGTTGATTCACGCAACAATTCAGTAGCTTGCGCTCTGGTAACTACTGCATTTGCAGCATGAATATGTCGCTTTTCCCATTCATTAATCTGCTCTGGTGTACACTCTTTTATACCGTGTATACAACCAATTATCACATCGCTAACTGGATTCTGTAGAAGACAGGCATGGATCTTCCCTGAAAAGAAAGGTGTATGTAAGTTAATGATGGCTGTAGGGAAGGTTTCCACAGTTCCCCCGAATGTGACACACTTGACCACGTTGCCAGTGGCAAAGGAGGGGTCGATCAGAGAGTTCCGCACTCCGACAGTACTGCAGCCTGAATCAAACAAAATAGAGCACGGAATCGAGTTGACATATTCTTTGTTAAATTTTAAACACCCCTTTCCATGGTGAACAGATGCAGAAGTAGCTGTACAAACTGCTGGTAGACTTGGTAGAATGTGTCCGCATCGCAGCGTCGTGATCGCCTTGGGCTGGAATAGCGTTGAGCATTCTTGACATGTCTTTACCTGCTCTAGATCGATACAAGACAGAGCGTTATGTTGATTAACATTATTATTATTATCTTTGTTAGTTTGTGATTCAATTGAAGCAACATTGGAATGTTGTCGTGGCCTGCTCGACGATCTATCTCTACGTCGCGATCGAATTTGACTGTTGTCATTAAAATTGCTATAATTACTGTTTCTGCCATCATTAAAATTTGGATGAGTCCGCCAATGAAAGTTATCACTGTTGTGATGTTGGCGAAATGACTTATTCGTAAATCTATTTCTATTTTCAGGATGATATGATTGAGATCTCCAGTGTTGTGTATTATTATTATTACCTTGATTATATTTAGGATTGTTGTTAATAAAATCTCGAGATCTGTGAGATTGCCCCCATGATACATTAAATGGAGCAGACTGTTGGTATTGTTTCCCCTTTTGGAAATGACCAAAGTTTAAATTATTATTACTTCCCCTTTGAAAATTTCTATCGCTACTCATCGAACGATTTCTAGGGAAATTGTTTTGTTGCATAGCGAAAGCAACGGGTAAATCGTCCTTAAGCTGCGCATTGCTGACATCCATGTTAGGATGAGCGGTGCAGAAATTTTTACAATGTTCTGACATTTCTTTTATATTACCAGGCTTACGTTCATGTAGAAACGCAAGAAATGCAGGACTTACTGCCGATAAAACTTTGTCTCGTAATAATAAGTCGAAAATACCATCATACGATTTCTCTACCTTGGATAGTTCAATCCATCTTTCCAAGGTAAGACGTATTTGAGAAAGAAAATCATCAAAATTCTTGCTAGATTGTGGGAGCATAGACTTGAACTTCGTTCTGTATTGATCTTCTGTCATTTGAAATTTGTTTAGAAGAGCGGCCCTAAGAGCATCGTAATCATTTTTATCTATAGAGCTAGTAGTGTGATAAACAGCCATTGCCTCTCCTGTAAGTAATCTGGATAAGTGGGTGCAATATAATGATTTATCCAAGTTGTACGACCGACATGTAGCCTCAAATCTGTCCAAAAAAAAATATCACATCGTCGGATGGTGGAGTAAACTTTGGCAATTTGAGATGAACCTCTCTAAAATTCTCATGTCTAGATGAAGACTGGCCTTCATGAGTCTTTTGTGTATTATATTCCCTTGACAATCTTATTCTATCAAATTCCAATTCGGCAAGTTTCAAATCATGCTGACGTTTCTTATCATTCTCTTCTGTCTCAAGCTGAAGCCTTTTTGCATTTTGTTCAGCTATTAATCTTCTTTCTTCCATTTCCTTTTGTTTAACTTCCATCTCCTTTTGTTTAACTTCCATCTCCTTTTGTTTAACTTCCATCTCAATTTTAAGTAGCCTTTCTTTTTCTGCCGCATCTCTTTTAAATTTTTCTTCAGCCTCGAATTTTTTCTGTTCTGACTCACGCTGAAATCGTTTCTCTTCTAATTCAGCGGCTAATCTCATTTTTTTCTCATTTTCTGCAGCCTCAAATTTCATCTTCTTTTCATTTTCCTCAGCCTCAATCCGTTTTTGATCTGCCTCAAATTTCAAATTTTCCAAACGTAACTTTTCAGCTTCCAATCTTTGAGATTCCAACCTTTGAGACTCTTTGTATTCTGTCATAGCAAATGATCTAATCTCTTCCGGAGGTATATTAAGTGCCTTAGCCTGCTTAATAAAATAGTCTAAGGTAGACATTATTCAAAATTATTCTGAAATACTTTTACATAAAATGTTACTACACCAAGTGGTCTTCGTTCCTGTCCTAGAACGGTAAAATCAAGTCATATAATAGGCAATTATATCAATAATTAATAAAGTAATTTATGCAATGAAATGTTATGAAAGCAATAACGTGACAGACAATAGGCACAATACTGACACGACACGATAATCAAAGACAAATGAAAACAGTCGCAGAAATCCAATAAAAATAAAATGTGAAACTAAAATGGAATGTCGTAAAGAATTACGATGATAACTGCGATCAAATACTAAACAATACAATTGACAAGACAGTGTAAAAACATATGTTTTGTAAAAAACTGAACGAAAGTCAGGTTAGAAAGACAATAATCACATACAAGATACATTATAAAACTAAGGTACGAATAAAAATAACTACGAGAACAACAATTTAAACTTGACGCTACAACTAAAACAGTCAGGTGTCACAGACTATCAGACACAGTGGACCAAAAATCCTTCTATGCTCACGCATAGGAACATTCCACTGAGGGAAGTCTGCAAAACAATTCCTATAGAACACTCAAGACGGACCTGTGGTGAAACTGGTATTTTTCCGTCCTAAGTCGCCATTCCCAACCTCCCACGATAAACATCAAACATAGAACATGCAACATGAATAAAGAAGCAGTGGACATATTACTAAGCCAAGGCACAGCTAAACGTAAAATGGTGTAATAACAACACGACGTTTTTACTTATCTCAACCGGCTAAAAAAAAGATATCCCTCGCATCCGGGACTGTATGCATGAGCCTTGTAAGAACAATGTATGTAACACTGTGACAGTGTCCGATGTTGCAGCTTAGAGATGATGTCCAACGTCGTCCTTGACCTTCAGATAACTGTCGTCTTGATTCCACGTGTATGTGGACGTTTCCTTTTGAAGATCGAGGTATTTCTATTCAACCGATTTATTTGACTTTGAGAACTGTCCCTTCTTGAAAATCTTGATATTTCCAAATCACGCTGGTTCCACCATTTCTGTTAGATGCTTTTTATTTGAAAGTGAACGTGTGGTTTTGTTGAATCTGTCTACTTTTGATATAACGCGAATGGATTCAATTTCTGAACAATGTAGTAATAAGTCAACTTGAACTTCCAACCAGGGGCACATCAACTAATGTCAAGACGGTATATAGTTCATTCAATTTATTTGACATCATACGGTTGACTAGACGAACAATTAATTTTGACGACGGATGGTTGACGTTCCACCAGACAGCACACAACGTAAGTTTCATATTTAAAATTACAGTTAATTCGTTCCGTAAGATAATCTCTTAGGTAACGTCAGATTAGTTTTACAGTGTTCATAACATGGCATCCACGTAAACAAATGAGGCAGTTTTATACGATAGGTCAATCTTCCACTGTCCTATGACCTTGGCAATGACGGAGAACCTTGTCAGGTCTTCTATATCATATAATGTTCCGATACTACGTATCTCCTTTTAGTACTGGCCTCTTACTTCAATCAATGTGAAATAACAATAATACAATTTCCTGCCCACGACCTTCGTGGCATCATAGCTTAGATATAGCAAATACTTGAGTCACCTCTGCTTTGCGGGGTACGTATTCGTAACGGCCGAATACTGATTCATATCATAAAAATATATACCAAGCCAATCCTGGATAATCCTAACGTCGGAATCCGTCGGCTTTAAAATTCATACAATAAGTTCAAGTAGGACTCCATTTTGAACCAATACGTCATTGGTACAACTAGACGTCTACATGAGAACGAAATACATTATTATCTAAATCATACTTGCTTCTCTTCCCAAGAAAAATCACCAGAATACTGTTGACCCGAGTCCTCATCTTCTTAACAGACGGACGGTCATACACAAGAATAAAATATACCCGCAACACGGGTTCGAACGCCACGAATCAATGGACTGATTCTTGGGCACTAAACTTCTCAACCCCAGCTATGACGTAGACTGGTCTTTGGCAACACATGCGGGCGGGGTAACCCAATACTCGCATAAGTGCACAATCGTGCGCTACGAAAATCAAACTCACTAATAATACTTACTATCCTGTAAGTCGGTGCGTAAAGTTTATTACAGAGGTAGGAATAAATATGAGACTACCCTCATCTGTAAACGACTGTAAAGGCCTACGAAAAGGGCTCTACAATCAGCCTCAGCAGCATTTGCAGTAAAAGGATTCACCATCCAGTCATACACCTTCAAGTTCAAATTATGACTAAATCGTTTTTCCATATCCAATTTAAGTTCATTGAGGTGACTACTGACCCTTTCAATCTCCTCTGAAGTTACATCATCTTTTATTGATGACAATTCCGGAAACTGATGAAATTCCCTCTTCAAAAGATTATGGCGCAAAAGATCAAGTTTTTCGATAAATAATGACACAACATTTTTGCAACTGATAAATGTTATATTGGCTCATTGAAGCTGCAAATTAATTTCATTAAATTTCTTTAAAATGCCTGCCAAATAAACAGTATCATGCTCTTCGTTCTTTGCATTTTGTTTCTTGAATGATGCAGTAGGACGATTTTGAAATCTTTCATACAGTTCTTGAAAATATTCAATGGGCTTATCTTTATCTTTATGGATGGTTTGTAGCAAGATGTTCTCGCAATCGACTTGGTTTCATTGCTTCGTTAGAAAATGTCTTGTGGCACAGTAAACACATTGGAAGCTGTTTGATTGTAATAGATTCGATGAAACCCATCTTCAGATATTCTGGTAAATAGCCATGAGCATATTTCTTTTTTTAAGACATGGTTTCAATATTTGTTGCACAAATTATTCAAAGTCACAACACAATAATAATAATATACGAAAAAAATCAGAAATCTCATTAATGGCAATACCACGCACCAGCAATACACGTTTCGACTGAGTCACAGAGGATGTGTGCACAGGTGAACCAATATCGTGGCGCGTTGAATGAAAACTTTTTCGCACAATCTTGTTTTATGTATGTTCAATACCCATACAGCCGTATGCACTCCGAGCATTCAACCAATAGCATGGCACGACGAATGAAATGGTTTTGGAACAATCTTGTATTATATTATTTGCCGTATCTCACAACTATTTTTTTAACTTTTTATTTTGTAGTTTAATTTACAAAGTTTTTACAAATGTATTTTTTATTACAGTAACATTACAATATTTTACATAGTTAAAAATTAATGCAGCTTAAAAGTTTAAAATACATAATTCAAATACTTTTCTCTAAAATGATAGCAACTTTTCCTTTTCACATACATTCTCTCACAAATTTGAGTTTGCATATTTTGGATGTTTTTAACACAGCATGTAATTATTCTGCCGCCCACCTGAAAGCTTAAATCGCCCACTAGTGGGCGGTACCGCCCAGGTTGAAGAGCACTGGTCTAGAATAGGGTTCCCATTCGTCCCGTTTTTCCCGGGACAGTCCCGTTTTTTTATAAAATGTTCCGGTGTCCCGAATTTATTCCAAATGTCCCGCTTTTTAAGGGTCCTTCCTAAAAAAAAAAAATCTTTGGGTAACAGATTTTATTCCGTGTTTTAGTAGTGTTACTTTATCAATTTCCGGTTACAGTGGACCCTCGGTTTGAATCTCGAACAAAAATTCGAAAGTCGACCAAAACAGTGTTCAGTGAGCATCTACCAAATGATTTAACTACAGGAAGGCAGAAAAGTTTCTTACTACTACTGTGAGAAATCCGTTGCAAGAATTAGAAAAAGAAGGACACATAACAGTTGAAAAGTTTCAAAGCTATGCAGTAGATTTCTATGACACCTGCATTGAATATATTCAGGAGGTGTACACCATTTCTTACGCCTCTTCAGTCTATGGATTGGATCAATTTGAAGGAAAAGGAGTCTGTGACTTGGAAGAACATCCAAGAAAGCTACATATTCATGAAGACAGTGTTACCAAATTTTACTCTGAATGAAGAGGACTTATTTGATGAGTTTGCATGTGTGAAAAAAATATTGTGAAAGCAAATTTGATGTGTGGAGTGAACTGAAGGATCAAAGTGTCAGTGAAAAATGGTGTGAGATGTTCGCTCATTTTACAAAGCAGGATATAAATGCTGAGAACCTGAAATGCCTAGTTAGTTTTTGTTTGGCACTGCCAGGATCCAATGCAGCTGTTGAACGTATTTTTTCATTAATAAATGCGCTTTGGACAGACGAAAAAAAAAAACAGACTTAAAATTGAGACAGTGAAAGCTTGCCATTATAAAGGCCAATTTTAAGGATTTCTCTTGTGCTGAGTTCTATGTCCAAATATCAGAAGAAAAAAAAACTTCTTGAACGGGCCCATAAATCTGATAAATATTCTGATGAATCTGAAATATAAACTTGACTACTGTGTATTTTTTAAAGGTGCGATTTTTCTAATTAAGTATGTTTGTAATTTAGAATTCTTTTTTAAAGTGGAAGTTGTGTTAGTTAATGTGCGTATTTTTATACCAGTATCTTATTTTAAGTGCAACATATAATATATAAAGATTTATTTGTGCTTGACCTTAATTTTTAACATGTCCCTTTTTTTACAAAATGTCCCGGGTTTTTTAGGTAAAAATTTGGAAACGTCCCGGTTTTTGAACAAAACATTATGGGAACCCTAGTCTAGAAGGAAACCAAATTTTATTTCTTGGTTAAAAAAACACACAAAAAACACATAACAGCAACATGACTAGAATCAGTGCGTGCGCTCTTTTCCCCGTGTCACATCGCTTCGTCTTAGTCTGTGAATGTATCAGTCAACAAACGCAGTACCAGTTACAATGTACACTCGCCATTTTGTAATCTCAAAACAAGGTTGTAAGTTAATTAACATCCGTGTTAAAGAAACAGAAACGTCACTGTATACATGACCTGGCAATGACTCAATCTTTTCTTCTCATTCATCATTTGTTATTAATCATTAGTTAAAAACACATTTTTAGTGCACTTTGCTAAGTTTTTAACAATTTCCATTCTGTGCTGTTTTTGTTCGTTTGCCCCCGAAGAAAACCTTGTAATCGTAGTGGAAGTTATTTCCTTTTTCCTTGCCCTTAGTAATATATATGCTACATATTTTCGTTAAACCTACTTTGTGTCGTAAAGTGCAGCAAGTTGTCTTTTCTGGGCCCGTAGTTGTTTTTTTTTTATGCTCTTGGATCGTCTACCCGCTGTGTCTTATCTGTGCCCGTGGTTTTTTTCATCTTGTGTAGTCTAAGTGCTGTGTCTTCTCTCTTGACCCGTGGTTGTTTACCCCTTCATCTTCTTGTATCGTCTCTGTCTTTACTGGGCCCGTGGTTGTTTTCTCCCTCTTTTCTATCGTCTTAGCACCGCAAGTTTTATTTCTGGGCCAGTGACCATTGCCTGGTAATGTTGGAACATCATTCTGCCAAGCTTGTTAATACCATCTCTAGATCTTTCTCTTAGTGGTCCCTTCCTCTCAAGCAAGATTTCTACTACTGATGGCTCAAGATGGCGAAATGATTGGCTCTATTTGAACGAGATGTCCTAACCGTTTTAGGTTATATTTATGAAATTACTTATTTACTTAGTCGTTCCCCTTCTACCGTGAGGTGCAGAGGTTTGGGAGAGAGAGCGCCAGACTATCCTATCGGCTCGGCTGTCTTCCTCCTGGCCTGGTTCCATTCTAGTCCTCGGTCCTTCAAAGATTGTCTAATGTTGTCCTCCCAGCGGACTCTGGGTCGTCCTGGGGGTCTGGATCCCTGGCTCTTTGTTTCCCATGCTTGTCGTCGTAGCCGATCTTCTCCCATTCTGCAGACATGGCCAAACCATCTTAGTTGGGACTGTTCTACTTGGGTCTGCAGGGGGTGGGATTTGAGGCCTTGGCGTATCGTCTGGTTGCGGACCATGTCTCTTCTTGTTACTTCAACCACCTTCCTCAGATACCTCATTTCTGAGGTTTGGATCTGGCTTTTGTGGGTTGTAGTCATTGCCCATGACTCACATCCATATGTCAAGACTGGGACATAGGTGGAGCGGTATACAGCTATCTTCGTTTTCTTACCAACCTCTCTCTTGCTGAGGAATCCTCGATTTAGGGCCTGAAAAAGTCTCTCAGCTGCTGCTTTTCGAGTGGCCAACTCTTCTTTGATGCCTCCCTTTCGGTCTATAATAGCTCCAAGGTATTTAAAGTGGTCGACCTGCTCCAGGACCTGTTCCCAGCGTAATATGATGTTTTCTTTCTTCTCGTGATATCACCATGGATTTTGTTTTAGAGCTGCTTATGACCATCCCTCTCTTCTCCAGCTCTTCCTTCCAGACTTGCAGGTTGGATTGGAGATTTGCCTCTGATTTAGCAATCAGGGCAACATCATCAGCAAATGCCAGCTCTGAAATACAGACCTGTCTCATCTTCCAGTACCCCACTGAATACTTTCTTGTTCTCTCCTTGATGACATCGTCCATGAGGAGTATGAAAAGATAATGTTACCGTCATTTTTGTCGGTTCCAGAAGATGTAAATATACTTTATATTTTTGATAATCGAAGGTACAGAACTGTATGTTAACTCCCTGACACAGGTTGATTAGGGGTTACCTTCCCTGTGTTTATTCTTTCTTAAGACGGGATAGTTAACTGTTGTCAAATATGTTCTGTCTACGCATGCGCTAGCTTTTAGCGCGAACCGAGCAGACTTCCGTCTGAGTTATGAGCTGGTTTTCTGCCGGACGAAGATGTCCGTTGTTCTTCTTCTGCATCATCTGGGGAAAAGATAGTCTTGTCATATTAGTGATTTCCCCAGAGTTATTCTGTTCGTCTGGAATGACGACAGGTGTTATTTGTGTATTGTTTAGAATTCTGTCCAAGGTAAAATTACTTTATTATTACGCAAAGTTTGCAGAACATTTAGTATGAACCACAGTTCTTGTGATCCAGAGTCCATTATGTGTGCTTGACGTAGCCAGTTAGGTCTATTCGTTGAAGTACTTTATAGAAGCACAATAACCATATATTGTTATGAAACCCGCAGGATGGCGGTACGTTTCAGCATGAAAGATAATACATGCCTATGGAAAAATGTACAGTTGTTTATCAACCATTATAAGGCCCGTCATTACGGCCTATAATTTTGAGCAGAAGAAGAAGTACATGAAAGGTGAAGCCAGATGAAGTCTTGACTTTATTAACAAGTTCACAGACTTCTATATTAAACAACTATATTTGTTTAAGGACTACCCGACGCGTTCAGTCAGGGGGGCCCTGAGCTACAGTAGGAAAAGAATGTGTTGTCAAGCCAGCGTTATTAGCATCATACCTACGAGCTATACAGAACTGATGATGTTCGATGTTATTAATTATTACCACCTATGAACAGTTGTTAAAGGACAGACCATTGTCAATAACGTCCTTATAGATGAGTGGTTCAAGCTTTATAATACCAGATGTTTTGCCAGTCATATCCAATATACATGATGTGCCTTGATTCTCGTCCATTTGACTGTAACTGTTGATGTCACTGTGTCACGTAATTAAATGGTTGAAAGTTCCAGCAGTTTTCTACAATTACTGACTACTGCATGTGAGTGAGTGGGTGCCTTATTTACATATCAAAGATCCTATACGCATTCGTGTCTCTACACACCCACCTCACTTGTCAACCACACAATCTTCGAGTACCTTACATACAAGAAATGTCTGATGTTCGAATGTCAACATGACACCCTTTCAGCGCCTCAACGCCTGGTGAGCTATTCATGCATAACAAAGCTGCTTGGCCCAGGTCGGACGGACTACAACAGTACACAGGAAAGAGATGGTTACGTTCCTACATCACCTAACGTAAATACCACCTTAACATACGTGGTCACATAAAAAAAAGACATTACATTTGTGGTGGCCGTAAATATACGGTAACAGTAAAGATGACAGGATATCACCTTGTCTTACACCAGTGGTGGTCCTGAACTCTTCTGAATTATGGTTTGCTGTCCTCGCATAATTTCTGCAAGACTTGTAGAAGCTCTGTATAGCATGAATCAGAGGTGCTGGAATGTTCTTCCTTGCCAAACAGTCCTAAAGTTTGCTCCAGGGGACCCTGTCAAACGCCTTTTCCAGATCTATGAAACAAAGATGGATCTCACTCTTATACTCAAGGGCCTTTTCCCTCAGCTGTCTGAGTGTGAATATTAGGTCTTGAGTACTTCGGTTTGCTCGGAATCCGCACTGGACCTCATCCAATTGTGGCTCAGCTAGGCGTCGGAGTCTCTGCTCTAGGAGTCTAGAGTAGATTTTACCAGGGACACTGAGAAGGGATATGCCTCTATGGTTTCCACATTGTCGATTGTCACCCTTTTTGAAAATTGGTGTTATGATGGTGTCGTGAAACGAAGTGTAACCCACTACTTTGTTAATCGCTATGTCGAGATACAGATTTGCTTCAACCAATCAACTTGCACCGTTCACCAGTCTCTGAGACAGAATAAATTATACTGTTCACGCAGTTAACGCAAGATGGCGGCTAAAAACTGAATAAAATTAGGATGTACAGCGCTTGAGACTAAACCGGAGGAAACCAATCAACTTGCTCCGCCAGGAACCAACCGAAAGCTTTCCTCAAGTATTTTTTTTTTTTTTTTCTTAACCAGCGGCACTTGGGCTTTCAGCCCTTCGGCCCAATGATATGTCATTGCGAGGCTGGGGAACCTGAGGACTTTCCTTCCAACCCGGTCAGGAGCTTCGCTCCTTCCCATCCACAGAGGGTTTATCACAGGAGCCGTTCAGGCTATTCAGTCAAATTTCCGGCCGTAAACATTTCTTCAAACGCCGACGCCCGGGTTTGAACCATGAACACCTGGTCGCCAGTACAACGCCGAAGCCATTACACCAGCGCGGCTCCCCTCAAGTATTTACTTGCCTATATAATCGGGCGGATTTTATGCTAACCACGCAATCCCGAACTTGACGCCAAAGATACTGACTGAAGAGGAAGAAGCTGTCACCTCTTGATTTATAGTTTACCTGAGGGCATCGACCTGCAACCTACTTCACTAGTCGAGTCAAACTGGCCTTTTTTAAATCTTGGAGGGTAATTATAAATTTACGATAACCTTTAGGAAAATAGGCCTTCAGCAGGTATATAATGTTGGTATTTGTTGTGTGTCATTATACTACCTACACCTGTATATATTTAATATATTTTGGGTTCACTATGAATGTAAATGATTGATATAGACAAAGACTAATAGGACTCATACCTCAATCTATTGTCTCCTATAACTCAATCTATTGTCTCACACGACTTCAGTCTATTATCTCAGATAAGACCAACTGCAATATAACCAAAACAGTCCTTGTTAGGACTCAACCTATTGTCTCCTTTACTTCAATCTATTATCTCAGACCAACTGCAAATATAACCAAAACAGTCCTTGTTAGGACTCAACCTATTGTCTCCTATACTTCAATCTATTATCTCAGACCAACTGCAAATATAACCAAAACAGTCCTTGTTAGGACTCAATCTATTGTCTCATCTAACTCCAACTGCAATATAACCAAAACAGTCCTTGTTAGGACTCAATCTATTGTCTCCTATAACTCAATCTATTGTCTCAGATAAGACCAACTGCAATATAACCAATACAGTCCTTGTCAGGACTCAATCTATTGTCGCATCTAACTCCAATCTATTGTCTCCTATAACTCCAACCTGATATATCACCAAACAGTCCTCGTCGCATATACTCCTATCATAAGAACATAACAATATTGTTAGGATATATGTTACCAGCTAGTATAGCACTTGTCAGAGAGGGGGTGGTATAGTATAAGGGGAAGGACATTGTTGTATCACACCTAGGTGTACATATTATTGGATTTATTCATGTATTGATTTATATTATGGGATGTATTCATGTATTAAATGTATTCATGTATTGAATCTATATTATTGAATGTATCCATGTATTAGTTTATCAGAAAGAATGCTTTGCAAGTAGACACCTGTCTTGTCTCGCTATTGCTAAATCATACTGAGCCATGTTGTCATTCATCCTACATGCATACATCTGAGACACGCTCATTTCACTCACACTAGAAATAGGTGGGCTTGAGGACAGAAATTAGCCCCTATTTTTGCTTTGTTACAGGTTTATTTGGGTCCTAAAAACCTGAGGTCGTATGTTCGAG
The DNA here is from genome assembly GCA_024509875.1 of Oreohelix idahoensis. NCBI lineage: Eukaryota > Metazoa > Mollusca > Gastropoda > Stylommatophora > Oreohelicidae > Oreohelix > Oreohelix idahoensis. The sequence goes on along the minus strand of JAMPIV010016190.1, from coordinate 43,957 downwards.
TCAATCCCGCTGCCTGGAACTTCGCAGGAGCATAGAGATTGTACAGAAGCTACATCTTTAGTCCCCCTCAGTCTTGGGTGGGCTAAAGTAACGAGCCTCAGCAGGAGTTGTGTGAACCAAACTACGGAGAACAGAACTGTTTTAAGAGATGAGTACACATTCGTACCATTTCTGTCAGCATTGTGAGCATAGAACCTGTCAGTGATGAGAAAGTGACTTAACATAGCAAGAGACAAAATTAATAGCATAGCTGAGAAGTGTTATATCCTTAATTAACAGCACAGCTGATCCATGTACTATAATTAAATAACAGCACAGCTGATATAATTTTTTGTTCCTATAATTGGAAAACTTGGTGTAAAATATTTATATATTTTTTTTAAAAAATAAACATTTGTAAATCATATGTAAACTTACAAATTCATTACATTCCATTTTTCAACATTCACCCTTCAGCACAAGAGTAGATAGTGTATATACTAAATAAATACTAGGGAAATTGTATTTTGAACGACTTGTCAATTTTATCATTGTTAAGTAAAAATCTGTTTCCTTGTTTTATTAATATCACAGTTAGTTACACAGCGGAGGTGGCGCTTTATGTCGGTCTCCTCTCTACTAATTTTTCGAGATCAGAACATTCACAGCCGTAACTAATTTGTGATACCAGTAGTTCTCTCAGACACTGGGACTTCACCATTTTCTGCAGAAATTCTATTTCTGTAATTGTCAGTACTATACTGATCTTAGAGCCAAAATAAAACCTCTCGCCACACTGGGGGCTCGTTCCTGGGATATTTCTGTATATCTTGAGCCATACTTAGTCTATTCATCTATCTACACTCTATCTTGTGCCACCCATAGATAACATAAGAAACCAATTTTTGAAAAAAATTCTATAATAGGATTTTTTATTGTTTTCTTAGGAGGAGTACCATTTAGTACTCAGTAAATAGTTGATGCTCACAAAGTTGCACGGAAATTATTTGTTCATTTAAATTAATTAAGTTTAATTACAATAATTGGGTTATAGTAAATTTACATACCCTATCTAAGTAACGCCATGGCTGATCTAGTGAAGTTCAGGACTGCGATCATGCAGATGGGTAAGGAATTAAACATGACAGGTGATGCTCTTACTCAGTATGTCACAACAGAAGTGGACAAACACATGGATAGGGAAGAAAGAAAGTTGCAATTAGAGACTGAAGCAAGGAAATTAGAGGCTGATAGAGAAGCAAAGAAATTGGAGGCTGAAGAAAGGCGGTTGCAAGCAGAAGCTGAAAGAGAAGCCAAAAGACTGGAAGCTGAAAAAGAAGCCAAAAGACTGGAAGCTGAGAGAGAAGACAAAAGACTGGAAGCTGAGAGAGAAGACAAAAGACTGGAAGCTGAGAGAGAAACCAAAAGATTAGAAATGGAAGCCAAGAAATGGGAGGCTGAAAATGAGGCAAAGAAAATTGAAGCTGAGGAAAGGAAATTACAAGCAGAGAGAGACCATCAGTTGAGATTAAAAGAGCTTGAAATTCAGGCAAATACTGGCAATAACGGTGGGAGCTCACCTCACTCTGAGAGTAGCTCCAGCCAGAGCACCTCAAGTGGGGCCATGAATTTTCATCTGGACCCATTTGTTGAGAAAGAAGACGCCATCGAGTCGTACCTGGATAGATACGAAAGACTAGCCACTACCTATGGCTTAGTGAAAGAAAAATGGAGTCTTAAACTATCTCAGGGATTGAGAGGTGTGGCCTACGATGTGTATTTGAAGCTCTCAAGAGATGACCAGGAAGATTATGAAATCCTGAAGCAGGCACTGCTTGTGAGATATGAAAAGAACTCAGAATCATATAGAAAGAAATTCCGAACAGCTAAACTTCTTCCAGGAGAAAACTATCACCAATTCTCTGCTAGACTGGAAACCTATTTGGAAAAATGGAGTAGTTTAGGAAAGTGTCAAAATCTGAAAGAAATGATAATGATGGAGCAAGTGAAAGAGTCCATGCCTCAGAAAATGAGGAAGTTTATCATGGAACAAGGAGCAGAGAGATTGGAAGATATTGTAACTGTTGCTGAGAGATATCAAGCAGCTCAGGCAGAATTATTAGGAAATAAGAAGAAGCAGGGTGAAAACTTCAAATCATCACAAAACTATACCAAATATGAACAAAAGGACCATACCACAAGGAACAAACAAAGATTTGACCAAAAGGACAAAAACCCTCTAAGATCGGATAAGACACCTTACCGGAAGGAAGGAAAGTGGTGTAAAACTTGTCTAATGAGTAACCACAATACTGCGGACTGCAGAAGGAAGAATCCTCCTCATCATGCTGCATGTCTTACAACAGGGAATCAGGGAAGGAAGGAAATGGCAGTAAGTCAGAAAGACTTCCATCATCCCCCTGTCTGTGAGGAAGTGACCGTGAATGGCACTCAAGTACTGTGTTTATATGACACAGGATTGGACTTTGATTCAGTTGTGTGCTCTTCTCTAGTGAGTCCTGACCAGATAACCACAGAAACAGTGGAAATCAGAGGACCCATCAAGGGAGCAAGAACCATGACACTACCCATAGCTCGAATCAACATAAGATCTCGCTATGTGGAAGGAGAAATCAAAGCAGCAGTGATGGACGACCCTATTTACCCTTTGATTTTGGGGTGTAGGTATGTTTTCCTTGGAGAACCTATAAAACCTGTAGTTATGGCAACAGTCCAGACCAGGGAAAGCTCCAGGAAAATGGAGGAGAATCCTATCAATACTCATCCAGAAGAGATGAAAAAGGCTCAAGCAGCAGACAGCACGTTGAAGCCTTGTTTTGGCAAATTGCCTAAAGCACATAACCCTCCAGAGAAAGGAGACTTGTATATGAAGAATGGCCTACTATACAGAAAAGCTGGAACAGGACCTAAAGGGCATGGACAGCTTGTAGTGCCAAAATCTTACAGGGAGAAGGTTATGACGCTAGGACATGCTATACCCTTCAGTGGACATATGGGAATAGGGGCCACTGGACAAAGGATAGCCTGTCACTACTTCTGGCCAGGAATTACAGAGGACATAAAAAGATATGTAAGATCCTGTCCAGAATGCCAAAGAGTAGCTCCTAAGCATAGGACTGCACCAGCAACACTGGGAGAAATGCCTATTATGGGAACCCCTTTTGAACGTGTTGCAGTAGATATTGTTGGACCCCTCACTAGGACCAAGAAGAGAAATGCTTACATCTTAACCTTGGTTGATACTTGCTCTATGTGGGGAGAAGCAGTGGCCATGTCAGCTATAGATTCAAAGCACGTGGCAGAGGCCCTGTTGACAATATTTACCCGATTAGGTTTCCCGCATCAGATATTGACTGACAATGGGTCTCAGTTTAAGGGAAAGCTAACACAAGAAGTATTCAGGATATTTCAAGCCAGGCACTATCATTGTAGTCCCTACCATGCCCAAGGGAACGGTCAAGTAGAGCGGTTCAATGGTACGCTAATTTCAATCCTTAGAAAGCTGGCGAGTGAAAAACCTGATACTTGGGATACATACTTACCCGCTGCACTATTTGCATATAGGGAAGTACCCCACAATTCAACTGGATTGGCTCCAGCTACATTGTTGTTTGGAAGACCAATAAAAGGTCCACTGGAAGCATTGCTGCGGACATGGACTGATGAAAAGGCAGAGGAAACAGTGACTTCCTCATACCAGTACGTCAACGAGTTGACATCTCGATTGAAAGCCGGTTGGAAACTGGCCAATGATAACTTAAGACAGGCCAGGAGGAAGCATGCTGCGTACTACAACAAAAAAGCAAAAGATAGGGAACTGGAGGTGGGTGAAAAGGTGTTATTACTGTTGCCAAGCAGCAATAATAAATTGCAGATTGGATGGCAGGGACCCTATGTCATACTGGAGAAACTTTCAAGGACCAATTATAAGATTGACAAGAAAGGGAAGGAGAAGGTATATCATGTCAATCTTCTTAAAAAATACTATGACAAGGAATCATCAGAAGTTGCACATATTATGACCCTAGCCATTGCAACAGAAATGCACGGTGAACCACTTCACTCTATGGAGTATCCACTCACAACTACAGAGGATTATGTTCAAGTAAATATTAGTGAACATTTAACTCCAGAGCAGAAGAAGAGGGTTCAGAAAGTGTTGGAAACCCATGCTGATGTGCTCACAGATAAGCCAGGTCGTACGAATCTGTTAGAGTACGACATGAAGGTTACCGACCCTACCCCAGTATGCATGAGAACATACCCTATACCCTATGCGAAAGCCCAAGCACTAAGGGAGGAAGTTGATTATCTGTTGAAGGAGAAAATTATCTCGAAGTCAGACTCTCCCTATAGCTCAAGTGTGGTGCTATTGAGAAAACCGAGTGGTGAACACAGGTTATGTATTGACTACCGGAAGCTTAATGCGATCACAGAATCTCAGGTGGACCCATTACCTGACACAAACCAGCTGTTCTCTACACTGAGTAAGGCTAGGTATTTATGGAAGGTAGATCTAAGAAAGGGATACTACCAAATACCAGTGAAACCAGAAGTTAGGAGAATGCTGGCATTCAGTACATCAGACGGACACTACGAGTTTAATGTACTACCCTTTGGGCTGAAAAATGCTCCAAGTATCTTTTCAAGAATGATGAGGAAATTATTGGAACCTCTACAAAATCCCCATATCACTAACTTTATGGATGACATTCTTGTTGCTACAAACACATTTGAAGAGCATATAGTAGCGCTCTCCATGTAGTTTGACAGACTGAGAGCCACTGGATTGACTGCACGTCCAACCAAGTGCTATATCGGTTGTAAGGAGTTGGAATTCCTAGGTCACACTATTTCTACAGGTCATATGTCTCCTGACCCAAAGAATATAGAGAAGCTAAAGAAGGCACCCAGACCTCAAACGAAGAAAGATGTGAGATCATTCGTGTCATTATGTGGGTTCTATCAGAAGTACATACCCCACTTTAACTCTCTGTGTGCACCATTAACTAACTTAACTCTTAAAGGCCGGAACGACGCTGGTAGCGTACATCCGCAAAACCCCTAGAAGCCGAAACGACGTTGGGAACGTCACTTTTTGTGTTCCGTGAAATTTGTTTCGTATTTTCGTTATGACTCATAACTGAATACTATATGTAGAATATCACTAAAAGTCCTTCATATTCTAATTCTACATTCATTTATCTTTACTGTGATGTATAATATGTGTGTTTTTGTTGTGTAATAACTCAGAAACTTTAGAATTTATAAAGGTACTGCTTTAAGGTACAAAAATAATTCTGGCAAAACTGATGAAAAAATTCCGGCCTGCAAGAGTTAACTAAGAAAGGACAGCCTGACAAAATCCAATGGAATGCTGATTGTGAAAAAGCTTACACAGAGCTAAAAGAAAAACTCACTAGCAAACCCATCCTTACACTACCCGATATCACACAGGAATTTGTATTAAGGACGGACGCTAGCAGTATAGGTATTGGTGCAACTCTCTTGCAGAAATCAAAAGCCCAGCCGGAGGAACTTTTACCAGTCGCCTACGCCAGTAGGAAGCTGAATGCAGCTGAGTTGAACTACTCGAACATAGAGAAAGAATGTTAAGCTCTAATTTGGTCCATCAACAAATTTTCACCTTATCTGTATGGGACACACTTCATTGTCCAAAGCGATCACCAACATTTAACATTCTTGGCTGCATCTAAAAAGCTAAATTCGAGATTGTTAAGGTGGAGTCTGCTTCTGGCGCCTTATTCCTTTACCGTGAATTACATTCCGGGAAGAGACAATGTAGGAGCTGATTTTTTTAAGTCGACACCCTAGTACTCTGGAAGGACAGACGCAAAAGGATTAACCACAGCAGGGGTTTACACGTCAGCTATGACAAGTCACAGCTAGGAAAGGAGGGGGCTATGTCGTGAAACGAAGTGTAACCCACTACTTTGTTAATCACTATGTCGAGATACAGATTTGCTTCAACCAATCAACTTGCACCGTTCACCAGTCTCTGAGACAGAATAAATTATACTGTTCACGCAGTTCACGCAAGATGGCGGCTAAAAACTGAATAAAATTAGGCTGTACAGCGCTTGAGACTAAACCGGAGGAAACCAATCAACTTGCTCCGCCAGGAACCAACCGAAAGCTTTCCTCAAGTATTTACTTGCCTATATAATCGGGCGGATTTTATGCTAACCACGCAATCCCGAACTTGACGCCAGAGATACTGACTGAAGAGGAAGAAGCTGTCACCTCTTGATTTATAGTTTACCTGAGGGCATCGACCTGCAACCTACTTCACTAGTCGAGTCAAACTGGCCTTTTTTAAATCTTGGAGGGTAATTATAAATTTACGATAACCTTTAGGAAAATAGGCCTTCAGCAGGTATATAATGTTGGTATTTGTTGTGTGTCATTATACTACCTACACCTGTATATATTTAATATATTTTGGGTTCACTATGAATGTAAATGATTGATATAGACAAAGACTAATATGACTCATACCTCAATCTATTGTGTCCTATAACTCAATCTATTGTCTCACACGACTTCAGTCTATTATCTCAGATAAGACCAACTGCAATATAACCAAAACAGTCCTTGTTAGGACTCAACCTATTGTCTCCTTTACTTCAATCTATTATCTCAGACCAACTGCAAATATAACCAAAACAGTCCTTGTTAGGACTCAACCTATTGTCTCCTATACTTCAATCTATTATCTCAGACCAACTGCAAATATAACCAAAACAGTCCTTGTTAGGACTCAATCTATTGTCTCATCTAACTCCAACTGCAATATAACCAAAACAGTCCTTGTTAGGACTCAATCTATTGTCTCCTATAACTCAATCTATTGTCTCAGATAAGACCAACTGCAATATAACCAAAACAGTCCTTGTCAGGACTCAATCTATAGTCGCATCTAACTCCAATCTATTGTCTCCTATAACTCCAACCTGATATATCACCAAACAGTCCTCGTCGCATATACTCCTATCATAAGAACATAATAATATTGTTAGGATATATGTTACCAGCTAGTATAGCACTTGTCAGAGAGGGGGTGGTATAGTATAAGGGGAAGGACATTGTTGTATCACACCTAGGTGTACATATTATTGGATTTATTCATGTATTGATTTATATTATGGGATGTATTCATGTATTAAATGTATTCATGTATTGAATCTATATTATTGAATGTATCCATGTATTAGTTTATCAGAAAGAATGCTTTGCAAGTAGACACCTGTCTTGTCTCGCTATTGCTAAATCATACTGAGCCATGTTGTCATTCATCCTACATGCATACATCTGAGACACGCTCATTTCACTCACACTAGAAATAGGTGGGCTTGAGGACAGAAATTAGCCCCTATTTTTGCTTTGTTACAGGTTTATTTGTGTCCTAAAAACCTGAGGTCGTATGTTCGAGTCAATCCCGCTGCCTGGAACTTCGCAGGAGCATAGAGATTGTACAGAAGCTACATCTTTAGTCCCCCTCAGTCTTGGGTGGGCTAAAGTAACGAGCCTCAGCAGGAGTTGTGTGAACCAAACTACGGAGAACAGAACTGTTTTAAGAGATGAGTACACATTCGTACCATTTCTGTCAGCATTGTGAGCATAGAAACTGTCAGTGATGAGAAAGTGACTTAACATAGCAAGAGACAAAATTAATAGCATAGCTGAGAAGTGTTATATCCTTAATTAACAGCACAGCTGATCCATGTACTATAATTAAATAACAGCACAGCTGATATAATTTTTTGTTCCTATAATTGGAAAACTTGGTGTAAAATATTTATATATTTTTAAAAAAAAATAAACATTTGTAAATCATATGTAAACTTACAAATTCATTACATTCCATTTTTCAACATTCACCCTTCAGCACAAGAGTAGATAGTGTATATACTAAATAAATACTAGGGAAATTGTATTTTGAACGACTTGTCAATTTTATCATTGTTAAGTAAAAATCTGTTTCCTTGTTTTATTAATATCACAGTTAGTTACACAGCGGAGGTGGCGCTTTATGTCGGTCTCCTCTCTACTAATTTTTCGAGATCAGAACATTCACAGCCGTAACTAATTTGTGATACCAGTAGTTCTCTCAGACACTGGGACTTCACCATTTTCTGCAGAAATTCTATTTCTGTAATTGTCAGTACTATACTGAACTTAGAGCCAAAATAAAACCTCTCGCCACAGATGGCAATCTCCCAATCCTTTGGTATGGTCTTGTTGCACCAAGCTGTCTGTAGGACCCTTAAGAGTAATAGGTCGCCTGATGCTCCCATGTACTTAACCATGTATGTTATCAGGCAGTAGAAATAAAGTGTGAACACTTCGCTTGGCTTACCCAGGATTCGAACCCTGGACCTTCCGTGATGCGTAGATGGCAGGGAGGATAGTGTGATTCGCTTGAATAGCTAGGCGGGGTTGTCGCACGGAAGGTCCAAGGTTCGAATCCTGGGTAAGCTACTCATGTCTGTTGTTTTTCTGTTGTCTAGTGTTCTACTTCTTTATTTCCTACGAGTGCATGATAACATACCTTTATGTTTGTCTATATTTCTCCATTTGTCCTGTTGTGTTTTTAGCTCCTAAGTATTGTTTCCATGCCATTTTCTTCTCTCTTATTTTCTCTTTGACTTCCTCTGTCCACCAAGGTATCCTCTTTCTCTTGTTCCCAAGTCGGACTTCACCACATGCTTCTGCAGTAGCTGTCTTTATGATGTCCTTAAATTTAAGCCAGAGGGTTTCCAAGTCATCATGTTGTTCTTCTGTGTTGCTCACCGCTGTAGCAATAAGCCCCTGATATCTGGTCTTAATTTCTGGCTCTCTCAGCTTGTAGGTCTTAATGCTCATTTCTTCCGTTCGTTTACTTGGTTTCTTGCGTGATGTTGGGCAGTTCCTAGGCTGAGCAACTCTTTCAGTTGTTCTTTTGATTGTAAGCAGGTAGTGATCACTTCCAATCTCTGCCCCCCTCCAGACTCTAGCATCTCGGACATATTTGAGTGAGCTCCTCCTAACAATGGCATAGTCGATCACTGACTTCTCATTCTTGGTTGGTTCACATCTAGTGTATGCATGTATGCGCTTATGGGGGAACTTTGTGTTTGTAATGATCAGATTCTGCTCACTGCAGAATCTAAGGAGTCGCCTTCCATTGTCATTGAGAGTATTTTCTCTATATCTTCCTATAACTCAACCCCATCTAGCACGGTCATTTCCAACTCTGACATTGAAATCTCCCAGCATGATAATTTCATCTAGGCAGTCATCCACTGTCCTTTGAAGCAGCTCGAAGAATTCCTCCTTGACCTCTGCTCTCTCATCCTCATTTGGCCCATACACTATGACCAGGTTGACTATGGTTTCTCCTTCTTTTAGTGTTACAACCATAATGCGCTCGGAGACAAAGTTCAATCCCTTGATACTATCTTTTTGGTTTTTGGCCACAATGCAACCCACGCCCCTTTTAGCTCTTTCAGATGTGGGTACACCACTGTAGAGCAGCGTGTTGCCATCGAGATCCATTACTCCTTGTCCATTTTTCTTTGTTTCCGTTATAGCCAGGATTTCTAATTTTGCTGTCACAGCAAGGCGATGGCGCAATTTGGTTGGTCCTGGGTTCGATTCCCGGTAAGCCGATCACTTATATTTTCTTTTCTGTTGTCCAGAGCCATCCTTTATGTCTAGCGAGTACCTGTTAATTACCTTTATTTATTTATTTACTAATTTATTTACGTTCCTTACGAAGCATGGAGCCACCACTGCGGATGGTTCTGCAGGAAGCCTGCACAAATCAGTTAAATGCTTTTGCAGCGGTAGTTTTTGTGGCAATTAGTTTTACATGATGAGGGGACTTCTCTTGACACATACCGATTATACTCGTGTACGAGATGGGTGAGCGCCATGTGGCATAGCATTCAGTCCATTCGTTTGCGAAAAATATTTTCTTCCCCATTCTCAACTTTACCGTTTTCTTTCTCATACTGGTAAACGCATTTATGACATAACGTGTCAGAGAGAGAGCGTTAAAATGCATTCTATTGCATTAGGGGGTCAGTGGACGAAACTGTGAATATATTCGTCTAGCCAGACATAGGAGCAGACAGATGTCTACAGCATTCCCTGCACCAGACGAAATACACTGTGAATATTCGCTTTCGCCAGAACTATAGGCGACAAATTTGTCTGCATTTTCACCTGCCACAACGAGTTGCATCGGCTGAGCGCTTAGGTGAGGCGCGATAGCCGACATCTCCTCGGCGCAGTTTGAGACATTTGTCTGGAAATCCCAGCTGACAAGGCACTCACTGTTGGCCTGGTCAGCGTGAGGTGTGAAAACGCACGAGTGTCAGTTCATGGTAGTCTTCTAGTTGATGATGTAAGGTGTTTTAGACGGAAAGGGGAGATTATTTCGTTTGGCGAAATAAAGTTGGGGACCCTTTGTCTGGTAATAGATATAACCAGAATGTTAAACTTTATTTTCATTCAGTCCTCAAATTCGCAGTAGACAGATTGTTCGTGAATAGAATAAGCTGTATAGCGAAGCCCTAGTTTGTTCGGAAATTTACCGAGCTCTAGACTTCAAATAAATATATCAGCGTATAATTCTAAAGTGTGCGATTACCTGTAGTTCTGTGTGTTGAGATATATATTATAATAATTATCTAATATTTTGTGAAGTGTTTAAAGTGATAATCGCTTATTTCATATTTCACTAGTTAGATTTGGTGCAGAGTGCTTAATTTATATAGTCTGTATTATTTTCTAGGGACGTGTTTCAGTGGAAAGCAGAATAAATTATAATTTCTAGCTTAAACAACAATGTAGCTATAATGAATTTAATTTAACTGCTAAATAATCAGACGGGAACAATTTTTCTAAACTAACTTATAAATGCTAGATGCATCATGAGTGTTGACGGAATACGTATGTATTCCTAATTCATGAGGATTGATGATTTTTAAATATATAACTTATTGCACGGGAAGTTTTAAATGATAAGTCAAGCTGTACGCTTGCATTTTAAAAACGTAAGTTATATTGGGTACATAATATGTAACATATTTCATATGTGTTTTTTTTCTTTATTCAGTGAATACTGGGGTAACCCAAACTTTGCCGGCGTTTTGTACAGAGACATACCTAATAAATGCTTCTACTGGGCCTTTGAGCCAGTGCATATTTCTACACTAACTTTAATGTACATGCTGCCTTGTGGCGAGAAAAATTACAGAAAACTAAAACATTAACTTTCCGACATTATTTGACCAAGTGTGTGGTGAATCAAGATTATCTGTTGAGAGAAGTTGTCCACCGGTCATCTTCCTAATTTAGGGAAACCTCGTGTTCTGACATTGTGTGCTCGTTTAAGCCTAATTCTTACCTCGTGAGTCAAGTGACACTAACTTTAGTCTGAAATAACTATCGCATGAAGCAGACGCTCCCCGGATCCATTTTGATGAAACCAACAAACAAATCTGCAGAGCTGGGATCCGCTTCATTTAACGACAGTAACAGATAAAAAGTGTGCGAGTGTCCCAAAGTTTGCGCCAGACGGCGAACCACAGCACGATTGTAAGTATATCAGCGCCCTGATGAAAGAACCGAGTGAAAGTAGACTGAAGGATGTTCTTTGTTTGAGTCACCCACGTTGTAACTTCCTTTATGCAAGTTATTACTAACAATATTTACTATTAGAATAAAGCAGAGTATCAAGTCTGTCCATACCTTAAAAGGGGGAAACCATAGACTCAATCATATGCATCTGTAACTCCTTGGGGTTATCACTTTTCTCTAACGGGACTGTGAGCTATATATATCCAGGGGAGGACCATACAAACGGGTCTATCACTATTGTAGCATTCCTTGATTTTTTATGACTATGTGTATGCTTTTTGATGTATTTTATATGTTGTGATGTAAGTTTACTAGGATAATTAAACTATACCTACATTTATTTCAGTGTGGTGGTCAGTTCGTTCCCATAATATCTATATAATCATTGTTAAAGTTGTTCCCACGTCTGTGTGTCTAACTGTCGTCGCTTGTATGTGCGGGCACGTGAGTGGATAGATATATATTAATATACCTATTTTTTTATAGACTGTCTGACTCCTTTGGATCTGTTGTAGAAGATAGGCGGAAAGAGAGATAGATTCTCGATTTCCGGGACAGCCTCTATAAATTCCTACCATCTCACTTGTGGAACTCTATTACTATTATCACATCTCACTGTGGCTATCACTCATTCTAACCTATTCAGAAGGGATCAACCCAAGTCTTAATTTCCCTATCAAAAATCTACGACAGTAAGGTAGTTGTATCGGGGGAACAGACCTGGACACCCCAACTGACAAAGCTCAGATTTAGTTCGGCGACGGCTCCAACACTTTACTCCCCCTGCGTCAGTATTTACGTTCGGAATCCCTATACCTTTGTAGGAGATTGCTGGGTGATAACGAAAACATGGTACGAGACACTTTATCTAACTTGAATGCTCGCCTTCGTATCACTCGGATCTTTTCTCGTATAACCGACTCCGTGTCGTGTTTAACCTTACTTTAAGCACTTCGTGTTTCAGTTGCAAACCTTTTATTACGTTACTTAGTTATTTTTAGAGACGTGTGTCTCTATGACGTCTGTGTATATGTGTGTACTGCTCAGCTTCTTACTTGTCAGTTCTTAACCTTTTGAATATAAAGTTCGTTCGTTCGTTCTTACGACAGCGACAGACAGATGGTAGGTATGTCTATCTATCTGTCTGTCTATCTTCCCTCTCATTCATTTCTTACTGATACATGTCTCGGTGGCACGAGGTTGGGCACTCGGATAGAGGTCAAAGCTGTTGCCCATGCAGCATGCCCCTGCTGGCATAGTCAGAGGAACGGTCTGGCGGTTACTGTCTGATAACATTAGCAACGACCTGTCATCAGTAGGATTACCGTAGCAACTCCCGCCGTCCAATATGCAGTAATCTCTGACTATATACGTTATTGGAGCTGGAATTAGTATGTAGGTAGGTAGTTAGAAAGGTAAATAAATAAATATAACACACATTAATGTATGTTTGGGGCACTCGTGAGAAATAAAGAAGTAGAAAACTAGACAACAGAAAAACAACAGAAGTGGGTGGCTTACCCAGGATTTGAACCCCGGATCTTCCGTACGACAACACCGCCTAGCTATACAAGCGAATCACACTATCCTCCCGGCCAGCTAGGCATCCCCAAAAAAAGATGCTTTGATGACCGGTCATTAGTGCGAAACGCAACGAAAGATCCGGGGTTCAAATCCTGGGTAAGCCACTCACGTCTGTTGTTTTTCTGTTGTCTAGTGTTCTACTTCTTTATTTCTTACCAGTGCCTGAAAACATACCTTTATGTTTGTCTAATATTTATTTATTTACTGTTTACAGGCCTCGGGTTTCCCTTCCTTGTATGTTATAAATGTTTATACAATACCAGAAACCTACCCTCTGTTCTATACTACTGTTCTTAAGTCTTCTATCATTTACTAGACACAGTATCAAGATCTTTGTTTTGTGTGGACTGACATATATTGTATAATAGGGGAACAACAGAAGTGATTGCGTCATTAATAAGGCTAAGCTGCCCATTGTAAACTTCCGGTGTTATCTTGCGTTTCGCACTAATGACCGGTCATCAAAGCATCTTTTTTTTGAGGATGCCTAGCTAGCCGGGAGGATAGTGGGATTCGCTTGTATAGCTAGGCGGTGTTGTCGTACGGAAGATCCGGGGTTCAAATCCTGGGTAAGCCACTCACGTCTGTTGTTTTTCTGTTGTCTAGTGTTCTACTTCTTTATTTCTTACGAGTGCCTGAAAACATACCTTTATGTTTGTCTAATATTTATTTATTGACATCTGTGATCAAGTACCGAAACGTACAATCGTGTACTTGTCAACCAACGACTGTGGCTGGTCGATACCATCCAACTATTTGCTTTGGTTATCACTATTCCGGGGCAGACGCCCTGAGAACGCGACCTGTATGCAGACAAATTAGAATGAAGCATGCCGGTACTTAAGTTTATGATTTAATTTCAGTTTTTTTTTCCCAAGCCTTGCCGTGAAACAACGTGAAAGCAGAAGTTTTTACGTTCTTGAGCTAAGCGTGTCGCATGTTCTGATGTGAGCTCGTGTTGTTTGTAAGAATTCTGCAATATTGTCTGTCCGTCTGCCTCATGGTTTTCCCGCCTGCTCTAAAACTAGATCTACTGATGTAGGTGAGTAGAGGTAATTGACCGCGCTCCAATCTCTATAAATGGCCAAACCGCTTTATTTTTTGTCTTTCTATATTACTTTATGTAGGATGTAGTTCCTATCTCCTTGTAACCTTAATGACTCTTCCTAAGTGTCACAGCGCGCAAATGATGTGATTATTTTCCTCCCCTGTGCTCAGGCAGACAGGCATAACTCCAGGACAGCAAACTAACGGCGAGGGTTAACGACAATAGGTGTTGTGTCTTCCTAGTGTGACAGTGCGAAGACGATGTGTGAAGAAGAATAAGAATTCGTGTGTAATGTTGTCGTCACTCTCTCTGGCCTACTTTCACACACGTTCCGCAGTCACAGAAAAACTCTCTTGATGACAGGGGTCCCACTTTTATTAATGAAACCCTATCAGGTAGCGTATGAATCATACAGAAAACAATGTTGTCCCCAAGTTTACTTTGTAGGTAATTCCAATACAACACCATATAACCAAGCTATTTAGGTATTTTCTACGTAACACCATATAATAACCCAGCACAGACTGCTGGACTCTCTCAGTGTCGTTAGTTCTCTTAGCACAGACGCAACATATGCGTATCAAATCCTCTACCTCACTGGTGTATCGTATCGAGGATGCATACCGCACATGAAGACGATCTGGCTATGTCTCAGCTCTGACCCAAGCCTCTCACTGTTTCAATTTAAATCTTCATCTCCACCCCTGTACCACGTGATAGCCACGTCAAAATGTCAGGGAAAGCTCCACCCATCCCTCTAGGGAGCAAATCAGGAGTCCTATGCTCAGTATGGATGACATGAGATCACATCTTAGCAAAGATTATCTTCCTCGACGCCCACAATTCAAGTTCCGCCCACTAATGGGCTGTTACATCCCACGATATCCGTTGCCCTACTCACACTTCTTACGGTTTCGTGCTCAAATAGGTGTTTTATCAGACAGCGCCAGGATGTCTAACAACCGAGGACTGTCTCCCATTTCTCACACGTCTGTCTTCTTCACGGATGGCAAAGGAGTGTTTCGTTTAAATTGCCCATTACCGGGTGAAAATGCCAACATGAGCACAAATTCACAACTAATTACTCAGTCTAAAATTACACCTTTCTGGCCACACCGTCACACTAGGATCAAGCGAACCGCTTACGTTACGGCCACACGATCTTCGCTGGGGACACCGGACCAAAACCAGAAGAGAAAGAAAGCGAGAACTATGTTACATGCATGAAAAATAAATAAAAATTATAGGACTCCTAAAAAAGGAGAATAACGTATTAAAATAACGTAAAGTAATAATAAACATCTACCCTGCATAGTTCCCTGGGGAGCGGGGGGGGGGGGGGGGGGGGGTCACGTGAGACAATGAAAGAATCGGCTTTCTGCTCCCTCAGGCATGCCTTCCAAGGAGGTTGGGCGTGACGCTGGCAGCCTGTATAATGTCAACAGATAGCTGCAGAAACCGCCGCCGCGAGAGCACGTAACTGCTTGGTGTGGGCTTCCTGCAAGTGGACAAGCTGCAGTAGTGGATGCATGCTCCGTAAGGAGCGCAAAGGAAAATGATGATGATGATGATGATGACGATGATGATGGTGATAATGATGATGATGACGATGATGATGACGATGGTGATAATGATGATGATGACGATGATGATGACGATGATGATGACGATGACGATGATGATAATGATGATGATGACGATGATAATGACGATGATGATGACGATGATAATGATGATGATGGTATAGAAGTCGCTGGTGATGCTCCCGTGAAGACAAGATGGGATGGTAGTACTTACTTACTTAGTCGTTCCCCTTCTACCGTGAGGTGTAGAGGTTTGGAAGAGAGAGCGCCAGACTATTCTATCGGCTGTCTTCCTCCTGGCCTGGTTCCATTCTAGTCCTCGGTCCTTCAAAGATTGTCTAATGTTGTCCTCCCAGCGGACTCTGGGTCGTCCTCGGGGTCTGGATCCTTGGCTCTTTGTTTCCCATGCTTGTCGTGGTAGCCGATCTTCTCCCATTCTGCAGACATGGCCAAACCATCTTAGTTGGGACTGTTCTACTTGGGTCTGTAGGGGGTGGCATTTTAGGCCTTGGCGTATCGTCTGGTTGCGTACCATGTCTCTTCTTGTTACTTCAACCACCTTCCTCAGATACCTCATTTCTGAGGTTTGGATCTGGCTTTTATGGGTTGTAGTCATTGCCCATGATTCACATCCATATGTCAAGACTGGGACATAGGTGGAGCGGTATACAGCCATCTTCGTTTTCTTACCAACCTCTCTCTTGCTGAGGAATCCTCGATTTATGGCCTGAAAAAGTCTCCCAGCTGCTGCTTTTCGAGTGGCCAACTCTTCTTTGATGCCTCCCTTTCGGTCTATAATAGCTCCGAGGTATTTAAAGTGGTCAACCTGCTCCAGGACCTGTTCTCCCAGCTTAATCTGATGCCTTCTTTCTTCTCGTGATATCACCATGTATTTTGTTTTTGGGATGGTAGTGATAGGATATAATTAAACGTGTAGGATGAAAAGTAAATAAATAAACAAACATAAACAAACAAAGGCTGACAAGGTATGATTGCATAGAATTGGCTAAGACAAAAGAGGATTAGATTAGGTTAGGTTAGATCAGATTAATAGTATTAATAAAGTCTAGTATTAATAAAGCCAAGACTAGGACTTTTCCTGGCGCCGACATTGGTAGTGATCACGACATGGTATTGATGACGCTCAAGCTTAAACTTAAAAAGAACTATAATCAAAACAGATGTTCTCAGTTAAGATTCAATTTAGACAAACTGAAAGATCCAGAAATCGCGGGAATCTTTGAGGCAACTGTTGGAGGAAAATTCGCAGCTCTCAATTTTTTGGAGGATGATATCAACTCAATCACAGAGAACATGAAAGACGTGCTAATTGAATCAGCAACAGAAATACTTGGTAAAAGAAAGAAAATAAACAAACCATGGGTTACAGATGACATTCTGAAGTTATGTGATACACGGCGGGAAATGAAAAAGGTTAAGAAAGAGGTTCCTGAAGCAGCATGGCAATACAGTATGGTGAATAAAAATATTAGGAAGAAAATGAAACAGGCCAAAGAAAAATGGGTAGCTGATCAATGTGAGTCCATTAATACGGAGCTAATAAAAGGTAACAGCAAGGCAGCTTTTGACACATTAAGAAAACTATCAAAACCCCAACAGCCCAGGGTAACTGTCATAGAAGATAGCAATGGGGCTCTGCTCAATGAAAAAACAGCTGTAATGAGAAGGTGGACAGAATATTGTAAAGAATTATATAACTGTAAACTTGACACTGACTTAGGCATATTAAACAACATTAAGTGCGAAAACAGGGAACTCGGAAATGCAGCAATATTACGGGAAGAAGTGGAAGAGGCTATATGTTCGATGAAAGGAGGGAAGTCACCGGGTGTGGATAATATCCCAGCAGAGCTCTTGAAATATGGAGGACCAGATATAGTGAAAATCATGACAACAATTTGCCAGAAGATATGGAGTACAAAAAAATGGCCAAAAGAATGGACGCAGTCATTAGTAATACCGCTTCCAAAGAAAGGAAATCTAAAAATGTGCAAGAACTACAGAACCATTAGCCTTATTAGTCATCCAAGTAAGGTGATGTTAAGGATACTTTTGAACAGAATAAAACAGAAATCAGAAGAAATCTTGTCAGAGGAACAGGCTGGCTTTAGACCAAAAAGAAGTACCTCAGAACAAATCTTCAATATTAGAGTACTTATCGAAAAACATCTCCAACATCAACTCGATTTATACCATAACTTCATCGATTTCACAAAAGCCTTCGATCGAGTCTGGCATGAAGGCTTATGGCAAGTAATGAGAAAATTCAATTTTGATACCAACATCATAGATATCATTGAAGCACTATACAAGGACGCAAGCAGTGCTGTTTTTGCAAGCAACGACATTGGAGAATTTTTTCAAAACAACTGTAGGAGTTCGGCAGGGATGTATCCTGTCCCCAGTGCTCTTTAATATTTATCTAGAACATATTATGCAGGAGGCTCTCTACGATTATAAATCAACCATATCGATTGGAGGCCGACCTCTGTGCAACCTACGTTTTGCTGATGATATTGATCTGATAGCTGGATCAGAATCAGAACTTCAAGACCTACCTCTAGACTGGAGAAAGTAACAAGAACGTATGGGATGGAAATTAATATAGAAAAAAGCAAGATATTGGTGAATAGCCATAAGAAACATGTTCCGACCAACATTACGTTAAATGGGCAAACGTTAGAAGAAGTTAACACCTTTAAATATCTCGGGTCCACTATATGTAGTGATGGAAGATCAAGTAAAGAAATCAAGACAAGACTTGAGATGGCCTCAGCTGCCATGACAAAGTTGAATGTGATCTGGAAAAGTAACATCAGTTTTCCTGTGAAGATCAAATTATACAAATCACTTGTATTATCTATTCTCTTGTATGGGTGTGAGAGCTGGACACTCACTGCAGATACGGAGCGAAGGATTCAGGCTTTCGAGCATAAATGTTATAGAAGAATTTTGCGCATTTGCTATAAAGAGCACAAAACAAATGTCTATGTTAGAGAGAAGATAAACACCTATGCAGGCCACCAAGAACCACTTTTGTCAATAGTGAAACATCGAAAGCTTGCCTGGTTTGGGCATGTAACTCGTCATGACTCCCTTTCGAAAACGATCCTTCAGGGGACAGTCGAAGGTAAACGGAGAAGAGGAAGGCAGAGAAAATCCTGGGCTGATAACATCAAAGAATGGGCAGGACACGGTTTTTCCACACTTGTACGCATTGCTGAGGATAGAGAGCAGTGGAGGACCCTGTCTGCTGATGCTTCCACCATGGCACCCCTACGACCCATGACGGGTTACGGGCTGAGATGAGATGATGAGATCAGATTAGATTAGATAAGATTACATTAGATCAGATTTAGATTACATTATATTAGGTAAGATTAAATGACATTAATACTAGATGAGAAGCTCATTTTGACTAGCAGACCGTGACCTGACGACCCCTGCCGGAAATCCCTAAGATGTGGGCGGGCACTGGTCACTGACTTGTAATTAATTAGTCAAGCAGAGCCTCGACGCACGCATGACGAATGACTCGTAGAAAAATACCGCTATATCTGACTTTGATTGATTTAATGACGGGCCGCAGCTGATAAGTAAATAGATTAGTGTTTGAATAAATTTGATTTGATGTCATTTCGCCGTAAGTTTTCTTAATTTATAAATGTGTTTCTCAGTCCCTTTCTCTCCCCACCCCTGTTCATTTTATCTTTTCAGGAATAGCTTAAGTTAATGAAACAGACGGAGAAGTAGATTTTGACGTGTTGGTCTACTAATCAACTTCTTCATTGGCCTACAGTTTTATGGATGCCGATTGGCTAAGCTGTTAGAGCATTTACCTCTCGCGGCAAAGTTACCAGGTTCCAAGATCGAAACCTGGTAGTGTCAAGCTCAAGTCAATATAGGTCTACATGGGGGCCTAACTCTTATCTTCAGTTAGGAAAGGCAAAGGCGGCGAGGCAAAGAATTGGTCATCCCATCTCATACAGCTGCACCTTCTTCTTCATACACTCTCAGACGTCTACTTAAGTGTTTTAAAAAAAAGCAGTAGTCAGCTTGAGGCTATTTGCATCTCCATAGAGCTTTTCTACGAATGGTCCTGATGTCGGTCATATGCACTTTCTCTGTTCCGCACATGTTGGGCATCTTTGAAGCAGATGTTCAGCAGTCATTTTATCAGTGCCACAGTTACACTGATCGGTAATTCATATCTTTAGCTTATTGAATAGATGGTATTCCAATCTGTTGTGGCCAGTCCGGAGTCTGAAAAATTACCTATTGTTATCTTCTGTTGAGCTGTTAATATGCATCATTTTGTGTGTGACCTGGATGCTCTACATCCTATTTGTTTCTGTATCTGATTCTGATAAAACTCTTTGCTTCCTCGAAAGTTGTGCTTGCACCAGGCTGGGGTAGTTTTCCACCTTCCTTTGCCAATCTGTCAGCCTCTTCTTTGCCGGTGATGTTACAGTGAGATGGATTCATTGGATCACAACTCTTTTGAATCATTGACGTAGTTTGTGGAGCATTATCCTTAGGTCGGAGCCGCGGTAGCGCAGTTGTTAGTCCACTGGCTTCCTAGCTCTGTGGTCCATGGTTCGATCCCCAGTTGAAGTGAGATTTTTTAGACCGCAAACGGCTCCGGGGTCGACCCAGCCTCATGAATTAGGTACCAGAGCAACTCTGGGAAGGTTAAGGCGGCCGGCGTGATGCTGACCACATCACCCCTAGTGTGCCGATGGTCAAGAAAATATGGGTCTAACACCATATTCCCAATATGCCTCAGTTGGCGTGTAATGGAATCCTTATGTCCTTTACCTATCCTTAAGTCATCCAGGTCTGCACTTTTTTGGCATTTCATCGTTGTAATTACTGACAGTACATCGGTAAAGAAAGCAACTTGTCTTTCCTCTGTCATTATAACATCTGCTGCCGTTTTCAAGTCCTCTGTCTCTGCTCTGAAGTATGCGCAGGTCTCTAACAATTCACTCCCTTACGCAGTATCTACTATTGGTCTACCTTTGCCTTTTTTTAAATCTTTATTAATGGGTTGTTTTTTTTAAAAAGAAAAATTACTTTTTATTATGGCTTTTGGAGAGAACAAAATGTGCATTATAGACTATCCCTAATAGAACAAACTCTTATGACATGAAATTGTAGCCGGATTTCTGTTATTGTTACCTTACTATTATTTGTTCCTTCTACACGTGCTGTGACGCGTAGTGGGGAGCTGAGGTTTGAGTTCTTCAACCAAGTATGTCGTCTTGGCTGCTGTGGAGCCCATGTTGTTGTAGGGTGTCTGTGATGTTGTAGGATGTCTGTGATGTTGTAGGATGTCTGTGTTGTTGTAGGATGTCTGTGATGTTGTCTATCCATCTACTTCTTGGTCTTCCCCGTGCCTTAGAACGATCTTCTATTGGTATACACGCGTAGTGGTCAATTTATCGGGCTCCATTCTCATAAGATGGCTATTTTTTTGTCTTTCTATTTTACTTTATGCAGGATGTAGTTCTAATCTCATAGTAACGTTAATGACTCTTCCTAAGTGTCCCAGCGCGCATGATGTGATTATTTTCCTCCCCTGCGCTCAGGCAGACAGGCATAACTCCAGGAAAGCATACAGGCGGCGAGGGTTAATGACAATAGGTGAGGTGTCTTCCTAGGACTAAGAGAACCGCTTACGTTACGGCCTCACAAGACTAAATTACTTAATTTTCTATTTCTCTATGTACCTGGGAAGTCTACCCAGTCTCAAGAGTTAGGTACCAGAGCAACTCTGGGAAGGTTAAGGCGGCCGGAGTGATGCTGACCACATCACCGCTAGTGTGGCGATGGTCAAGAAAATATGGGCCTAACACCATATTTCCAATATGCCTCAGTGGGCGTGTAACGGGATCCTATATACTTGATGCAGGATGTGAAATTCCTAGTGTTTCTAGTGTCATCATTTGTCATTCTGTCTCTCCTGGTAACATTAACTTTTCTTAAGCATCTCCTCTCACAAGATATGATTTTTTCCCCACAATTTATGTCATGAGCCAGGCATATGACTAACATGAGGAGGTGCATTGCGGATGGCAACCCCATGATGTAAAACTAATTGCTTCAGAAACTACAGCTGCAAGAACACATAGGTGCTTCGGCATAGGCGTCAAGCGGGGTGGATACTGCAGTGGTGGCTCCGTGCTTCACGAGGAGTGAAAATAGAGAAGGAATATCTAATACATTAAAGATCGTGATCAAACAGCAAAAGCAGCGCACGCAACAAGTAACCAAGTTCTTGTTTTAGCCGGGACAGACAATACAGCACTTCCCAGACAACATCGTTGCCTTAGTACTGCTTTATTCAGTCTCCACTTCAGCTTGTTTTAACAGGGACAGACAGTGCAGCATATCCCAGACAACATCGTCTAATTAGTACGGCTTTATTCAATCTCCACTTGAGTGTGTTTTAGCAGAGACAGACAGTACAGCACACCCCAGACAACATCGTCTAATTAGTACGGCTTTATTCAATTTCTACTTTAGTGTGTTTTAGCAGGGACAGACAGTACAACACACTCCAGACAACATCGTCTAATTAGTACGGCTTTATTAAATTTCTACTTGAGTGTGTTTTAGCAGAGACAGACAGTACAGCACACCCCAGACATCATCGTCTAATTAGTACGGCTTTATTCAATTTCTACTTTAGTGTGTTTTAGCAGAGACAGACAGTACAACACACCCCAGACAACATCGTCTAATTAGTACGGCTTTATTCAATTTCTACTTTAGTGTGTTTTAGCAGGGACAGACAGTACAGCACAACCCAGGCAACATCGTCTAATTAGTACGGCTTTATTCAATTTCTACTTGAGTGTGTTTTAGCAGACAGACAGTACAGCACACCCCAGACAACATCGTCTAATTAGTACGGCTTTACTCAATCTCCACTTTAGTGTGTTTTAGCAGGGACAGACAGTACAACACACCCCAGACAACATCGTCTAATTAGTACGGCTTTACTCAATCTCCACTTTAGTGTGATTTAGCAGGGACAGACAGTACAACACACCCCAGACAACATCGTCTAATTAGTACGGCTTTACTCAATCTCCACTTTAGTGTGTTTTAGCAGGGACAGACAGTACAACACACGTCAGACAACATCGTATAATTAGTACGGCTTTATTCAATCTCCACTTTAGTGTGCTTTAGCAGAGACAGGCAGTACAACACACCCCAGGCAACATCGTCTAATTAGTACTGCTTTACTCAATCTCTACTTTAGTGTGTTTTAGCAGAAACAGACAGTACAACACACCCCAGACAACTTTGTCTACTTAGCACTGCTTTATTCAATCTCCACTTTAGTGTGTTTTAGCAGGGACAGACAATACAACTCACCCCAGGCAACATCGTCTAATTAACCGGCTTTACTCAATCTCCACTTGAGTGTGTTTTAGCAGAGACAGGCAGTACAACACACGCCAGACAACATCGTATAATTAGTACGGCTTTACTCAATCTCCGGGGGGTGTTGGGAAGTCAGGTATTGGTAGTACCTCTGGTGAAGGAGCTGTCATGCCCTTTTCAGGGCAGCTCGGCCACCTTTGGTCCAAACCTAGCATCCAGCTCTCACCTGTGGCTCCTCGTAGCTGTCAGCATTCGACAGCGGCCACCCCCCGGGCAACGGCTTTGACAGGCCGGCTAAACTAGGTGAGGGTAGCCGAATGGTTATAAACCTTCGGTGAGTTAGGGTCTGCCTACCCATGCATGTGAAGACTGGATTCGATAGACTGCGCGGAAGAAACCACCTGTTGGTTCAACGGGCATGACGGCGATTACCAGCAACACGCTGTGGAGCGTAAGGAGCAAGACGAGGCACGTAGAAAGCCCTGGTCATCCACTGCACCTGACTTCATCTCCAGTCGTCTTGACTTGTCTTGCCACTGGATTGAGATGGACCCAGGCGAGAGAGTGAGGTCGACGAATTGCGCAACTCTTCCTCACTTTAATCCAAATCACCGCGCAAGTCACTCTTTCATCCATTCATCCATTCATCCATCCACTCACAACAAGTCCTGTGGCGATGGGCAAGCGGCGAAGCGGCAGGCGTGGGTACGCTGGCAGTCGTAGTCGCAGACCTACACACAGGCGGCTCAGGCCATATGGTCGTCTTCCACTGATCGGAGCAGCAGTGGGATTCGGCAGCCCCCTGAGTGTCTGAGCAGCCCTCTTTAGGAAAGCACTGCTCACCTCCATGGCACGAGCAAGGGGCTAGAAAAGGTGCCCTAAACATTGCCTGCCCCACCATTACCTTACCAGCTTACCGCGGTTGGTGGGTACCCTACTTCGGCGGGCGACATATAAGAAAAAGAAAGGACAGATTTTCCCCCCTCATTCTAGGCGCATGGAATGTGCGCACTCTCCTTGACAAAGACTTTAAAGCAAACAGACCTGTGAGACGAACTGCCCTGATTGGGAGAGAACTGGCCAGGTACAACATTGACATAGCAGCACTGAGTGAAACTCGACTTGCAGGTGAGGGCCAACTTTGCGAAAAGGGTGCAGGTTATACATTCTTTTGGAGCGGAAGAGGAACTGAAGAAAGACGAGAAGCAGGGGTTGGATTTGCAATCAAAACAGCAATTGTCAGCAAGTTAGCGGGGCCCCCAAAAGGAATAAATGACCGACTGATGACGGTCAAGATCCCCCTGTTCTATGGAAGAAAACATGCCACCATCATTAGCGCGTATGCACCAACTATGACAAACCAGGATGATGTCAAGGATAAGTTTTACGAAGAACTACATGCAGTCATTGCATCAGTTCCTAAAGCAGATAAGCTCATCATTCTTGGTGACTTTAATGCAAGAGTAGGCTCAGATAACATCTCCTGGAATGGCACTATTGGAAGGTACGGCGTTGGTCGCTGTAACAGCAATGGACTTCTTCTCCTCCAGACTTGCGCAGAACATGACCTCCTTGTCACCAACACCATTTTTCGACTTCCTACCCGCAACAGGACCTCCTGGATGCACCCTCGCTCAAAGCATTGGCACTTAATTGACTATGTAATTGTTAGGAAGAAGGACAGGCAAGATGTCCGGGTGACCAAGTCCATGTGTGGTGCCAAATGTTGGACTGATCATCGCCTCATTGTATCTAAACTTAAAATTCGTATCCAACCAGCCAGGCGCCCTCAGGGGAAGAAAACTCAAAAGAGGCTGGATGTCACCAAACTAAAGAAGACAAAAATCAAACAGTCATTTACTGACACCTTAGAAGACCGTCTCAAATCTATCTCGCTAGACGGCCAAAGTGTGGAAACAAATTGGGCAGCCCTAAGTGAGCAGATCTACAACACTGCTACAGAGGTCCTGGGTCCTTCCATCAAGAAACAAAATGACTGGTTTGATGAGAACTCAGATGATATAAAGCAGATGTTGGCTGAGAAACACCATCTCCATAAAGCATATTTAAATGATCCAAAATCTACATCCAAGAAAGACGCTTTCAACAACATGCGTAGAATCGTCCAACATAAACTACGCCAGATGCGGGATTCATGGCTGAGTAATAAAGCAGATGAGCTCCAAGGCTTTGCTGACAGCCATGACTTGAAAAATTTTTACCTTGCACTCAAAGCGGTCTATGATCCAACATCATCAGGATCATTTCCCCTCCTTAATGCAGATGGAAAAACACTAATTACAGACAAGGAAAAAATGCTCCAACGCTGGGCTGAACATTTTAATAATATTCTGAACCAGCCATCATCTATTAACGACGAAGCCATCATCCGCCTGCGACAAATTCCTATAAATGAAGCATTAGATGATGTACCAACTCTGGAGGAAACTAAGAAAGCGATTCGTCAACTGTCTAGTGGAAAGGCCCCCGGCCCCGATTCAATTCCTGTTGAGGTTTATAAAGATGGCGGTGCAGTTCTGTTAGAGAAACTTCACATGATCTTCCAGCAAATGTGGCAGAATGAAACCATCCCACACGATCTCAAAGATGCGTCAATTATACATCTATATAAACGTAAAGGTAATCGCCAAGACTGTAACAATCATCGAGGTATCTCTCTTTTATCAATCGCTGGGAAGATATTCGCCAGAATCCTTTTGAATCGCCTTACGGCTCATCTTGACAAAGGTCTTTTACCTGAAAGTCAGTGTGGATTCTGGAAAGAACGTGGAACCACAGAT
This sequence comes from Oreohelix idahoensis, assembly GCA_024509875.1. Lineage (NCBI taxonomy): Eukaryota > Metazoa > Mollusca > Gastropoda > Stylommatophora > Oreohelicidae > Oreohelix > Oreohelix idahoensis. The sequence continues at coordinate 17,873 of JAMPIV010016190.1, read as the reverse complement.
ATGGTGTTCGCTGCAAGACAGCTACAAGAAAAATGCCAAGAACAGCACTGTGACCTGTACACAGCTTTCATCGACTTGACAAAGGCGTTCGACACGGTCAGTAGAGAGGGTCTATGGAAGATTATGGCAAAATATGGCTGCCCAAAGAAATTTATCACAATAGTGCAGCAACTGCATGATGGAATGCAGGCTAGAGTTCAGGAAAACGGTGAGCTATCAGAGCCTTTCCCCGTCTCAAATGGAGTTAAACAAGGGTGCGTACTTGCACCGACTCTGTTCAGTATCATGTTTTCTGCTATGCTGACTGATGCTTTTAGAGACGGGGACACAGGAATCGACATTAGTTATCGTATTGATGGAAAATTGTTTAACCTTAGGAGGCTTCAAGCAAAAACCAAGGTCAAATCACACACCATCAGAGATCTTCTGTTTGTTGATGATTGTGCCCTCAATGCTGGCTCAGATGCTGATCTGCTGCATAGTGTGGATAGATTCTCCGAAGCCTGCGCCAACTTTGGGCTTACCATCAACACGAAGAAAACAGAAATCATGAACCAACCAGCTCCTGGCACAATTTATACTGAGCCAATCATCAAGGTTAATGGTGAGAAACTTAATGTTGTGAACAGATTCACATACCTTGGTAGCACACTATCCCAGAACATTGTCATTGATGATGAGGTGAACACCAGGATCTCCAAAGCCAGCAGCACATTTGGCAGACTATACACCAACGTTTGGCATCGAAGTGGCATTAGTCTACAGACAAAGCTGAAGGTGTACAGAGCTGCGGTGCTTCCAGTGCTGCTTTATGCATGTGAAACATGGACTGTATACAGGCGCCACGTAAAGAAGCTAAACCACTTCCATACAGTCTGTCTCAGGAAGATAATGAACATCAAATGGCAAGACAAGATCCCGGATACCGCCGTTCTTGTCAGAGCTGGTATCCCTAGTATTGATACTATTCTGATGCAGTCACAGATTCGCTGGGCAGGTCATGTAGTCCGCATGCCAGACCATCGACTGCCAAAGATACTTTTTTATGGTGAGATACAGAAGGGTAAACGCTCCCATGGTGGCCAAAAGAAGCGCTTCAAAGACACGTTAAAGACGTCATTGAAAACCTTTAACATAAACCCAGACACATGGGAAGCTGCTGCGCAAGACCGAACTGTTTGGCGCACATCTCTTCGTAAAGGTGCAGCGGCATGCGAATCATCCAGAAGAGCAGCAGCGGAACAGAGGAGACAAGCTAGAAAGGACCGTGTAATAAAACCTTCACATGAAGCAAACATTCCCTGCCCACACTGTCCGAGATCTTTCCAGGCCCGCATCGGGCTCATCAGTCACCTTCGTACACATAGACTAACCTAACATATTCCTAAATAATTGGATGAACAGAGTGGTCTTCATCACCCGTGATGGACGAACAACAACAACACTCAATCTCCACTTGAGTGTGTTTTAGCAGGGACAGACAGTACAACACACCCCAGAACACATCGCCTAATTAGTACGGCTTTACTCAATCTCCACTTTAGTGTGTTTTAGCAGGGAGAGACAGTACAGCACACCCCAGACAACATCGTCTACTTAGCACTGCTTTATTCAATCTGAGCGTCGGGTTGACAGAGTGGTTAGAGCGCTGGTCTCTTGCGGCAAAGGTGCCGGGTTCGAATCACAGTACCGACACGCTCCAGTCTACCCAGCTGTAAATGGGTACCTGACTCTTCTCTTTGAGTTAGGGAAGGAAAAAGCAGCGAGGAAAAGAATTGGTGACCCCCCACCCCTCGATGCTGGACCTAGTATGGTGAAGTCTCTAACACTTCACTCCCCTACGGTAGTATCTGCTATGGGACTATCTTTACCTGTTTATTCAATCTCCGCTCCAGCCTGCTTTGAGAAAAATGCATTCAACGTTTTTTGGGTTAATTTTGTTTGAAAATGTCATTGTAATGGGATACATCGTTTCCATCAACTAGTAATGTGATGAGAAGGATGTATCCCATTAAAATTAAATTGTGCATGATGATCCAAACTCGTAATTGTAAGATATTGTGTATGATGATATATTAAACTATACGATGAAAATTTATGATCTAAGGTCTATTTTGGCCAAAAGTGGAGATGGAATAAAATAGTCCTAATGTGGTGATTTAGTGACATAGTCTACTAACTTTCTTTGATGCTGCGAACGTTTAGATAGCGCATTTCATTATGGTGAGGGGTGGTTAAGTTTGAGAACTTAAGAAATCTCAGAGATGATTTTTTATTAGCGGCCATCCACTCCACGTTTTCACACAAGTGGTAATTACTGACCCACCAGCGCCATGAGCAGTACACTTTCTTAATGGCCATGCTAAATCATTGAGAAGTAGGACATGTGGGATGGCAAAACACAACTAACAAAAACAAGATGGAACAGATGGGACTAGCTGTTGGCCCAAGCTTTCATGAAGAACGTATGTGCCGTAACATAGTTTTCTAAAGGGCTTTTAGGACGAAGGTATACGCCATTATACAGGCTAAGAAAGCTATTCAACATTTAGGAAGAATTATACGCCATTATACATGTTAATAAGCTATCCAACTTTTAGGACGAATTATACGTCATTTTACATGTTAAATAAGCTATTCAACTTTTAGACAGAATTCTACTCCATTGTACAGGCTAAAAAGGCTGACGCTCTTAGGAAGAATCACATGCCACTATACAGGCTAACACCATCTATGTACCAGTCTTGACTTATAGATGCGTGTCAAACGCAATGACTCCAACCCACAAAAGTCAGCTCCAAACCTAAAAAATGAGGTATCTGAAGAAGGTAGTTGAAGCAACAAGAAGAGACATGTCCGCAACCAGACGATACGGCAAGGCCTCAAAACCCAGCCCCTGCAGACCCAAGTAGAACAGTCTCAACTAGGATGGTTTGGCCTTGTCTGCAGAATGTGAGAAGATCGGCTACCACGACAAGCGTGGAAAACTAAGAGCCATGGATGCAGACCTCCAGGACGACCCAGAGTCCGCTGGCTGGGAGAAAAACATGAGACAATCTCTAAAGGACCCAGGTCTAGATTGGAACCAGACCAGGAGGATGACAGCCGATAGGATAGTATGGCGCTCTCTCTGACAAACCTCTACACCCAGGGTTAAGAGGGATGACAAAGAAAATACACAGGCTAAAAAGGCTAAAGATTCTAGAAAGAATTATACACAAATATTTAGGCTAAAAAGGCTGAAGCTTTTAGGAAGAAGATATACAATGGACAATTTTGTACGTACCTCTTCCTGCGTATGACTTCAGATATTGTCTTTAAACACACTAGGAATATTTGTACGGTGTCTATTTCATTTAATTTCCTGCAGAAGCTCTTAAAGGCACAACATGCTCAACTGTCAATCTTGACCAGATGGTGTGTCAGACAGGTACTAAATCATTTAATACATTTGGCGCAATCTCCTAGACATGAGGTACATTAAGGTTTTAAGTTCGCATATCAAATATTCAGGTCGCTTTGACGCTAGCTGTTAATCATAGCCACCATCGTGTTGATAGATAGACTGGCAGACACCAAGATGTATGGAGAACATTTATCTATAATCATACACCACAAGAAAATATGGGCCTAACACCATATTCCGAATATGCCTCAATGGGCGTGTAACGGGTCCTTTTCACACCTCTTATCCGTAATCTTAATGATACATGTGCATTCATTGTGTGTGTGTGTGTGAGTGCGTATATATATATATCATTTACTGTCGTAGATTTTTTATAGGGAAATTAAGACTTGGGTTGGTCCCTTCTGAATAGATTAGAATAAGCGATAGCAACAGTGAGAGATAATAATAGAAATAGATTTCCACGAGTGAGATGGTAGAAATTAATAGAGTCTGTCCCTGAAATCGAGAATTTTCTCTCTTTCAGCCTATCTTCTACAACAGATCTAAAGGAGTCAGACAGTCTAAAAAAATATTTATTATATATATATATATATATATATATATATATATATATATATATATATATATATATATATATATATATAAAATATATATATATATATATATATATATATATATATATATATATATATATTTTTTTTTTCTATAACCAGCGGCACTCGAGCTTTTCCAGCTCTTTCGGCCCAATGACATGTCATTGCGAGGCTGGGGGGTCAGTGGACTTTCCTTCCAACCCGGTCAGGAGCTTCGCTCCTTCCCATCCACACGGGATTTATGTGCAGGAGCCGTTCAGATTATTCAGTCAAATTTCCGGTCGTAAACATTTCTTCAAACGCCGACGGCCGGGTTTGAACCATAAACACCTGGTCGCCAGTACAACGTTGTAGCCATTACACCAGCGCGGCTCCCATACATATATATATATATATATATATATATATATATATATATATATATATATATATATATATATATATACCACTCACGTACACACACACATAAGTGACGACAGTTAGACGCACAGACGTGGAAAAACTATAACAATGAAATATAGATATTTTGGAACGAGCTGACCGACACGCTTGAATAAAGTTTATGTAAATTTATTAACATAAGAAAATTTTACCACAACACATCAATGTTAATATCAAGCATAGAAAATACATATAAGGTAATGAATTACTACCAGTATAATAGACCCATAGGTGTAATCTTTCCCCTCTGTGTAGAGCCCACGATCCCGTTAGAAGAAAAATGATAGCCCCAAAGAGTCACAGATATATACGCTATGTTCTATGATTTCTCCTCTATAGTTTAAGAACAGAATAGATACCCTAATCTATCCTAAGAAGTAAAATGTCATTTCCAACAATCTTTGCGTAAATGAAATTCCCAAAAAAAAATGGGTGCCTGAATATAAAAATGAAAAAAAGAATCACTCGTTCTGCTTTCACTCTGTTCTTTCAGCAGGGGCCCCTGTCTCACTTTTCTTACCTAAAATCTTGCTGGTGTTCGCCGTCTGGCGCAAACTTTAGGACACCCACACACTTTAATCTGTCTTTCTCTTGTTGACGCAGATCCCAGCTCTGCAGATTTTGGTTTCATCCAATGTTCCGGGGAGCGTCCTCTTCTTGCGAATATTTTTTCAGACTAAGGTTAGTGTCACTTGAATCAGTTCAGGTAAGAATTAGTTTTAAACGGGCTCAGTGTCAGAATCACGAGGTTTCCCTTACTTTGAAAAAATGGCAGGTTAGATACTTCTCTCACTATAAAATTCTTGGTCACACCATAATTAGTCAAAAATGTCGGAATGTTAATGATTTGTAATTTTTCTCGCCACAGGGCTGCATGTACACGAGAGTGTGTGAAAAAAAATAATCTGACTCAATAGACTCAGTATAGGCATTTAGTCTTTACAACGGTTAGTGAGATTTGTACTCTGTCTATTTCTGGAGGCACACACACTGCCAGACGGGTGTTAACTTGTAAACCCACGTGGTTAAAGATAAACATGTTTCTTCCTGGTTGTAGTTCTCTCTCTCTTTCGCGACTTTCCTGTATCGGTTAGCGTGCTTTGCGCGTGCTCGCTTAAAGTTGGTCGTTGCTAGGTCCCATCCTAGTTTCAACCTATCCTTTAAATCCGATACGTATTTACTGGCTGAGACAACTGTCTCATCAGCCTTCTGGTCTGTCAGCGACCTGAGTAAGGCTTCAAGCGGGCTATTAAAAGGTCTGCCGAATAAAAGCGTGGCTGGCGGAAATCCTGTGGACGTATGTGGGGTTTCTCTGTAGCCAAATAGAGCTGCAGGGATAGAAAAATCCCAATCGTCAAGTTTTACTTGTGCCAGTTTACTTAACATCATGTTGAGGTTTCAGTTAACACGTTCTACTAACCCACTTCTGGCCAGAGTGTAAGGCTTTGTGTAGATGTGCTGGTTCCTCAAGATCTTAACGACCTCATCCATCAACAGGTTTCGGTATGGAGATCCGTTATCCGTCAACACTTGTTGAGGGAATCCCAACCGAGTAAAAATCTGCACGAGGGGTTCTGCGACATGCTTCAAATCTGTGCATGTTAGCGGGATAGCTTCTGCCCACATAGTGCATGTGTCGACTAAGGTGGGGATGAACCTGTTCCTTCTTTTAGTCCTTTCTAAGGGTCCTAAAATGTCGATCACTTCCCGTTCAAATGTTGTTCCCATTATTAGCATTTCAACCATGTGGACTAGGGCGTCCGTTGCTTGGGTGGCACACGTTGGCACTGGGCACAGGATTTCACATATCTGATAATATCAGAGTTCACTCCTCGCCACCAATAATGAGTCGATATACGTTGGTTTGTGGCATTCTGTCCCATATGTCCGCTGAAGGGAAGAGAGTGCCCCATTTCTAGGATTTGGCTTCTGTACTGTTTCGGTACTAGGAGCTGACTGTAACCTTGGTCAGGCTTGCCCGTTCTGCGATAAAGTACGCCATCCTTAGAAAAAATGTCCCCGTGTTGTCTAGGGTCCTTAGCCATGGGCAGTTTCCTAAAGCAGGGTGCCAAGGTAGGGTCCTTTTGTTGCGCTTCTTTAAGTTCCATAGGTAAAAAAATTTTGCGCAGGCTCCCGTTCCTTCTTGGTTTGCCCTCTTGTAGTTGCTGCTGCCACAATCGGCTCTTCCGGTTTCCCAATAAACACGTATCTACCGCCAAGTATGACTCGGTAGATGCTGTCATCCATAACAGCCGCTTTGATCACACCTCTGACTAAATCATAGTGGATCTCAACCAATGTATGGAAGCGCTGTAGGTGCATCACTCTTAGAAACTCCACAAAATTGGACGGTTTCTCCTGTCTCTTGACCGGGTTTGACCAGGTGCCTGGCGACAATGCAATCATAAGAAAGCCCCGTGTCAAATAAACAAAAAGTTGAAGAACCGTTCAAAATAACAGTACCTCCCGTTGATGGTCTCTCTCCCTCTACAGGTTGAGAATCACTGACATCAATTCTGCCTTGCGAGTCTGTTTGCAAGCATCTGATGCGTGTAGGCTCGGTGTGCTTGATCTGATCATTTATCCCGTGCTGAGGGGTTTTCCCTTTGTCACCTTGTCCTTTCTGACCGCGCTGCCATGTAGGGCGGTTGGTTGATCAGATTGTTTGTTATTGTTGGGGTACTTGTTTTTGTAGAACTTAGATTTTTCAGGAGGGTGGTTTTGAGGTCCAGTTTCTCTGTGATTATTTTGCTTAGAAGCACGAGAAGCATGAGAAGATTGGTCTAGATTATTCTTTCGAAAAGGCTCTTCTGTCGGTTTTCGTTTTGTGGCCGGTAGTTCAGCCAGCGCATTATGATATCGCTCAGACTTTTCCAAGATGTCTTCAAGCTTGTCTGCGCCCTGCTCAGCTAAAAATCTCCGGGTGTCAGCAGACAAAGTGTTCCTAATCTGTTAACATATAACGAACTCCTCAAGCTCTTCACGGGTAGAGGCGAGCTGAGAAAGCTCCAGACACTTTGTCAAATATCCCTTTAAACGAGACGAGAACTGCTGAAAAGTTTCAGAGTTCTCCTTTCTGCTGTTGCGGAAGAGTTGCAAAAATTTGCGAGCGTTCATTTCAAAACGCTCGAACAAAGCTTTCTTCAACACGTCGTAATTGACTTGTTGGTTGCTTTCCAGTTTAGAGTAAACATCATACGCAGACCCTTTTAGGGCCTTGGAAAGTTTCATACACCAACGCGACCTCTCTAAACCGTACAGAATTGCAATTTTCTCAAATTTTTCTAGATATGTGTCAATCTTCTCGTTAGGACAAGGGAAGGATTCTAGAGTGAAAGACATAGCTGTGAGTTGAAGAGATTGAGGGTTAGAAGGATCAGTTAAGGAAGAATGAGGAGAAGACTCTCCATTTCTGGAGTTAGAGGCAGCGCCACGACTTTGGATCTCTAGAGCTTTAAGCGCCAGCTCATGCTGTCGTCGTTGCTCATTTTCTCTTTCCTCATGCTGTCTCTCCTCCCTCTCCTTCTCTTGCTGTTTCTCCTCCCTCTCCTTCTCATGCTGTCTCTCCTTCTCTCTTTCGTTCGCCCTGCAAATTTCCATTTCTTCCTCAATCTTCTTCTGCTTTCTAGCTTCGGCTGCTTTTTCCTTCTGCTCCGCATCACATCTCTCAAGTTCGTCCCTGAAAAAAGCTTTCGCTTCGTCTCTGTCCAAGCCTTCTTCTCTCGCTTCATCCCTGAGGATCTGCCTAAGCTTCGTCCTCTCTGCCATCGCAAATAGGTGAATGAGACTTAGTCGAGACAGAAGTAAGAAAAAGATATACTGGTTCCTTACCACTTACGAGAAAAATACCATCAAACGATGATATATTTTAACTGGGATACCTCCTCCTAAATAGTTATCTAACTATCGCTGCAGCTTATCGGCAATAAAAGCTCTAAATGCAAGCGACTATGCCAAATAAATAGTAGTTAAGATTAATCACTTACAAAATAAGTTGCTACAGTGGAAACAAAGCGATTATTGTAAAAATTTTAAGGAGAATAAAAAAATCCCTTAAAGTTTTAAATCCCCTACAAGTTCACCCCTGAAGACAGTTAGGGTAAGGGAGGCAATTAACAGGACGAATAGTCCGAACGCGCTCCTTAGCTTAGTTCAAACACCTTTCTGCTTCACTACCCTGTGATTGTTTTTACAATCACAAAATCTACCAGCGGTTTAGTATTACAAAATCACCATATAACATACCTTCCAACAAAATCAACCTGTAAATCAAAAATGTATCATACTCAATAATGCTGTGGAAAAAACAATACTATTCGTGTGGTCAGCAAGCCCAAAAACAGATCGATTGTCTAGGGGATAGTTATTTTTAAAGATATTAAAACTCACAAGACATCACACTCTTACTTTATATCAGAATGAAGAAAATTAATCCTGCAGACGAGCTGATATTCGTATTTGCTCAGGACTAGAGTTCAATTCCCGGAAAACAAGCCACCATTCTGTCGTAGATTTTTGATAAGGAAATTAAGACTTGGGTTGGTCCCTTCTGAATAGATTAGAATAGGCGATAGCAACAGTGAGAGATAATAATAGAAATAGATTTCCACGAGTGAGATGGTAGAAATTAATAGAGTCTGTCCCTGAAATCGAGAATTTTCTCTCTTTCAGCCTATCTTCTACAACAGATCTAGAGGAGTCAGACAGTTTAAAAAGATATATATATATATATATATATATATATATATATATATATATATATATATATATATATATATATATATATATATATATATATACCATTCACATACACACACATAAGTGACGACAGTTAGACGCACAGACGTGGAAAAACTATAACAATGAAATATAGATATTTTGGAACGAGCTGATCGACACGCTTGAATAAAGTTTATGTAAATTTATTAACATAAGAAAATTTTACCACAACACATAAATGTTATTATCAAGCATAGAAAATACATATAAGGTAATGAATTACTACCAGTATAATAGACCCATAGGTGTAATCTTTCCCCTCTATGTAGAGCCCACGATCCCGTTAGAAGAAAAATGATAGCCCCAAAGAGTCACAGATATATACGCTGTGTTCTATGATTTCTCCTCTATAGTTTAAGAACAGAATAGATACCCTAATCTATCCTAAGAAGGAAAATGTCATTTGCGACAATCTTTGCATAAATGAAATTACAAAAAATATGGGTGCCTGAATATAAAAATGAAAAAAAAAGAATCACTCGTTCTGCTTTCACTCTGTTCTTTCAGCAGGGGCCCCTGTCTCACTTTTCTTACCTAAAATCTTGCTGGTGTTCGCCGTCTGGCGCAAACTTTAGGACACCCACACACTTTAATCTGTCTTTTTCTTGATGAAGCGGATCCCAGCTCTGCAGATTTTGGTTTCATCCAATGTTCCGGGGAGCGTCCTCTTCATGCGAATATTTTTTCAGACTAAGGTTAGTGTCACTTGAATCAGTTCAGGTAAGAATTAGTTTTAAACGGGCTCAGTGTCAGAATCACGAGGTTTCCCTTACTTAGGAAAAATGGCAGGTTAGATACTTCTCTCACTATAAAATTCTTGGTCACACCACAATTAGTCAAAAATGTCGGAATGTTAATGATTTGTAATTTTTCTCGCCACAGGGCTGCATGTACATGAGAGTTTGGGAAGAAATGTAATCTGGCTCAATAGGCCCAGTATAGGCAATATTTCTTTACAACCGTTAGTGAGATTTGTACTCTGTCTATTTCTGGAGGCACACACACTGCCAGATAGGTGTTAACTTGTAAACCCACGTGGTTACAGATAAAAATGTTTCTTCTCTCAGTTGTACTAAAAACGCTGGTAAAAGTTGGGCTGACCCAAAACTCAACACAGAACTACTAAGAACAATATCCAATTCGACCAACTAAATGATGCTTCTATTAACAGAGATCTTAGGAATCGAAAGCTAGATGGCAATCGACCAACTAAATGATGCTTCTATCAACATAGATCTTAGGAATCGAACGCTAGATGTTCCTAGTCTTGACTGCGGAGTACTGAATGAATTGAGTCTAAACTACTGGGGTTTATATCTTATGAAAAGATATGATTTCCTAATTCTCGAAAACCCGAAATAGTTCCCGTCTTAACACCTACATAAAACTCAGACGACGGCACTGAAACTGCCAGACGCGTTTCACACCTGCAGCTACCTATGGTCATACCCGAGCGATGCCTGTTGGCGCCTCTCACACCTAACACCGAGAAACTTAACCGTAGAAGCTTCGTGTCAGATGAAAATGCTAGACGATATGTCTGCCATCTTATGTCTGTCGAGAAAGAATTTCACAACATAGCAGAAAGTAACGCAGATGTTTTGAGAATTAGATATAGAATGGAAAAGAAAAAGAACAAAAAAAAAAAAAGGGGGGGGGGGCTGGTATGAATGAAGATAATAAAATAAAACTGTGGTAGGTAAACATTAAAAAAAATGTATTGACAAAACATTGATTTCCAAGTTCATACACGTGTTACTAAATAACCTACTATCGGTATCGTACTGTCCTTATTTTCCGATTATTTATTAGATCCAGTATTATGGTCTTCAAATTGTGTTACTGGCTATTACTAGTGGACAGGTGGGGTAAACAAAACAAAAGAAATTGTTAATTAGTCGTACAAAGACAAAAACAATTTCCTGCGGTACGGCTACACTGCCTTCGTCGCGGACAAACGACCAAAGAAAAGAAAAAAACAACGACAAAAAAAAAGTGAGAACTAATAGAGATACACACAACAATAAATGAAAATTATACGCCTGGTAATGGAAGTAGCTGAGCGTCCGATTGCCAGAGTGATTATAACGTTGCATTTGTCGTCAAAGGTGCTGAGTTCAAAACACGGTGACGTGACGTATCTGTGGGTACATGACTGTGCTCTTGAGTAGGGAAAGCGAAGGCAGTGAGGAAGGGAACTGATCATCTCACCTGGCAAACCTGGGCGTAGTATAGTGAATTCTCACACATTTCACTCCCCTGTGTTGAAATGAAAATGCCATGGGACTACCTTTACACACACACATACACACACACACACGCACGCAGACACACATACACACAGAATACAAACAAGGAAAGGGAATAGAATATAAATGACAACTCAGAAAGACAAAAAATAGTAATAGTAAAATTATTATTACCAGAAATATTGTGGTAGATCTCAGTTTTTGTTTCGCTGGCATATCGATCAATACATTTCGGAGTGCGCTATTAATGTCACGACAACGACACCAAAATACGAACCTCTTAAAAACTGTGGTGGAATGTGATGACAAATTTTGAGAACATAATAGTTGCTGCTTGGGGTAGATGCGCCCATTGTAGCTCCCGGAAGCTTTCTGATGAGATACAGAACTGGAGCACTTAACCCACGGACATGTCCTACATGACGAAGGGGACGAGTCCGTGCTCCGCGGGGCGCGCAGAGGAAAGTGATTATGAGTGATGAGAAGATACGTGGAAATATACCGTCTTCTGATGTTCCCTTTAGATATGACTGCGTGACTCTGTGTTTGTTTCTATGTTCATACACGTGTTACCATAAAAACCTACCACATCAGTCACGAATGACTCACTGAACGAAGACGTCAATCGTAGTCCAGTCACGTAGAACGTCAGAGTCAACGTTGTCTGTCATATTTTCCATATACATTACCTTCATTTGGCCAAGCTCTTACAACGATTCTGTGATTGGATTAAACGTTACTTGGGAAAACGTAAGACCTTCGAGCCTTGATGGTGGCGGCAGTGACGCTTGTCGGGGGAGTAGCGGATTACAGAAGAATTGGCTGTTCGCATACTTTTCATGGAATCGACTGTTGAACGTGTTAATTGAGTGAAACCCGACGCGGAATACTCTTCAATTAGGTGATTGAATTTGTAAGGGTAAAAGTTATTGATACCTGTTTTCAGAAAGACAACAGTCATAATACTGTGTGTCCAAAAAAGATTGTACCCTTTTCAAAAAATGTATTCTCGGCCCCATGACGTGGTACGAGGATGCTATCTTTCACAAAAGTAAGATAATCTCTGCAAGTTTTTAAGCATACCTTACAAAGACTCAATAAATGTGCGCATGCGCGCAGCGGGTATTTCAAGTGAAACTTTCGCAGTTGAGTTGCAACCGGTAATTGTTACATGTCTCTCAACACACTGGTCATGTAGGTGGAAAAAAAGAAAAAAAGAAATAGGTACATTCGTTTTGAGTCTTTGTAAGATATGCTTTAAAAACTTGCAGAGATTATCTTACTTTTGTGATAGAAAGCATCCTCGTACCACGTCATGGGGCCGAGAATACATTTTTTGAAAAGGGTACATTCTTTTATGGACACCCTGTATAATTGTTTGTTTAGGATGGTTAGTTACCGACAGTAAAAATAGTAATAAATAATAATAAAAAGTTAGTTTACCTGTTCGAAGATGCAACTAGTGACTGCATCATTTGTCCTGAAGGAAGTTCCAAGCAGAGGATTTATTTGATTGCTTCTCAAATTAAAACAAAACATGTTTTCTATAATAGTTATAAATTGAAAACACTGCCACAAAAGCCTATATAACATTAACCAGGAAGTTACGGTTCGAGATTCACGCAAAGGGCTGTGAAGATTCAACAGCATTGTCTGTCTGCTATCTTGTCTGGAGATAGTCATTAAACCTCAAGTTAAGCATAGTGTTAAGTTACAGAGATTCAGAGGAAGATATAATTACTACGAAAGGGATGACTTGAAACAGGTAGGAAGAGACCCATTATTTTGTATTTGTTTATTCATTCATCATGTGTTCTTTCATTCCGCACGGCTCGTGAGATTCTGCTGGGTTTCCCCTCTTTGTTTGTTCATGTTCGTACATCAAGAAATGAGAAGAAGTCGCTGGAGATATTTATGACACACATTGAGAAAACCTGTTGATAGCATTACAAGACATCCTGGTTCTGGAATACCCAAGGAAAGAGAGGTAGAGGAAGACCAAAGAACATATAGAGAAGAGAACTGGAGTCAGACATGAAGAGGACGAAGAACACATGGAAAGAACTTGAGCTGATGGCACAGGACAGGAAGACTTGGCATACGTTTGTTGATGGCGAATGCTTCTTTGGGAGTTGAAAGGTGAAAGAACAGGTAGATGTTCACACATGTCTTACCAAAGAAAAAATCTACAAGTTATTCCGTACTTTTTGTATTCTTCTATATTGTACTGTCCCTCACGAAATCTTTACTGCACTATTTAGAAGTGATAGCGTCTATATTTAGTTACGTTTCCCCGTGTTGCGTGAGTTGTCCACGAAGCAGTGTGGTACTAGTTGGTCACGATTCATTTCTTTGTCGCCGTTCGGATGGTCCTGGGTTCGAGTCCCTATCACTTCTTTTTTTCTTTCTGTTGTCTATTTTTCTACTTCTTAATTTCTCACGAGTGCTTGAAACGTACCTTTATGTTTATCGCAATTTTCTTTCTCGCTCACTTTTATTTCATCGCAAATATAGCGCCCGATTGACAGAGTGGCTAGAGCGCTGGTCTCCCGAAGCGAAGGTACCGGGTTCGTAACACGGTGTAGTCACCTTCCAGTCGAACCAGCTGTAAATGGGTATCTGTCTCTGCTCCTCAGATGGGGAAAGAAAAGGCAACGAGGAAGGAAACTAGTCACCCTGCCCCCACCTCTCGAAGCTGGACCTTGTATAGTAAAGGCTCTAACGCTTCACTCCCCTACGGCAATATCCTCTATAGGGACTACTTTTACCGCCGTCATCAGTTTACAAAAGAAAGGTAATGATAGACCTAGAGTAGATACTGTCGTAGGAGAGTTTAGTGTTAGAGAGTTCACTATATTAGGTCTCAGTTTTACTAGGTGGGGGTGACCTGTTCCCTTCTGCGCTGCCTTTACTGTCCCTAATTCAAGAGGAGAATGAAGTATCCTTGAATAGACTGGAGCGTGACATTACTCGGTTTCGATCCCAGTAAATTTACCTTGAGATGCAAGTGCTTGTACCACTCTACCATTCGACCTCCATCTGATAACGTGTTATTGGATATAAACTTTCTTTACAACATATACGTAGACTCTGTGTCCACCGGGCCCCAATACGTAGACTCAATGTCTACTGGGCCCCAGTACGTAGACTTAGTGTCCACCGGGCCCCAGTATGTAAACTCAGTTTCCACCAGGTCCCAGTACGTAGACTCAGTGTCCACCGGGCCCCAGTACGTAGACTCAGTGTCCACCAGGCCACAGTACGTAGACTCAGTTTCCACCAGGCCCCAGTACGTAGACTCAGTTTCCACCAGGCCCCAGTACGTAAACAGTGTCCACCAGGCCACAGTACGTAGACTCAGTGTCCACCGGGCCCCAGTACGTAGACTCAGTTTCCACCAGGCCCCAGTACGTAAACAGTGTCCACCAGGCCACAGTACGTAGACTCAGTGTCCACCGGGCCCCAGTACGTAGACTCAGTTTCCACCAGGCCCCAGTACGTAAACAGTGTCCACCAGGCCACAGTACGTAGACTCAGTGTCCATCGGGCCCCAGTACGTAGACTCAGTTTCCACCAGGCCCCAGTACGTAGACTTAGTTTCCACCAGGTCCCCAGTACGTAGACTCAGTTTCCACCAGCCCCCAGTACGTAGACTCAGTGTCCACCAGGCCCCAGTACGTAGACTCAGTTTCCACCAGCCCCCAGTACGTAGACTCAGTGTCCACCAGGCCCCAGTACGTAGACTCAGTTTCCACCAGGCCCCAGTACGTAAACAGTGTCCACCAGGCCACATTACGTAGACTCAGTGTCCACCGGGCCCCAGTACGTAGACTCAGTTTCCACCAGGCCCCAGTACGTAAACAGTGTCCACCAGGCCACAGTACGTAGACTCAGTTTCCACCAGCCCCCAGTACGTAGACTCAGTGTCCACCAGGCCCCAGTACGTAGACTCAGTTTCCACCAGCCCCCAGTACGTAGACTCAGTGTCCACCAGGCCCCAGTACGTAGACTCAGTTTCCACCAGGCCCCAGTACGTAAACAGTGTCCACCAGGCCACATTACGTAGACTCAGTGTCCACCGGGCCCCAGTACGTAGACTCAGTTTCCACCAGCCCCCAGTACGTAGACTCAGTGTCCACCAGGCCCCAGTACGTAGACTTAGTTTCCACCAGGTCCCCAGTACGTAGACTCAGTGTCCACCAGGCCCCACTACGTAGACTCAGTTTCCACCAGGTCCCCAGTACGTAGACTCAGTGTTCACTGGGGCGCCGTCTAGTTCTCGGGGGTTCTCTGAGTAGACAAAGAAAGAATATGCCTACTGCTCCATCAGCATGTCGTACGTGGCTAATAATACGAGATTGTGTAACGTCATAATGTATGAATGCATGTATGTCCATCCGTCTATCTGTCTGTCTGTGCACGCATGCAGGTAGGTATATACGTACTTAGGTACGCAAGCATGTTTGTTATGTAGTATCTATGTAGTATATATGTGGTAACAGCCCTCATTAACACTATGAATTTATGTAAATTTACTTTATGTAGATTCTAATGATTCTCCTATATGCCATGTTATATTTTATTATATCGTGTCAGTACATATCAACGTATTTTCTGGAGAGTAAAGATTCTGATATGTGTGGCTGCATGTATGTATGCCTGAAGTAGCTGAGCAGTAGCTGTGAAGAAAGCGACATATATGTATGAGCTTGCACTGTCGTACAAATATTACAATTTCTGACTCAAATCACCACTGTGCAACAACCACTCTTTATAATTTTCTGCTATGAAAATTCTGTTCGCATTTGTCTTTTCAATAGACTTCCATGTTTCCTCTCTGGGACGACTTTAATATTGAAAGCGTGTGTCGTTTATTATTGTTACCTCCGGGCTGTCAACGCTGTGATCGTAGCCGTTTATTTTTCTTTAATTTTATTCACTTGAATTAACTTTCAGACACCGCTGTTCTATTAAACCTTCTGGCCAGGCTAATAGACAGTTCTTTTTTTTTTTTTTTTCCCTTGCACTTGTCATGTGCCGTTTCTATTCTCCAGTATACTGATTCTCACAGTGTAGTACGCATGTCCTCGGGGGTTAGCGAAAGGGCATTAAGGGGTACATAGGAACATTTTTTGTTTTACTCTATCATAATTTCTTTTCTTTTTTTGGCAACAGAAATCAATTCATTAAAATTAAATTCACGAGAATGGTGTTATGTAGAAAATACACGTTTATTAATAATTTCAATAACAAAATAATAAGCATTTAAAACGTGCTTTCTTTAGAGATCATGCGTAATTTAATTTTAGACTGTTATGAATCCACCATAAATATCAGCTGTTCTGTCGGAATGTACGTTGATTAAAAATATATATTATTACATACGCTTATTAATTAGTTTTTTTATTTTTTATTATTAATGTTTCTATATATAATATATATTGTATAACTGTTATGTACATAAATAAACAGGATATATTATATATTCCTTAGTTTTGATAAAGTAGTATTATTTGAGTAACCCACTAAATTATCTGCGCCCAAGACGGTTAGGCCGGTAAGACGAAACTCTCATAAGGGGTACGCGATTATTATAAGTTTGGGGAATACTGCTCCAGTACATCAGGATATTAACGTTTCCGCTTCGTCCTCCCCTTGCGTAATTCGCATTTAATGTTCGAGCAATAATGCGGTCCCGCGGATAAATACGGGAGTTAATTAATTATTATGAATGGTCTTTATTAGAATTGCAGCACTTAAAACAGCGCGTGTCAGTGCTACAAATTACGCCTTCTGCCCTCATCATTTCCGTAAACTCTCTTCTCTCTCATTCTTGTGCAATAATATTTTCACATCTCATTTTCGTAGTTTCCGTACTCCCTTCCAGATTCAGTACACAATCCTCACTCATATTTTATTTAGGTATATAAGTAAGCCCTGAGCGTCCGTGTGGCGTAATTATTAGATTGCTTAATTTTCGAGGCAGAGGGTTCGGATTCAAAACCAGATCTCGCCATACTCCAGTCTACCCAGCTGTGAAAAAATGGATACTTGACTTTGCTCTTTGATTAGACAAGCCAAAGACAGGAAGGATGGCACCTGGTCACTCCAACCGCATAAATCTAAGACCTAAAGTAGGCGAATTCTGTAACACGTTAACCCCTCCTCTATCCCCCTCCTACGGCAAAGCCTGTTGTGGGGCGGCATCATTTCTATCTTTTGACCTAGTGAGAAAGTGGACTTTTTAAGTGAAGAACTTTATTAGAGCTATGGTCTAAGCTACTTAGAAATTTTGAAGAACGCTTATGAATAAGGTTATAATTCAAATGCTCATACATGAATTATAGAAATTTTCCAAGGAATTCTCTGTCTACACTCTACACTGTCAAAAGTTTTTTCGTA
>JAMPIV010016189.1:395000-473381 GCA_024509875.1 Oreohelix idahoensis | reverse complement strand
AAGTAAAAGAGTGTAGAAAAATGGTTTAGAAAATATGAATGGATTTGGATACAGACTATTTGTCTTAGTTGAAGGGAGATAAAATGAGTGAAGGGATGCTTTGAGAAAAGGGAGGAAACTCCGCATATTACGGTTGGTGGATAAAAGTCTTGAATTAGGGTTAAGCAGATTTAATCGGTTCTCAATTATGGTTGAGAAAATTAGCATCTAACGATTTTATAGTAAGCCTTAAAGAAGAGAATACCATATATACACCATGTCCAGTTAAAACGTCAAAGGGAGATAACGTGGAATTAAGTCCCTTGTAGGTTTTAGTGAGTTGAGGGGAAAAATACACACGGGAATAGAGTGAGAGAAGTCTAAAAATAACAGACGATAGTTCACTGAATTCGCTTACGTTGTAAAAGCGTGAGCAATTTTTTCCAGTGAGTGGAAATAAGGCCGACCAATCGTTTTAGCTGGTAAAGAGGGGCAGATCAGCTGAGCATTGACTAGAAGTCAAGGGCAGAACGGTTTACGGCTCGCAAGTGTGCGGTCGTGTATTTCTGAAGATGAAGAAACAAGAATGTTGTGCGGTTGCCACAAGTTTGATAAGATCTGTAGAAGTTATCACAGATAGATTAGAAGTGACAAAGTAAACTCATAAGGTATATAGATAAGTTAGGAGATGCTAGTCCTAGGAAATTCGGAGGATGTGATAAAGATTAGTCAGAACAGTATGAGTAAACTAAGAAGTTTCATAGTCAGTGAAAAATGTTACTTAAGAGAATTTGTTTTATAATGTCACTAGTGAGTGTATTCACAGGAGAGATTCAGGGAATCACCTGTAAGTATTGACCTTTTATGAATTATTATGCATTTTGATGAACATTTTCCTGATTCGCAGCAGAGAAATCACAAGACGATATGTTAGAAAAATGAGTAAATGAAATGGTACTGGGCGAGAAGTTTAAAGAAGAGAAGCAATGGAATGCCCAGGATGTACCAGAGGAATAGAAATACAAAGTACTTTGCATAAAGTTGATCAGGAGTTTTGAGGCAGATTGGGCAAAATGAAATAGAGCTTGAGGAAGCTAAATAAGTACTTTGAGATGAGATAAGTACAAAGGGGATTAAATGCCTGCATATTTTTGAGATACAGAATGTATACCTGAGGTAACTATGATTTGACTGCAGGTGTGCTCTATATGAAGAATTACCTGCATCTTTGAAATATATTAATATTACATGTAAATAAATAGGATTTTGTAAGAGAACAAACAAATGCTTGAGTTGATCCATGAAGGATTGTTGTTGAGTGCCTGATCATCAATCACATATAATAAAATCACTGTACGATCATTCACGGAATAACAACAAAGAAGGGTACGAACGAGTCAAGGGTTGGAAGTAAGAAGGAAAGTAGTTCATCCAAGAATTGTCAACTCTGGCGGAGAGAGCCAGTACCAAACACTACTAACTTAAAACTTGGAAGATATACAAGGAAACTGGTGTGAGTCACACAACTAGGCCTGCCATCTGCCACCTAGTAAAGATTAAGACGAGGTAGCGCTGTTACACAGGGAAAAGATAACTTTTTGATCTCGAGAAACAGGGACAATCTCGGAAGGAAGCCCGCTACACGGATTAAGCTTCTGTTGTCAGTTAGCAGCGGCCGACAGAAGCGACCGTAAACCTTTTATCTGGGAAACGTAGTTTCAGATTTCTTTGCTAGGAAACAGAGTGTGAAAATTCACATCTTCTAGAGATCATAATAACATAATCGTATATAAACTGCGTCTTTCCCTAATCAGTTATCAGTATCGCTCAGAATTTTTCGGAGAGTCTAAACACGCTACCTAGAACCATTGGGAATAGATGTGTTAATAGTTCGTGGTGTTTTTTTTCAGGATTTCTGGTAATATAAATTTGTGCTTGCGATTTAATGTGTTAAGTTTACCATTATAATTCACGGTGACTTTCTAGCGTTAAAACTAGCAATGCATAGCTAGGCGGGGTTGTCGCACGGAAGGTACAGGGTTCGAATCCTGTGAAAGCCACTCATGTCTGTTGTTTTTCTGTTGTCTAGTGTTCAACCTCGTTATTTCCTACGAGTGCCTGATAACATACCTTTATGTTTGTCTCATATTAATTATTTTTATTACAGAGGTTTCAGTTGTAATGTTAATTTTATCACCCGCTATCACACAGAAAGAGACGGTTTAGTTGACTAATTAATACACTAGGCGCGACTGATAGTTGACGGAATAAAATTCACTTTTATTTCATTGTGTGTAATTTAGTAAGTGACCGTGTTTAAATATCATGCGACTAATCAAACAGACGCAGACAATCTAATAGTTATTAATGACAGGCAATATTTGTTGAGTGCGTGTAGGGATAATTAAATCATAATTGACATTATGCGCTGATCGTTGACTGGAGCAGGAGGGGTAAAAGGCTGCATGCCTCAACCAAACTTGCACCCGCTAAGCGACGTGTGATAGGATAGACTAGACATACCGTGCACCTTTTAACTTTAAACAGGACTGACGGAGAGGATGAGAGATCTCTCGTCCCCTTCCGTGTAGATATATATATATATATATAGATATACATATATATATATATTTATACATATATATATATATATATATATATTTATATATATATATATATATATATATATATTAGTAGCCTTATTTTTCATAATGTATCTTCATCCTTATGCATGAACTGATCAAACGGCGACCAGCGGTTTTTTATGTGGCTTTATTGTGGCCTATATTTTGGTCCATTGTGGTCTATGTTGGCCTTTTCTCCATTTAATGATCGGATTAAAGTAGTCTTCTTTTGGCTTACGCGTCTCTAAGTTCAGTTGTGAACAGGACGGGCCACAGAGACTAACTGACATTTTAAAGAGTAAAGTAACTGGACTATAATCACCAGAAAATATCTATTCACTTTTTATCAGCCCATTGTGGAGTAATACCAATAACAGTTCTCCCGACTTCTGATAGTCGTATCCAAGTGGATTTGTATACAGAAGAGTTACGCTATTTCAGAATCGGCACTCACCAGAGCCAGCCGATAGGATTTACCATCATCATTAATTAACAATAATTAACAGTTTGTTAGCAAGCAGATGTTTTCCTACTGTTTACTGTGAACACCAGATCCCAGAGTCTCGGCATTAACATTTCAAAGCGACATTGGTTATCCAGGAAGTAACCACCAAATTAGGCGTTCCCCTTATAAAATTCAATTACTGAAAAGGAGGGACTGGGGCCCAATTCGGACAATAAATCGCTGGACCATATTTATATATTTGTTAAGTTCTTTTCACGTGGGAGTTAAGTGTTTGAGATTCTCACAGGTGGGTCTGGTCTTTTATAGACGCACATGTGAGCGCATCTAAGTAAATTGTATATGTTATTATTTGCGTGCCGTCGTGCACGGTATTTGGACAGAATAGCGTCGCTTGCTGCGGTCGATCTGTTGTCATCGAGCTATGATGCTTGAGCAGATCCAGAAAATCCTTTGGGAAGGACAGACGTCTTAGACGAAGATTGTTATGTGTCTTAGCCCCAAGTAGTGGGAAGACACTGAAGTATATAGTAATATCTCCCTAAGTGGAGTACATATATACATTAGCCATACCTGGCTCTTTCAAGTATCATGATCGATACTTAATTTACCCTTTTTTGCAAGTTTTCGCAGAGCTTCGGCACGTCTAGCTATGGCGTGTCGCTAGTGCGTCCAAATTCCTGCGGGGCAGTCTAAAGGATCGTAAGGCATTACCTTTATGGAAGTCATGCAACGTATTATTGCCGCAGAGCTTCCGTCATCCTTGAGATGATGACGGCTAGTGAGTTCGGTCAAGTTCAATATTGATGACATGTATTAACTACGTATTCGTTTCTACCATGAAAGCATTTGATGATAATGTACCTGCTTATGATGTCTACGTTCACAATAAATAGTCCTGTCTTTGATGTCCAACCATGGGTCCAGTGTACAATAATTACCAGTTGGTCAGCTTCACGACCCAGTCGTTGCCGTGTCGTTTTGTCCTGTCTTCATCCATAACAAAGTAGCGACCCACAACAAAGAAACATTCGCGTCAGTCACCCCTACTTCAAAACAAACACCAGTAATAGCTGGTGGCCAGTGTGGGGAAAACCAGTTGAATCGAATATACGACCAGTCTCAAACGAATGCCACCAACAACCGTTTTCTTGTCCAAGAAAGGGCGTTGCGATCGACCTTGCTGACCACTAGTGATCCAGACACGTACCTACAATGAGTGCCAAAGTTGGACTGCTGCACGTTTTTTCTTCGCCTCACCATGCAACACCCGATGCCCATCGTTGTCGTTTTCACAAAGGCCGGGATTTTTTATCAGATAAGTGGCAATTTTTTTATGCCACTGTGGCATGTTTAAGTGAGCCTTTCTTTATTATGTCCACCATTTTCTTCTTAGTGTTCTATGTTCCATGTTCTATGCGGGTTGGTTGGTAGGAGAATTACATTGGGGTACATCCCAGTTTCATACCAGGTCCCACGTAAGCGTTCTATAGGGACTTTTGCAGATTTTCCGCAGTGGAAATTCCAGCATATATTTGCTGAAGGATTTTATGTGACACCATCTATTTAGACGTGAAGTACTGTTTTTTTCTTGTTGTTGTTGTAATATTTTTCTCTGTGCCTTAATTTTATGATTGACTTTGTTTGTACTTGTCATTCTCCATCTTGCTGTTATTGATTTCTATACACATTTTCTATTTATACCCTCTGTTGTTGTTTGTCTAGTTTCTATTTTCGCAGTATCATTGCATTTTTTGCAATAGTTTTTCTTTATTTCTGCTGTATTACTTATTTGATTCTGCGAACGTTGTCATTTGTTCCTTGGAATCTCGTCTCTGTATCTGTTGTTCTCATTATCTGCATCTTGTATTATCTGCCTTATATGATTTATTTTTTTCTTAAATGAATGATTTAATGATTGATTAATAATTGGGTGATAATATTAACATTCCTGACATTAATAAGAATTTATACAGGTTCTGTGGACAAGAACCTGTCACACGTTAATTAGGGGTTAATTTTCATTTCTTTAAAAAATTGTTTACTGAGAAAAGTTAACTGCACATAAAATTAGACAAAATGTCTACTTTGAACTACTTCATCAAGCAAGGTAAGGCGCTTGATATGGACCCTGACGAGTTCAAGCAATTCGCAATCACTGAGTATGCGAAAGCTCAAGAGCAGGAGTTAAAGAAATTTCAAATGGAGGAAAGAAAACGTCAGATGGACGCAGAGGAAAAGAAACTTCAAATGGAAGAAAAGAAACTTCAATTGGAAGCTGAAGATAAGAAGCTTCAAATGGAAGCTGAAGATAAGAAACTTCAAATTGAAGAAAAGAAGCTTCAAATAGAAGCAGCAGATAAGAAGCTTCAAATGGAAGCTGAAGATAAGAAACTTCAAATGGAAGAAAAGAAGCTTCAAATGGAAGCTGAAGATAAGAAACTTCAAATGGAAGAAAAAAAACTTCAAATGGAAGCTGAAGATAAGAAACATCAAATGGAAGAAAAGAAGCTTCAAATGGAAGCTGAAGATAAGAAACTTCAAATGGAAGCTGAAGATAAGAAACTTCAAATGGAAGAAAAGAAACTACAAATGGAAGCTGAAGATAAGAAACTTCAAATGGAAGCTGAAGATAAGAAACTTCAAATGGAAGAAAAGAAACTTCAAATAGAAGCTGACGATAAGAAACTTTTAATAGAAGAAAAGAAACTTTAAATGGAAGCTGAAGATAAGAAGCTTCAAATGGAAGCTGAAGATAAGAACCTTCAAATGGAAGAAAAAAAGCTTCAAATAGAATTGAAGATAAGAATCTTTAAATGGAAGAAAAGAAACTTCAAATGGAAGCTGAAGATAAGAAACTTCAAATGGAAGAAAAGAAGCTTCAAATGAAAGCTGAAGATAAGAAACTTCAAATGGAAGCCGACGTTAAGAAACTTCAAATAGAATAAAAGAAACTACAAATGGAAGCTGAAGATAAGAAAATTTAAATGGAAGAAAAGAAGCTTAAAATGAAAGCTGAAGATAAGAAACTTCAAATGGAAGCTGAAGATAAGAAACTTCAAATGGAAACTGAAGATAAGAAACTTCAAATGGAAGAAAAGAAGCTTTAAATGGAAGCTGAAGATAAGAAACTTCAAATGGAAGATAAGAAACTTCAAATGGAAGCTGAAAATAAGAAACTTCAAATGGTAGAAAAGAAACTTCAAATGGAAGCTGAAGATAAGAAACTTCAAATGGAAGAAAAGAAGCTTCAAATGGAAACTGAAGATACGAAACTTCAAATGGAAGCTGAAGTCAAGAAACTTCAAATGGAAGAAAAGAAGCTTCAAATGGACGCTGAAGCACATAGATTGCAATTAGAAGCTACTGAGAATGAAAACAGTAGAATTCATGAGCAGAAATTGTTATCTTTGGAACTTGAAACAAATCAAGTTAATGAATGGAAATAGTACACACAATGCTCTTGATACTCAGGCTTCTCCACATAAGAACAATTCTAGCTCTTATAAAATCAGGTTACCACCATTTAGGCCTCCTTCCGACGACGTCCTATTCTATCTGAATAGATTCGAGGCCTATGCGAGTCTCATAAGATCGATAGATCGGAATATTCTACTCGACTTAAGGAACTTCTCTCAGGAGAAGCTATGACAGCTGTATGTTTGTTAGAAGCACCTGACCAGAATGACTACAACACTGTCAGAAGTGTTTTACTAAAAAATACCAACTTTATGAAGACGGTTATCGTCTCCGCTTTAAATCTCTATTGCCGGAGACTGGAAAGGATTTCTCGGAGTTTATAGCAAATATACGGCTTAAGTTTTCTCGATGGATTGAGCTTTCAAAAATTGAGCACACTTATGAAGCCCTCGTGGACTTAATGCTTCGTGATAAAGTCATGTCTTCAGTCAACGCATCATTTCTCTCCTTCCAACATGAACGAAAACCTGCTAACCTGACGGCTACCGAGGAAATTTCTCGCCAATATTTAACCGCACATCCAAATATGAATGTTAGTCACTCTCACGTTAGAGAGGGCTTACCAGTGGCTTCAGCATTGCCGTGCGTTAATAACTTTCGCCATAGGTCACAAAGTGTTGACCGTAATTGTGGTAGGGGAGGTTACAAGAATTTCAATTCTTACAAAGGGAGTCAATTCCGTAGTAATTCTCCAGCACCGAGAAACTGGAGGCGATCTAATGTACTACAACATTTTAATGGAAATAATTCAGGAAATTATAAAAGGGATAACCACACTAGTGATTGGCAACCTCGCTCTAATTTTTCTCCAAGCCAACAAAATTCATCTAATAGACATTTCGATCATAGGGAAAATAGGTATCGCAATCATCTGACTGGGGTTCAAATCAAAACAATGATCCCATTAGGGATAATAGGCAAAATCAATCGCGATATAGAGGTAGATCTTCAAATGATAGATCTCCTAGACATGCTAACGGCTCAACATGAGTCTCAGGGGATTTTAAATCAAAGTGACATTAATATTGTTAATAATACTGTGGCTTAATGTTCTGTTGATTTTAAGCATGCATCTCAGTGCCCTGAGTGCACAACTTTATTTCAGCCTGCAGCAGTCACTACCTTGAGTTGCGGTCATCCTCTCCCGACTCTTCCAGCCTTATCTGCACAAGATGGAACAGGTTCTCTTACACTTCACAAGGGATTTGTAAATAATATTCTCGTCTCAGTGCTCCAGGATTCGGGATGCACAACTGTTGGAATTGGGCAGTCATTTGTTCACCCTTCTTGTGCAACAGGTAATATTGTAACATGTGTGACGTTCGGAGGGACAGTTGAGACTTTTCCAACTGCCATCGTCCACATTGCCACGCCATTTTTTACAGGTAATGTACACGTATGCATGCTCCCGGAACCAATCGCCGACCTTATTGTCGGGCGGATTCATGGGGTTAAAGAGTGTACTCCACAACAGATTGCTGCCTGGGAACAGCAACGCATTCATGCTTCTTATGCAGTTACGACTAGAGCGCAAGCTCAAGATCTTTTACAGGTTCCACCTGCTACTACTCATGAGGTACATAATGATGATGCTCAATCTGTTATGTCACGGGAGTCTTTTATTGAGCTCCAACAACATGATTCATCATTAAGAAAATATTTTCTGTTGGTTAAACAGAATAACACAAATTGTGAGACAAACCTTAAACATTGGTTTTTGATTAAAAATGGAGTGCTAGTTCGCATGGTACGTGATTCTACTTCATCCGTACGATCATAAATTCTGGTGCCTGCAGACAGGAGAGTTCGTATCTTACAACATGACCACGACTCTCAGTGTGCAGGACATATGGATTTCTCCCGCACTAAATCTAGGGTACTTTCTTCTTTTTTTTTGGCCGGGCGTTAAAAGGGATGTGACTATCTATTGTCACTCCTGCACGACATGTCAGGAGGTTAAGTCACGAGGTCCGCGCCATGCAGCTCCTATCCAAGCTACATACATTCCTATCCGTCCTTTTGAAAAGATGGCTATCGACATTATCGGCCCTTTACCGGTCATGTCTGCCAGGGGATACCGATACATTCTTACGTGTATTGACATGTGTACTCTGTGGCCAGAAGCTATCCCTCTTAAGAGAATTTCTTCTGCTGACGTAGCAGATGCTCTCTGGCTTATTTTTTCCCGTTTGGGTTTTCCCAAGAAAATTTTGTCAGATCATGGTACACAGTTTGTGTCCGACTCTATGTCTAAAGTAATGGCCATGCTCTACATTGACAGGTCTCTCAGCAGTGTGTTTCACGCCATGTCAAATGGTTTAATTGAGCGTCAAAACAGGACACTTAAGCAGTTACTGGGGAAGGTAACTGGTAAATATCCTCAGGATTGGAACAGGGTTTTACCCGCTGTGCTTTTCGCTTATCGGGAAGTGCAAAATGAGCATACTAGTTTTTCACCTTTCGAGCTCGTTTTCGGTGCAGAACCTCGTGGTCCCATGTCGTTACTTCACGACCTCCTCACTGCCGAGGACATTAATGATGACACTCAGTTTTCTTACGAGTACGTCATAGCGATAAGACATAAAATTATCAATGCATGCAGGTTGGCTCCCTCCGCGTCAGAGTCCACCAAAGAAAAGTCGAGACTCTTTCTTAATAGATACAGACGTCTGCGACAACTCTCTCCTGGTGACGAAGCCTATGTTCTTCTTCCTCGTAAGAACAGTCGTCTTCTTATCGCCTGGAAAGGTCTTTTCGCAATTGTATCGAGAATCTCTGACGTCGACTATATTGTTGACATTTACGGAAGACATAAAACCTTTCACATTAACATGTTGAAGGAATTTCACACCCGTCAAGACTATCTTCAGTCTGTCTTTCAGGCGACTGACAACCCTCCTTGTCGTCTTAATCATTATGCTTCTCTGTCTGTTATTCAAGAGGAGGAATCAACTTTCTCTGACGTGCCTCTTCCTCTTCCTCTTGTCCCGTTACATTCAACGGAAACTTAGAAAAATGTCACAATTTCTCCTGAACTCTCTACGGAAAGACAACAGCAAGTCTCTTCCTTATTGCAGTCTTTTCAAGATGTCCTTACTGACATCCCTGGTCGGACATCTGTCATTACACATGACATTATACTGACTGATGACAAACCTATTACAGTCCGACCATATCCCATTCCACTTCACTTTCAAACTCAAGTGGAAAAAGACTTGGGTGAAATGCTGCGATTGAACATGATCGAACCATCTACTTCAGCATACTCTTCTATCGTTATTGTAAGGAAAAAGGATAATAACATACGTCTTTGAGTCAATTATCGCAAATTAAATAGGGTCTCGAAATTTGATGCTGAACCACTGCCTTTGTTAGAGGATTTGCTTATCAAGCTCTCTAAGTCTATTTTCTTCACAAAGCTCGACTTATCAAAGGGTTATTGGCAAGTTCCACTTACTGAACGCGCCAAACCTCTTACTGCTTTTTCTACGCCTCGAGATCTGTTCCAATGGAACTTCATGCCTTTTGGTCTGGTCAACGCTCCTGCTACTTTCATACGCATGATGCGTCGTATTCTTTCTCATCGTTCTGATGTTATTGCATATCTCGATGCTATTTGCCTTTTTAGTAACTCTTGGGATGATCACTTTAGTGGTATCTGTTCACTTTTGTCCACTCTTCGTTCTCACAACTTGACTGCTAAACCGTCTGAAGCCCATGTTGGTTTCAGTGAGATTTCTTTTTTTGGGCCATCGTGTTGGCCGGGGTCTCTTGTAGACTGAAGACCATAATACTTCTAAGATCCTCAATATCACTGCTCCTAAGACTAAGAAACAGGTCCGTAGTCTTCTTGGTTTGATTCAATTCTATGGACGGTTCATCACACACTTATCATCTATCACTGCGCCTCTTTCTAGCCTATTAAAGATGGGTTCGCCTAACATGGTACAGTGGTCTCCAGAGTGCCAGGCCACTTTAGATTAAATTAAATTAATGTTTTCATCTGCTCCTATCTTACGATTACCAAACGCAGATATTCCTTTTATTCTTCGCAGTAACGCATTCTCGATGGGGATCGGAGCATCGCTGATGCAGAACTATTCTGGAACTCTACACCCTGTTATGTATGTCTCCAGGAAGCTATCTGCAGCAGAACGAAACTAATCTGTACTGGATCGTGGGTTATTGGCTATGGTTTGGTCAATACTCAAATTACAGAGATTTCTTCTCGGCGCACATTTTATCGTGGAGACGGATCAGAGAGCCCTCACCGCACTACAGAACAAGGACTTAAAGAGCTCTAAATCCACGCGGTACGCCGTATCCTTACAGCCATTACATTTCTCCATATGAGCAATCCGAGGTTCCGACAATGTCATGGCCGACATCCTGTCCAGATGCCCACAGGAATTTTCCAGGCCGCTGAACCTCTGATCTTGTGCCGCCATTGATCTACATCTTCACTTGGGGCTACTACATATGTTTCGTGTAACTCAGTACGACATTTGTGGTGATGACCCCGCTGAGCATTCAAGCACATGTGACGTCATTTCACAACATTAACTAACTAGTGTTTTATGATCAATTTTTACGTGTTCAACTAGGAGTGACTTTATTTGTCCACCATTGACTGTTTGGATTTTGATGACTTCTTCTGCTCGTTCATTATCGTACTTTTCAGCTCGTGCTGAGTTATTCATAGTTCTTGACTTATGTGCGCATTTCTAACATTATATATATAACTTCAACTACATGACTTTCTAGCGCGTGATCAAGTAATGACATTTTTTTTTACTTTCGATTAATGATCGATTAATAACATTGTACTTACTGACTTAGTGACTTTTTAGCAAGTGTTTCATAACTGACATTATTATTGGTCCGGAACATTTAATTACAGAACATTTAGTTATTATATTTTTTTTTCAGTGCACTTATTTTCGTATTGCGTTACTCACATAACACATTTCCATTGTTTCATATTTTCACTTTAGCTTCACTTGTGCTATACCTAACTTATACCATAACTTTTAAGCGGTAGCACATCAGTTGCTCCCACTTTGTGCGCGTGATTAGTTAATGATAGCATAAATAGTGCTTAATAATTTTCTATCTTATTTTTTTTCTCCTATCCTCTCTTTTCGGATTGTTGCTTTATTCTCGTGTTTTCATTTGGACATTGATTTTTGTTCCCTTCTGTTTTCCCACACTTGCGTGTTTTCCCACACTTGCGTTTATGCTCATACATGCATTCCTTACACAACTCGTTTTTTTATCAGGTTGGCATTTTTATCATCTTTGTTGATTACTGCCACTTGTTTTACCGTTTATGTTCATTCTTCACCTCCTGTAAGTTCATTTGATCATTTCCATTACCACTTATTGGTTTATCTTTTGTACATAGCTGATCTATGTCTCCTTTCTTTTATTTGATTTTGGTGTTTGATTCTCTTTACACACTTCCATCCCACTATTATTATTTTCTTTTTAATGACTTCACATATGTGATAGTTTTGATTGTTAGATTGATGGAATTTGATTGACCTCACTATTTTATTCGGCATAATATTAAAAAAAAAAAGGCTTGGCCTTTGGGGAGGGGAGAGGGGGGGGGGGGGGAAGGAGGAATCGATGTGAACTGTTAAGTTCTTTTCATGTGGGAGTTAAGTGTTTGAGATTCTCACATGTGGGTCTGGTCTTTTATAGACGCACATGTGAGCGCATCTGAGTAAATTGTATGTTATTATTTGCGTGCCGTCGTGCACGGTATTTGGACAGAATAGCGCGGCTTGCTGCTATCGATCTGTTGTCATCGAGCTATGATGCTTGAGCAGATCCAGAAAGTCTTTTGGGAAGGACAGACGTCTTAGACGAAGATTGTTATATGTCAGCCCCAAGTGGTGGGAAGACACTGAAGTATATAGTAATATGTCCCTAAGTGGAGTACATATATATATATATATATATATAATATATATATATATATATATATATATATAATATATATATATATATAATATATATATATATATATATATATATATATATATATATATATATATATATATGCAAGGGGCGTTCAGAAAGTAATGCACCACATCGTTTTTCTCAGCTAATAATCAAGAAAGAAGCATGGAATTTTGCACACTTCAAATATGGCATGTGCCAATTGTGGGCGTCAAATTGCACCGCCACCGGCCAAATAATACGGCTGCCCTAAACCGTTAAAATGGAGCGTGTTAGCAGCTTGCGTTATAAGCAGCGAATTGTGATAGAATTTCTCGTTGAAGAGAAGGAAACTGTTGTGAACATTCACAAGCGTCTATGTGATGTGTATGGAAGTTTTGCAGTCGAAAGGAATACAGTCAGTCGCTGGGTTCAGGGAATCAAATAATCAGGAAGTGGAGATACGGAGCTGCTTGATCGGCCGCGCTGTGGACGTCCTGCCACAGCCACCAACGCAGAAATGTTGAAATGAGCTGAGGGCATTATTCTTACTGATAGGCGAATCACTACTCAACAATTGACCTTACAGCTGTCAGTCAGCATTGGTAGTGCAAATGCAGTTATAAAAACTCTCGGATTTTCTAAGGTTTGCGCAAGATGGGTTCCTCGAAGCCTCACAAATGACTACCGATTGCAAAGGAAAGCAATTTCTTCTGAATTGTTGGAGCGTTTCAATGCTGATAGAGAGAACTTTTTGGCTAAGATCGTTACGGGTGACGAAACCTGGGCACATCATTTTGAACCTGAGACAAACAGACAGTCAATGGAGTGGCATCATCCGCAATCACCACGAAGAAAGAAAGTCAAGACAATTCCTTCAGCTGGAAAGGTCATGATCACTGTCTTTTGGGACATTGAATGTGTGATTCTTGTGGACGTTATGCCAAGAGGAGAGACAATCAATTCGCAAGCTTACATTAAGACATTGAAAAAACTCAATCAACGTTTTCGCAGAGTTCGGCAGCACAAGAATCCAGCAGACCTGCTTCTCCTTCACGACAATGCGCGACCTCACACAAGTCTGGCAACACGGGAAGCAATCACCAAATTGGGTTGGACTGTACTACCCCATCCACCCTATAGTCCCGATTTGGCACCCTCTGATTTTCATCTGTTTGGTCCACTTAAGATGCATTCCGTGGGATAAGGTTTGAAGATGATTTTATAGTAAATTAAAATAGTATTTTTAAATAACATATTTTTTATATAAGTATTTTTTAAATTTTAAAAAGGGTTAAGTGTTTTTTGTAAAAACTAAATTTTACATATATTTGGGGTGATTTTTGGGATAAAATTTTTAAATAAATTATAAATTTAATATGTTTATATTAGTGAATTTATTTAGAAATGTACCCCCCGGTTAGGGTTTCCCAGGTGATTTAAATGGGTTATTTTATAGATGTTTTAAAATTATATTTTTTAAGCACCGAATTGTAAGTTAATAGGGGATTATTTATTTGGTGGATTATTTTATAAACAAACCCCTTTGATTTTATATTATTTGGATTTTAGTTAAATATGTGAAGGTCAAACGCCCAGATTAAGTAAAATATCCACCCCGTTGTTGCCCCGCATCACCATTGATGGAATTTTTGTTTTTTTTATTTTTTAGTTAAAATTGATAAGCCCCCCCATGTTAGTATCCCCCCCACGCCTCCCCCAAATTAAAAAATATGGAGTGTAGGGGGATTGTTATATTTTAATTATGGTTTTAAATTATCCGGGATTGTTTAAGTACATTGGAGATATTATAGTACCATTTTTGATAATTGGGGATTTATTTATTCTTTTAATGTAGAGTTTGAAGATAATATGAAGAATGACCCCCCAGTGGTTAATATTTTATAGTTAAATTATTATTTTATGAAATAATTGAAATAATTGACCCGTTTTTGATTTAAATATTAAAAATTGGGTAATGGGTGAAATACAACCGCAAAAATAATGTTAAAGAATTTGGGGTTTGTTTGTTGATAACATATAATGTTTATGTTTAAATGTATGATTATTTTTTTAAGTATTAGTTATATATTTAACTATTAATATGATATTACAAATATTCATGTAGACAGCCCACCCCCACCCCCGGTGCCCCCCCTAGATTTAGAGTTCTCACCCCCCCATGCCCCCCCCTAAAAATATTTTAGTTTTTTTGGATTGAAAATTTACCAGTTATTTATTTTTAATTGTTAATGGTTGGAGGTAGGAAAATAACTTGTAAGTGTTATAAGAAGCCTCCACTATTTGGGGGGAGTTAGTTTAATGTAATGTTTAACATTTATTAGGATATATAAATTCTTATTAAATTGTAATTGGTATATTGGAAGTTATTTGTAATATAGTTGTATAAATTAATTAATATAACACTTTTACGTAGCCACATAAGAATATAAATAGAATTATAGGAAATTAAGTGAAGTAGAGAATGTGTTATAAATTAAATTACATGTATAATATGTTTGGGTTTTGAGGTTCAGCAGTTTGACATATATTTAAGAGATAGTCACTTGTATTTTTACCCCAAACACCATTTTTAGGCTAAAAGAATTGCTGTAGGTATGTTGGTGTGGTAAAAGATGCGGTATTTTGGAGATATATTAGGGTGATTGTTAGTATTGGATAAAGAATATTTGAAAGGTGGTGTAATTAAGAGTATGGTGATTAGAATATTATGGGGGGGTGATGTGGTTTGATTAACGCTAATTAATTAAAGGGTTTATTGAAAGTTATTTTTTAAAAGTAATTTTGTAAAATTCTAATCTATGCCCATTTGAGTGTGTTGAAATGTTTATCAATGGGTGTTTATAATGTTTGAGATTATTGTAGTAAGTACTCTCTGTCATATGAGGATTTTATCAAAATAATGGATTTTACCCCGTTAAGCTTTTAGTGAGTTTGTTGGTTGTGTTGAAGAAGACAGATGAGCATAGATACAACTTTATGACTAGAGATTGTATGATAAAAGTGTTGTTAGGTAGTTATGTAACTCATAGGGAGTTATGGTATTAATGTTTTTTGGGTTATTGTGTGGGAGGAAATTGGGATTTAGATTGATAGTAAGATGCTTGTTGTATTGGGATATAATAATCTGAGGGATCGCCTGACCCTTTATGGGTGAGTTGGTGTAGCTAGACGGATTAAGTTTATTGTGGAGTTCATGGTGTTGGAGTTTGTTTATTTTGCCTATCTATAATATGTATCTATCTAAGTCTGGGGAAGATTTTGATTAGTAGTGTGCTGTATTGATAAGAGTATTTATGAGGATCCCTGTTTTTAGCAGCCAGTATTTATATTATGGATGGGAATTAAAATTGTAAGTATGAAAGTATCTAAAGTGAGGAGAAGCGCGCGCCTCGTCAAAAACGCGATGTATTTTGCACCGCAACGCTCGCACTTTCTGTGTGAGTCTTGGTACCATGATGTATGGATAATTAAAGTAATGATTAATTGTGTGGATTGGTGCAGTCCATTTGGTTATAAATCTTGTGAGAAGGAGTTGTTTTTACACCTACCCCAGGGTATATCCTCCACCCTTCAAACTTTGGTTAGTATTTGTTTTTTTAATTAGCAAAAAGGGTAATTTGTTTGTATGTTTGGTGTGGGTTGTTTTTGGGGGTATGTTAGTTTTGTTTGGGGGTAGTTGTTTTGTGTTGTTGTTTTGTTGTTGTTTTAAGTTGTTTTTTTGTTTTTGTTTAATGTTTTTTGGTTATAGTGGTTTAGGTTATGTATTTTGTTTTTTTTTGGTTTTGTTTTTTTTGGGTTTTTGGTGTAACGATTTTTGTTGGTGGGGGGGTTGGGGGGTTCTTGGGGTTGTGGGGTGTAAGGTTGGTTTGGGGGGTGTTTGTTTGGGTTTTGGGGGGGGTGTTTTGTTGTGTGGTGTTGTTGGTTGAAGGGTATGGGTTTGGTGTTTTTTGGTTGTGTGGGTTTTTGGTTCCCAAAATGGGTTTTGGGGGGGGGTGGGGGAGTGTGGGGGGTTTGGGTTTTGTTGGGTGGTTTTGTGGGTTTTGGTTTTGTTTTGGTTTTTGGTTGGGGGGGTGAAATTTTTTTTTTTTGTGGGGGGGTATTTTTTGTTTCTCCTGCCTGAGGTATTAGCCTTTGGGGGGGTGGGGTTTGGTATGATGTTGGTTGTGGGGTGGGTGGTTGTGAGGGGCGTGGGTGTGGTAATAGCCAGGTTATGGCGATGAGGGGATGTTTAGGGTGTAGCGAAAGTTGGAAAGGGAGGGGGGGTTTTTATGTATGTGGGGTGGGGGGGGTTTAAGGGGGGGGGGTTTGGTGGGGTGGGGGGTCTGGGGGTGGTGGGTTTGTTGGGATATGAATTTAATTGGGGGGGGATAGATTTATTGGGGGGTGGTGTTTGGTGTGGGGTTTTGGGGTTATAAACGTTATTGGGAGTTTTATTGTAAGAAAAGTTACGGGTTATTTGGTTTGGGTAGGGGGGGGGGGGGGGGGGGGTAGGGTATGGGGGGGGTTGGTGGGGGAGAATTGGGGGGGTGGGGGGTAAGGGGGATTTGTTTGGGGGTGAGTGGTGGGGGGTAGGGGGGAGTTTGGGGTGGGGGGGTGGTGTGGGGGGGGTTATTTTTGGGGGGGGGGGGGGTGGGGGTTTTTGTGGGGGGAACGTGGGGGTTAGGATTATTATGGGGGTGATTGTGGGTTGGGTGGTGTGGGGGGGGGTTGGGTGGGGGGGTTTGGGGGGTAGGGTTTGGGGGGGTTGGGGGTATTGTGGGGTGGGGGGGGGGGTTGGTTTGTGGTAGGGTTTGATAGGGGGGGGGTGGGTATAGGGGGGGGGTGTGGGGGGGGGTGGGGGGGGTTGGGGTGTTGGGGTGGGGTAATTGGGGGGTTGTGGGGGGGTTGGGGGGGGGGGGGGGGTGGGGGGGGGTTTGGGTGTGGGGTGGGGTGGGGGGGTGGGGGGGGGGGGGGGGGGTGGGGGGTGGGGGGGGTTATTTTATTGGTTGGGGGGGGGGGGGGGGGGGGGGGTAGAGGTGGTTTGGGGGGGGGGTTGGGCGGGGGGGGTGTTTGAGGGGGGGGGGGGGGGAGGGCGGGGGGTGTTGGGGTGTTTGGGGTGGGGGGGGGGGTGGGGGTGGGGGGGGGAGGGGGGGTTGGGGGGGTTTATTTAATAAGTTTTGGTATGGTGGGGGTGGGGGGGTGGGGGTGGGGATGTGGTTTGGTGGTGTGGGGGGGGGGGGGGAATTTGTGGTTATTTGGGGGGGGGGTGTGGGTATGGGGGGGTTTTGGGGGATGTAGAATAGGAGGTTTTGGGGGGGGGTGTTGGGGTTTTTTTGGGTGGGGGGGTGGGTGGGGGGGGTGGGGGGGGATGGGGGGGTTATGGTGGGGGGGGGGGGGGGTGGGGGTCAGGGTTGGGTGATGGGGGGGGGGGGGGGGTGGCGGGGGTGGGGGAGTGTAAACGGGGTGTGGGGTGGGGTGGGGGGGGGGGGGGCGGGGGGGGGGGGGGGGGGGGGGTTAATGGCGGGTAGGGGGTTTGGATAGTAAAAGGGTATGGGTAAGATGGAGGGTGTTGTTTTTTTTTGTTTTGTTTTTTGCAGGATTTTTTGTTTTGGGGGGGTGGGGGGTTATTTGGTTTTAGGGGTTCTATAAGCTTGGGGGGGTTTTGGGGTGTCGTATGGGGGGGGGGACATTAACTCTGGGGGTTATTTATTTCATGTTTATCTGGGGTGGGGGTTCTGTGTTGGCGTTTTTTTATTTGTAAATTAATTATTTTTGTTTTTTTTTGGGGGGCTGGGTTTTATGTGGGGGGCGGTTTGAGTGGTTTTTTTTTTGTGGGGGTTTTTTTATTAACCCCTCAAATGTTAGGTTGGGGGGGTTGAGTTTGGGGTGGAATAAGAAATATCTTTTGGGGGTTTAGGGTAGATGGGGGGGGGGTTAAAAATATTTAGGGGGGGGGGGGACAGTGGGGGGGGGTTGGTTTGTTTTGTATAATTGGGGATACGGGTGGTGGTGAAGAGGTTTGATGAGGGGTGGGTGTTATGTTTGTGCTGTTGGAATATGGTGGGTAGTTGGTGGGTGGAAGCACCATTGTTTGGGGGGGAATACAGGTTGGAAGGTATGGATATTGTTTAATGGTGTTATTTGAGTGGGGTATACTTGGTTAGGGTAGATGTTATGGGGGGGGGGGGTTATGGTGTTATGGGAAATTATAGGGGGTTATAGTGAGGTGGGGATTGGGGGGGGGGTGTGTTAGGGGTTAGGGGTGGGGGGGGGGGGGATTTCACTATTGTAGTTGGGGTGGTTTTAAGGGGGTTTAATTTAGGGATTAAGGGGGGGGTAGTTTGGATTGGTTTAAGTGGGGTATTATGGGGTTACCTGGGTAGTGTTTGGGGTGGTGGATTTTTGGGGTTGTGTTTTATTGGGGGTTTGATGGAACTATATTGAATTGTGGGGGTTTGATAAATTTATTTTTTGGTGAGTATGTTAGATGTCCGGGATGGGTGAGTTTATGGGAGTGGTGGGGGGGGTGGGGGGGGGGGGGGGGGGGGGTAAAAACATACATAAATACTATACTTTATCAGTCACTAACAAGTTCATCTAATGCTACCTATAGATAAACAATAAAAGAATAATATTAAGTATGACACTAACTGAACTCAAATATGCCACCATAGTAATATGTTGATGGACATACTAAAATGCTATCTCACACCTACGAAAGCTCACTTTACCTAACATACCAAAATGGACCAATTAAACCCTATTCCAATAGAGATACTTACAGTTACTAACCAATCCATATCTATGGAGCTACCTATATAAAAGTTATGGGACGAAAATATCAAAAAATATATAAAATTTCTTAATTTTTATTAGTTTATTTGAGCCTATAAATAGTGTATGTGTGTTTATAAAGATACGGTGAAATTTTACAACTAGAAAATACCACTTGGAATAAAAAATCAATATGACTCAGCGAAAACCTAACCGGCTAAAGTAAAATTAGTGGAATCATTTTCGGGTTGTAATCCTATGACATGAGAACCACCACTGCAGAAATGATCCCGTCAGAAGCTTCTGCTCAGAGTTGTACAGCTCACATGACATGAGCTTTGATCAGCTAAGGTATTCTGAAAGGAAGTTAGTGCTGTATACTGACGTTGTCATGCTCACAAGCAGATACGAAAAAATGCCTGAGGGGCCGTGTACAGAAGGATCCTGGGACAGCATAGGTTAGGTAATGGTAGAGCTCCTTTGCAAGGAAGACCTGCCTAGGAAAACATATCTAAACTACTAAAATTCCAGTTGTATCCGATAGACTCAGTGTTAATATGGGGGTACTTGAGTATAATGAGTTTCAACCTACGTAATAAATGACGTGTGTAAAGACGTACCCGGGCTGATAAGCTCTGAAGTTCTAATGGGACTGTATACCTGAGGTGGACATCATATCAGAGAACTGTTCCGAGGGGTGACTTCTCATAATTATACTGACTTATATGCCATGAGTTTGGGCCAGACTAAAGATACTGTTACACTTATATAAGATCTTTTATTCTCAATGACTGCGAGGGCCTGATTAACAGCTGACCCTTTATACTAGTCTGTCAGCAATGACTATAAGGTACTGTTTATCAATACTGGGCAAGACTGCACTGTTGATAATACTGTTAAATTGAACTGGCACCATAAGTGTACTCTTGGTATGGGGAGTACTGTTGTTCCCCGGTACTGCTTAATTGACAGATCATAAGTACTGGGGAGCAGTATGATTGTTTACATGGCAATTTAAATGACTGGCATAGCTACCATTTCCTGAATAATACTGTTTATACGATGCACAAAGTGCTGATGTAAGTACGGATGACTAGAAATGCCTGTCCTCATGACTTGATAATACCTGTTAAATGGGTACTAGTTACAAATCCACACACAAACTAATCGAGGCATTAACTGTGACTTAATCATAAATTTTACGAAGTGTCCAACATGAGATCCTGTGTGATTAAATTACGGAATCTCTCTTATTATACGCATTCAGTCTCACGAACATCATAATCCTACTGTTCAAACGATAGACAGCTGCATATAATGGACTGTAAAAAAGTACTGATATGTAACTACAGTTATCCCCCCATAATGATCTAATGCAACAACTGCATTAGCGTAACGGCCAACCCTATTCGGGAATAAAGGAATTCTTACTCTAATGTAAACATCATCCATCCGGGTCACACTATACAAGTCGACCAGTTACCGCTAATAGATTTTACCCCATGTACATAACCCCCGAGTTGAAAGTGTATAATGACTGAAATAATACAGCCGATAATGAACTGCTAAGGTTAAAATAAGTCACTTCCCGTATACATCCAAACTTATATAAGGATGCTGTACTGAGAATTAGAGCGTGTTACAACAAGTGCTGTTATAATGACTTATCTTTGTTCGATATAATACCTGTAATAAGTACAGTAATACGCAGTGACAGATTAATGACACTGTTTATAATACTGATACAAGTTCAGCTAATAGACTGCATCTCTTGACAAGAAAACTCACAGTAACCGATTTTATAGGTGCGCTTACAGATGGATTGAGTCGGAAACTGTACACATGAAGGTTCCCCTTGATTATGAAATTTTAACCGATAAGATTTTTCGAAAAATGGACGGTTGTCACCTGTTCCATGAGTTAGGTTCCCAAGACACTACCCGATGGGTGGGGGGAATCTGGCAGGGGGGTAGGTCGTTGCCGACTACTAAGTGATAGCGGCCCAATGCCAAGGCCTTTGTCAACTATCTCTTATGGAGATTGGGGGCGATGGTCACGGGGGGGTATGTGTAGGCCCAAAATTTACCGAGTGTGTGATATCGTGACGTATTTATTACATGTTGGGAGGGGTTTCGAGTCTGTGGATAATAGGTATTGTATAGGGGGAGGAAGTCCCTATTTGTATATCAGAATATGACATCACTGCCATCTCTGATGGCAGATCCAGTGGAGAGTACTCAGTCTCTAGAGTATGATGTCAAATCTTTGTCGTTTCGTAATGATGAGTCAGTACACATAGTCTACTGAAACATTGGTAGAACACCAAAGATCTATCATACCAAAAGATGCTGCAGACATATCTCAATTGGAACTATTTAATGTATTACGACATATTGAATCAGATCAGGTATTAGGACACAGGTGGCTGACACAGGTAACAACAACGTAGACACCTGATGAAAGAACCAGAACTAAGTGCCAGTAATGAACAAGAGATGAGATATGAATGTCTGGCCATAGGCTGATAGTGACACGACGACTAGTATGCGAAAACGATGTATGATAGGCAGTTACAAGTGAGTCACCTTTGATCAATAGGAAACCTCCAGGGCAAGAGTCTACAGCTGGATCGTCACACAAGAAGCACAATGAGAAGGAATAGTGAAAATGTATGAGCGTGAACCTTAGAAAAACTGCGAGCCTGATGCAACGAGACAGGGAGTGATACGATAGGGCTTGTGGTTAAGCCAATGCTCCTTTGGGAGTGGAGGGTTATGATTGATGAATTTAATGAAATTTATTTGTAAGATTTGTTTGAGTTTATGCATGATCAAGTACCGACACTTGTGGCTTAACATTTTGTGTGGATTTTTAAGGTACTACGAAATCTCATTTTACGGTATTGTAAAAGATTATTGTATGGTCTTTATATTAAATGCCATGACTTAATGTATGTTTTCAGTTGTGTTAAATTAGTTGAATATGAGTGACATTTCAGATTCAGAATTTGTGTGAATGTCTAAGAACTTTGTGAACAGAGGATCATCGCGCAAGCCAGATCGTTTGTATTCAACAACTTTCTACGATAGGAGGCGGCGTTATCAGAAAGTAATGCACCATCATTCAGTTTTTCTGCGGTAAGCAGTTTATTCAAAAAGCATGAAATCTCTATATGGGCGAGATAATACATCTCTATGTCAGAGCGTAAACAGGCGGTAATTATTCATCACACTAATCCAATCAACTTGTACGGCTTTATAGCTGAGTGCGACAACAAGTGCAATGTATTCCTACGCCCTACCAATTTGCTGCAGATAAACTTGACTCGATGTAAGCCATCTTTCTAGAGACTAGATGAATCACTCCTTCATCAACATCAAAACGAAGCTTGTCCCCGACGGAGTGCTTATCTGATAACCTCAAGGACCAAATAAAGTGACAAATACAAGGTAGAGCAAATCGCGACTATAGGGTGTATTATGGGTAGTAACACTGATGCCGGTGGCTTTATTAATGTGATTTGCTTCCCGTGATATGCAGGGGCGTGTAGTGACTGAGGTGTGCTCAAGCGTTCCTGCTGATACGTGAGAACAGGTCCTGCTGATTACTTGACGGCGGCCCGAGGAACTCTGCGGAAGACACGTTTGATTTGTGAGTTGTGTGGGATTATAGTCAATGATCTTAATTGATAAGCATGCGAATTGAATGTCATCTCCTCTTGCATAATGTCCACAAGAATCACACCTCAATGTCCCCAGTTTTATTAGTACATAGTGAGTCATTGACCCTTATCGCAGCTGTTTGAATTAGGACATGAATCTCTCTAACTACTGCAGGTGATTGCGATAGATTTGCCACCCATTGACTGTCATTTTGTCATACAGGGTATCCAAAACGTGATGTGCCACAGAGAGTTATCGGTCATTCTGTAACGATCTAAGCCAAAAAGTTTCATCTCCAACAGTCAATGTGGAAAACGCTCCAACAAATTCGAGAAATGTGACTTAATCCATTGGTCTTAACGGAGGTCATACGCTGGGAGATTGCTCGCAGGAACCCATTCATGTTGTCAAACCTTAGAAACAAACCGAGAGTTCACGTTTGGTATAGACTGAATTTTGACACTACCAATGCTGACTGACAGTGCTGTAACATCCCCAATGATTGATGTAGTGGATTCGCCTAATGCGACAGTAGATAATAAGAGTTGGAAGACCTCAGCGCATTTCAACATTATCTTACGTATGGTGACTGTCGCACTGACGTACCACAGCGGCGTCCGATCAAGCCACTCCGTATCTCCACTTTCTGAATGGTCAATTGATTCTCGGGTGAACCCATTGAGACTGAGCAAGATAGCTCCTGGAATCGAGGCGTCGCAAATACTTCCAACACATCAACGATAGACGCAAGTGAATGTTCACAACAGTTTCTCGGATATATGACACTGCAACGAGAAAATATCTGAGGGAGTCAATTCCGCTGTCTCGTATAACGGTCAAGCGCGAGAGTCCAGTGCAAGACCGACAGCAATAGGCGTACCGCAGAGCAGGCGACTCGCGATTGGAGTCTTGACTGCCTGCGTGCTGAGCGAGTAGGGATCGCAGAGGGAAGGCAAACCCGGTCCCCAAAAATGCCGTGCTGAAGTCGGATGTGTCGACCGAAAGGTGCAGATATCACAGCTCCGGCGTAAACAGACACAACGCAACCAATGTCCTTTTCAGGACGAACGAGGAAGAAGAAGAAGAAAACACAGTCTGGTCAATTACGTATATGCCTGACTTTAGCGAGAACGTGGAGTTTTGGTTTTTCGGCGTTAGTGTGAGTAGATCTTTGATTTTAAGATCGGAACGTAGATCCACACGTAGGTGAGAACATCTGGCAAGAGTCTGTAGTTATAACTTTCCCTTTGATTCCAGATGTATATATACCAGAGTATTCTAGCTAAAAAGTTACTCAGTACTCCTCAGCTTTTTAAGACGTCTAGCGGCGATTTCTAGAAATCCTTTGTATTAAGTGAAGTTTCTTAGTTTATCGTTGGAGAATAGCCTAGAAGTAGTTGTGTGAAGGTAAATACTAGACTAGTAGTTTTGAGTAATTAAGTGGTAATCGTCGATTATATTTCTCTAAGAATTTTGTGCAGAGCGATTTACTAGTTTAAGCGTCATTTTAATCCTCTAAGTTTTCCTGTGTTACAGTGGATACCAGCTATAACTTAAAAATTTAATTTCTGCTAGTAACCAGTCAGAGATTATTTTAACTCACTAGTAATTGCGATTCATCATGAGTATTGACGAAATATGTATTTATTTCCAATTCATGATGACTGTGTTTTTTTTAATGAGTAGAATTTATTTCACGGAAGTTTTTAAACGATAAGTCAAGCTCTAAGCTCGTAGTTATAATTTAAAGTTAAATAACCGAAGTGGATGAATATATTATATTTTACGCGGGGTAAGGATAGGATTGTGTATAAATATATTATGTTAAGTATTTGTATCTTTTCTCTTTATACAGTATTTGGGTCAAACCCTATAAAAACTTACCAGCGGCTTCCATTCCATATGACACTGAGAATAATTTATCAAAGAACATTCTGATATAATATCGGGTTTTTCCAAAGTGACTTGTCTGGTCTCGTGTTTTACACCCAGTAAGAGACAGAGTCCCAAACCTAAGAAAAATTAAGAATTAATGGTAACTGGATTCATCAATATCCAGATTTCTTTTCCCAAGTGCATATACATTCAGTCCGTGGTCGCGACATAAATCTAATTTTGACATTATCTGTATAACGACCACTGTGTTGTGAAGAAGATTGATCCTGAACATATTTTATTTACCTGACACT
This sequence comes from Oreohelix idahoensis, assembly GCA_024509875.1. Taxonomy (NCBI): domain Eukaryota; kingdom Metazoa; phylum Mollusca; class Gastropoda; order Stylommatophora; family Oreohelicidae; genus Oreohelix; species Oreohelix idahoensis. The sequence goes on along the minus strand of JAMPIV010016189.1, from coordinate 448,261 downwards.
CGATTTAACGATTGAAGATTCCAAGCCTACTGTACACTGTGAACATTAGACCTCTTAATTGTTTTACGACCTGGACAAAAATTGAAGTGACATTTATCAGCATCCTACTGTCAGCAGTGAACCCAGCGTTTCCCAACATTTTTTTGATTAATTAGTCTTTGGAGAAACTGGGGCTTGACTCGCCAAGAACACCAACATTGGATGGTCTGGGTGTACCTTAACAATTGTTCCAGATGTTGTGAAAGGAACCTATTTAGGTAAGAGCGAGACTGAGTGGTGATCACAGGTTGTCAGAGCGAGAGAATGCAGGATGAATAATTCTTTTAGTGAATAACCCATGTACTAACTTTGTATTATTTGTGCAGGTTGTTTTTCTAATGCTGTTCCTCTTGGAATAGATTAACGTATAACTCTGTTCTTGACTGTAAAGGGAATTTTAGACCATAGCCTATAAACCTTTGACTCTTTTGGGGGTTAATAATTTTCTTCATAACGGGATCTTGTCTCAACAGAGGGAGGGAGGAGTAAACCTATGAGTCTAATTCTTTAATTAATTCATTAAGGTAGTAGGCTACCTTGATAGGGTAAAAAACTCAAATTGTCCTTTCAGAATCAAACAACCATGGGTATAGTGTTAGTATGGACTTAAAATTTGTGTCCACATAATGACCTCATTAATTATGCAAATTAGCTATCCAATATGGCCGCCGTAGTGAACAAATTATACACCTTTTTCAAAACATCATAACTATGTTATTTGTACAAGGATCTGACTGAAACTTTGCAAATTGAATCATTATGTATAGCGTGAGGTTATGACCTAAAATGACAGAGATTGACAGAAAGGTTAATTTTTAATGAATTTTCAAAATTTATATTTCTGGAATGTTTGATATTTGTGCCTCATTATATATGCATGATGGTCATAAAACTAAAACTTTGAATTCAATTGTATCCATTTTAGGTCAGAATCTGTAAGATTATATGACAACCAACTGTGTTAATTTTCATGTCAATTGAATGTACAGATCCAGAGATATCTTGTTTCAAAGATCACCAATTATGTTAAAAAGACAATTCCGAGAAATCGAAGAAAAACAGAAAAAGAACTCACAAAATGAAGTTTAATGAGCTCCTGTTGAATAAAGGTCTCCTTCAACTGCAGCTGCAGTGTCTATGAATCCCCTTTTCGGTGCTCTTAGGGTCTTTCCATTGCAATGTCCTTACTTGCATAATAGATCCTGTGCAGCGTTCTCCTGTATGCTTTCTTTGCCCTGGGTTGACTTGTGTTCATGTATATCGAAAAATTCTGCAATGCACTGTGGCCTTTCCCAATAGAACGCACAAATGCCACCATTCGCACATTTACTTCTTTGTGTTTGTGAGTAGCTGGAGATGAAACATCAGAAGTATTGAAATTGGCATTCCATTCGACACAGTTTGTGCACTTGATACTGATTTCATGACAAAAGCCATTCCGAGTCTCTTCGACGATCTCACAGGTCAGTGAGTACTGATAACATTTGTCACATCTAAAGTTAGCACATAAAAACCCAAACAGCAGTTTTACATCCACACATTTCCTCTGTTGTCATTTTTTAGCTTGTCCTTCACTTTCTGGACCTTTATTTTCTTTGCTGAGGAGCACAGAGGCTTTATAGCGTCACTTCGACAATAGGTGTCTCAATTTCAGGCAACGGTTTGTTGATGTACCGATTTCCAAGGAACTTACTTTGCCTTATTTCCCATTGCGAACAAAAGAAGCTCTGCTAACTACTATTATACAGAATCAGTATAAAACTAGCAATAAATAGAGTTGATGTGGGAGAAAATGCACAATGCATGTAACAAATGCTGAAATTTACGATCAAAGCTTTCTAGATACACACTTTTGAAAAATTCATAAGAAATCATTGAGTGATTCTCCTTGGAAAAGTTATAAATATATTTTTCCTGTTGCCTCAGTATAATTATAATTTCGCAGTTTTACAATTACGCACCTTCATGTTGGGTCATTATTCACATGGTAACCAACTATAAACATTGATTGCTATGCAAATCACTCAAGGGGGTGTGTGTAGAAAAACACTGATTCCTATCATATCAGAGTATCTCTAAGCTTCTATGAATTATTTTTAGTACAAGAACATGTTGACGATGATTTAAAGCATGAAAATGAAAATTGTTGGATTTTTATTTTGTTTAATCTTTTGTGGGTAGCCTACTACCTTAACTTATGTTTATTTGTATTTGATCTGATATTCACATGATAGTGTTGATGTAAAGTTCTTTATGATAAATAAAATTTACATAAACTTTATTACGTGTGTCGGTCAGCTTGTCCCAAAAAGATCCATACTCCATTGATGTAGTTTTCACGTCTGTGCGTCTAACTGTCGTCACTTATGTGTGTGTGTATGTGAGTGGTGATATATATATATATATATATATATATATATATATATATATATATATATATATATATACACACACACACACACACACACATTAATTTATATTCTAATAGACTGTCTGACTAACTAAGTTCTGTTGTAGAGATAGGCTGAAAGAGAAAAGCTTCTCGATTTCAGGGACAGAATCTAACTAGTTTTCCACCATCTCACTCGTGAACATCTATTTTCTTTACATTACCTCTCACTGAGCTATCACCTGTTCTAATCTATTTAGAAGGGACCAATCTATGTCTTAATTCCCCTATCAAAAATCTACGACATGGATACATCATTGAACAATATTTAATCTTAATACTCGTTTTTTTAAAAATGATGAATTTTCTCCTTTAAAAAACTGACGGTATGTCTTGACAATTTTAGCACCTTGTTCAGTGTGCCATAAGTTGAAAATGGTTGAAAATCACTGACCAAGGCAGTCGCTGGGGTACGACTGTCTGTTGTATCATAACTTAGATGGTCGCTGGGGTACGATTTTCCTTTATATCATAACTTAGATTGTCGCTGGGCACAAGTTTTCTTTGAATGCTTGGTTGCTTGGTTCCACACTTGTCTCTGTTGTACTAGTTATCTTCGTTAATGCAAAGTTCTTTTCTGATCATTCCTTATTAAAGTCTACCCATCAAAGGAGTCTTCTTCTTCTTCGTTCGCCCTGAAAAGGACGGTGGTAGCAAAGGAGTAACTTCCATTTGGGAGGCCCGGGCACGTTTCTGAGGTACCGGGCCCAATTCCGCAGCACTGATTGGGACCTGGAAAGTATTTTTCAGAAAGGACCCTCATTTATATATATCTTTGTTACGCACAGAATTTTTTCTAAAGACATTGTATAATCATTTTTTCTAAAGACATTGTATAATCATTTTTCTAAAGACATTGTATAATTAGCTTGTCTGAATTGTACACTTTAATTTTTTTCGGTCAAAGCTAGATAACCCTAGTTTGACTGAGATTACCATTTTTCAATGATGGTTATCTTCTCTTGTGACGGGACACGTCGGTCCATATTTTTTGAACGATGTGTGACCATTCTCCTTATATGGTAGTATCGGTCAACTGTTTCTTGGAATGATTGAAACCAGTGTTGAGGTTGTTATTCCTGTCCATATAAGGCGCGATTTATTACAAATCTTTATCTGAAATGTTCCTTACATCGTCTCGTTTGATTCTTGCTCAAGTGTATGCGTTCTGCGCATGTCCGGACGTTAGGTGTGTCTGGGAAGCTTTCCTGTCTGGGAGTCTATGGAAAGTTGTGAGGCAGATAGGACGCGTCTTGCGTCTCTGTGATTCTTGATAGGGAATTAGGAGCCTTATTGTGAGTTAGTTAGCTTACAAGGTCCTTCCCTTGATTATTCAAAAAAATGCCTGGAGGCGTGTTTTTTTTTTGGTGGTGTTGATTTTGAAACAAGGTAATACCTCATTTACGTTTCAAATCTGTAATCTAACTTTATGTTTGACAATGGTCGATCTCTGCTCACTTACGAATTACAGAAATAGAAGTTCTTCTACTAGAAGTCACGCCCCAGGTATCTCCATACCTGAGATTAATATGTACACGGGTCATGCTTAGCCCGAAGGACAGTTCTATGTTCTACGAACGTCGCTGTGTCAGCGAATGCACCTACGTCGAGGTTAGACTTAGGAATGCCTGTAAAGGTCAGCTTGACCTACACTCCTGGAACACCATCCTCGTGCGACTTATGATTAGACTCATTTAGCACATCTGAACAGTGAGAGGAGTATTTGATGCACTTTTGTAATATTGGAGCCAACAGTATAATCCCTTGGCGCCATATAATTATTTGAGTATATGCCAAATGCATTGATGAACATAACGTATGCTAATTTTCGTGAACTGTAATGTGAAATGGATGTACCGTTAACTGTCCTGTGGAGTCAGATAATAAACATTGGAAACGTCAATAGCAGTTGCACCATTATATGACTTTCCATGTCATGCTCATATGTTATGAACTTATGAACGACATCACCCACACTCACAGCAACCAACAACAGACCAGACACCTCACACTGCAACCTATTACATCCCTGGTGTCTGTAGGGGTGGTACTCTACTGGGCTGCTGACTATCATCGTAGTCTCATTTTGGCGCACCTTTATCATTGTAGTGGCCAGTAGTCAGCCTAAATTCCACCCTTATTAATCTTCTTTTAAATTCCTTCGTTCCCATGTTAAACATTATAGTATGTCCCAGTTTCTGGATACAAAAATTAAAGATTGATAAGAAGAAACGGAATGACTTAAACTGATGGCATAACACAGAAAATAACAGCCTGTTCAGTTAGTTTTCGGCTATGCATGTGTTTGTCTGCGAAGAATATATTCGTGGGTTCAAGTAGCATGCAAACTCCGAAAATCATAGAAAACCAGAATCAATGACGAGTGTCCAAAACGTTCAAAACATATTTATTTATGTTTATTTTACGATCTGCCCCTTAATTCAACATATATAAGATCAGTAGGCATTGCTCATACATTGTCATTGGTCCGTCCTTAGGCATATACTCAGGCAGATTTGCCGATCATCATATTTATAGTCCAACGCGACTTGTAATATTCATCGTCGTAATTTTGACTGAATTCGGTTTACTGTAGTATAAGAGTAATATACTTCTCTTGAAATGCCTTCCAATACTGGCATATAATTAACAAGTGGTGATCATCATTAGATCGCAGAACACTTCATATATTTGAAATATCTCCATCTCCTCGGAGCACATAAAATACACGACCACACACTATGACGGACACAGCCAAAAGAAACCGAAAGTCAATGGTTAGGTTTTGAAGCAGACGATGCTTATGTCACTCTTTTCTTTTATTACAATATACGTCATAGATGAATTAAATGGTGCGCGTTCAATATCAGTGCGTTGTCGTGTACTCTCATCTTGCGTACAGCTATACCTTCGTAGAGAACGTACGCCTGTGTGCAATCCATTAATTTGTTAAAGGCTTGGGGATCTGACATGCAATGATGGCGACGACGACGATGACGCAGTTATATTTTCCATCCAGATTTGCCGTATATTGATTAACGTTGTCGAGGCCATTATACAAAACCCACTTAATTTGTGCCCTGCAGGCTCTTAAATTGAAGTTACGCCACTGTCAGCGTGTTTGTGGACTTGTCCCTTCAAAGAATGTCATAGGTGATCCGGTCACAATTCCTTTGTTTCTGACACACGGATTTGCCATTTTAGTTTGAAATATAAACCTACCATTTTATACTAAAAATAAACAACACAAAAATATGGATATCTAACATTTTCTGAAACACTCTCTCACACACACACTTAGAGATTTTCAGCTACCCTTAATATGTAAATGACGATTACATATAATCATCATCCTTGTTCGCACCGCCGTGGATGGCTCCCCGGAGATAGCCATTGTCAAAGCACGTGTTCTTGTAATTGTGATTTTTGTAGCAGTTTATTATAAGTACTAGTGTAAAAGCCCGTCATAAGACGGGAATTAAAATTCAAAAGCACCAATACCTAATTTTACTTATTCAAAGGTATTAAAAAGAACCACTGTTCGTCACTACAGTACACGAACTACGTAGCAGCAGCGAGGATCCCAATGTGTGTATACGGGATCACACTTTCTATAAATATTTTTGTGCACACTGTCGTTTGCGCACTTTTCTTTGTCGAGTGTTACTATTTTCGGGAGAGTACAAATAAGGGAAACAATATAATTAATGTCTAACTTTCAACCACAGTTGAATCCCTTAGCGTTACTGACAGAAAAAGCTGGGATTTTATATATATATTGATGATGAGTTTGCCAGCCCCATGCACAACCTCATAATCATCGTCTCCTACGACATGCACGAGAAAGCAGTAGTCTTATTCTTTCTTTGTCTCCTCAGTGGCGCCCGGGAACTGCACAGGGGCGATAAGAGATAATACAATAAGAAAATAGCGGTATTTTGAATATCAGTCAATCAAGAAGTGAATCATTGGTCTTTAGCTTCACAAGGAGCATGAGCCTTCAACAAACACATGCCAAGTCTTCCGGTCACGTGACATAGGCCTTCAACAAACACATGCCAAGTCTTCCTGTCACGTGACATAGGCCTTCAACAAACACATGCCAAGTCTTCCGGTCACGTGACATAGGCCTTCAACAAACACATGCCAAGTCTTCCTGTCACGTGTCATCTTCTCAAGGTCTTTCCATGTCTTCCTTATCGTTTTCATAACTGTCCCCAGTTCACTTCCCCATGTGTTCGTCGGTCTGCCTCTATTTCTCATACACTGTGGATTCCAGAACAAAGGCTGTCTGCTACCAGCAGGTTTCCTCAATTTATGTCCAATCCATCGCCAGCGTTTTCTTTCCATTTTATGGCCCATTGATACTTATTTGCTTCTGGTCATCAGTTTCACAACTGTGACCTTGTATTTACCAAAGCCGTTTTAAGTATCTCCAAAAAAAGCTGACGCGATTGTTTCCCCCCTTTAACACATAAGGACAAAGCAAATTCATATGGGGACGATAGCCAAAAGCTTACCTCTCGAAGGCGTAAGTTGTGATGTCAATATCAATCCCTTGAGCGCGTATCTTATTCGACACTGCCATCGCATCTGCCCATTCCCCTGAGTTCAAATTGTAAAACCTCATGTTAATGTCCTTTCTGACGGTGGCTAAGTGCCATATGGAAGAGGATCTCTTTCTCGCAATTTTGAAGCCAGCCCGCACTTTGTCGTTCAGACAACCCATTGTTGTCTGTGCAGAATAACGCACCTAAAGAAAATAGATGATTCTTGCATCGACGATCATGATGGCGTGTATTGTTATTTACTGTAAGAATAATACCACTCACGACGACCATAGTCCAGAACTAAAGGATGTAATAGAAGTTGTAACTGCAGTGCACCGCGTCAATCAACCTTAGCCTGGAAAAGTCATCATATAAGAGGCTTACGAACGACCTGAAGAAAGCGAAATGCCTGAAGTCATTCGTCGAAAGATCTGGTAAGGACAAAGACTGGAACCAAGAAAGCAAACTGAAATGTGACAACTTGAAATTAGGAAAAAAGTTCAAGCGTCCAAGGAAATATGTTGCTACCATATGACACGTTCAGAACTAGCGGAAACAGGCTATCTTCTTCTTCTTTGGACCTTTGGTCACTGATTGACAAAGCCTGGTGGCGTCTTGTAGAGCAGCAACAAACTGTCTCCACTTTGCTCGCTCGACAGCCATTCTTCGTTTGGTGCCCTAGCTCTGGTTCATGCTCATCATCTCTGCCTTCACAGTTCTCCGCCAGATGGCTTTTGGCCGTCCTTATATACCCAAATTATAACCCACATGGAGTTGAACTGGGTATCCCTTGCACAAGACAAACACCAGTTTTCAAGTGCAGGGGTCAAAAACCAAACTAAAAAACCGTCCTTGCTTTCGTTTCCCTTCTGGATTCCATAGTATATCAGTTCTAATGATAGTGTCACGGTCGCTTCTGAGGATGTGACCAACCCAATTCCAGCGTCTACCCGCTATATTGTGACGTGTAATGGAATAAAGTCTACAGTAATCTAACAGCCTATTGTAACCAAATAGCTACTCTCTGATTTGTTCCCTAAAACATGCATTAAAACTACCTGTACCGTCTTTCTGCAGCTCACCCTTTTGTCCCCGCCCTCATTTCTTCAAACACTGGCAAACGCGGTGTCTACAATCTTCTTTGACCTGTCAGTCATAGCAGGAAATAAATCCCGCTATGGTTATACTTCGTTTCCCTCATGCGAGCTCGTCAATCATATAATACTTGACCATTGGACAGCTAGACAGCACGTGAGAGTAACGAAAAGAAACCTTTGAAGTTCACCCAGGGAAATCTAGAAAATCCCCTAGTCCCCGTTTGATCTCGCGCACGGGCATTCCAGGGGAAAGCCCGCTAGAAGAAGAAAAGACTTTTGATCTCCGTCAAAGCTCCAGACAATAAACTCTGAGAGACCGTGACGCAAAGCCTTTCATCTTGGGAACTTCAGCTCCTGAATTATGTCCCACATAGAAGTGCGAAATAACGCCATTAGAGATCAAACTGAAGGCTATGATATATATTTAAAAAAACCCAGCTACCAGTCGTCAGTCAGAATTTGAAGAGTCTAGCTCGTAGTCCTAAAACCATTTTATTTTATGGAATACTGTGTATAAGTGATTTCGTGGAGATTTCATTCTGGATTCTGGTAAGAGGAAAATAGTTCTAAGTAATAGAAGTACTTCACGGTGACAGCAATTAAAGTTAAACCCTTAAGCTTCACTTAGATTTTTCTTGCTAGTAAGGTGAATAAAATAAAATAATGCGTAGCAATTTTCCATTAAAACGACTATTAACCAGACCGGACTTAGAGGCGTTAGACGACTGACAGAGGGAGAAAAAAATACATGTTCATATTTCATTTGTAATTATTGTTGTTATTATAGCATCTATTATTTTTTTTTATTCCAATACGACAAGGTAACAGACACCGACGATTTACTAGCTAACTATAATGATAGATGATTTATATTGTACGTGTTGCGTATTGGGTAAAAGAAAAACCACTGTGCGAGTGATCCGCTGGCCGCGAACCTGTGCGGCGAGTCATTATCGACATAGTCCGAACACAATCAGCGGCTAGCGAACTTCGGTGAGTGTGTATAGTTGCCGCAGGGCGAACAACATGTATCTTTTCATTTCGTCTATTCGTCAGGATTGACAGAGCGGATGAGAGATTGTCTTGTCCTCGTCCGTATTTTCTTTATAGAATGGTAGCATATTCCACAAATGTTTGCTTGCATTTTTTCACAGACCTGATCCCCTAGTGGACGACCATCGGTCTTTATGTTATAATGTGTGTACTTGTACATCGGTACATATAAATTATCTATCAACAATCGTGTCGGATCTATAAGGCTACTAGCCTGGTGATATTTTGTGACTGTAAATTATAACGACTGGACTTACCAAATCCAGGATATTATTTTTAACAGCCCACGGCGGCTTCGACCTATCATCATCATTTTTTCCCCGACACCTGACAGTTGTATTCAAGTAGAGTACCTAGTCGATACACTGTGCAGGATGGGCACTTTGGCAAAGAGTCGGCCGTTAAAATCCATCATCATCATCCCAAAAATTAGGAGCAACCAAATTATCAGGATACTAGGAGTATCACCTCACTTCAATGGTCAAAATCATCAACGATTTTTCACAAAAGTCATCTGTTTGTATTGACACCTGTATCCAGATAGAATTCCAGACCGAGCGGGAACCTGAAGCCTGTTCTCCCCCGCCCGCCACATACACTGCAAGCGTTGTCGCACCGGGGTTATCCAGGTGTAGGTCCTGTGTCTAGATTTATCACCCCCCCTTCCTTGGAGGAGACAAACCTACTCACTCCAGAGACATATCTTTCCCTCATCCTACCACAAGTGAACCTAATTTCTATACCTTCTAGTGTATCAGTCAACAGTCACTCTCTACTTAGACGGGTCAAATAAAAAAAATTACCTAACGTACGACATATATGATGGTGCGCATGTCTTCTTGGTGGCTCCGAGTTAGTAGGTCTTGGTTGGTGATGGTGCTCGACCAGAAAATTCGAAGTATTTTCCTTAGGTAGGTTGTGTGGAAAGAGGACAATTTGGACATTTCCTTTTCTGTTACTCTCCAGTATTCTGCACCGTACAGAAGTACAGAAATTAAGCAGCTCTCATATATTTTTAATTAGTGTTTTTACTGTACTGGGAGGATTTCAAGATGTTGTTTAGGCTATCCAGGATTTTTTCATTCGGCTGCGGATGTTTTGCGTGTTCCGCCATCTGGTGTTGCAATGATTCCTAAGTATGTAGTGCTTGTATTTTCTAGCTCTTGGTCCCTTATTTTTATGGGTGCTGGATTTCTAACATTTAGTGTCTTGACTTCTGTCTTCCTGAGATTAAAGTTTAGTCCCACCTGTTGCCTATGTTTATTCAGTCTATCTGTTGGTTTTTGGATGTCTTGATGTGAGTGTGCGAATAGTGCAATGTCATCTGCGTATTCTAGATTTTCCAGTGTAGAGAATGTTGTCCATCTTACTCCTCTAGAAGCATCCGCTCCTGCCTGGCGCATCACCCAGCCTATGACAATTAAAAATAGAGTGGTTGGTAAGGGGCATCCCTGCCAGACTCTTGTTTTCGCCACAAAAGTTATGTTGCTCTGCCCAACACTGCATCTGAAATAAGCATACCGTCTGTTAATGATGGAAACCATGCACTTACGGATTCTATAAGCCCTCAGTATTTTCCATAGGCGGTACCTATGTATGCTGTCAAATGCCTTTTCAAAATCAACAAAATTTATGTACAGCTGCCTCTGCCATTCTGAACACTGCTCTATTATGTTTCGGAGGGTGAATATATAATCTGCACATTGTCTGTTTCTTCCGAATCCTGCTTGTTCCTTCCTCAGTTTATGGTCTAGTGCTCTGAAATTCTTTGAATTATTATTCTACCCAATATTTTACTGGGAACTGATAGAGGAGTAATTCCTCTCCAGTTGTTGCAGTCAGTGAGGTCACCTTTTCTTTGGTAATTTAACAATGATCTCTCTGTTCCACTCCACTGGTGTTGTCTCTGTTTGCCAGATTTGTGCAAAAAGTATTTCTAATAGCTCTTCCGCTAATACAGGATCTGTTTTTAATAGCTCTGCATTTAATTTGTCATGGCTGGAGCTTTTACGTTATTAAATCTTTTGATAGCTGTGATGATTTCTTCCCTGCGTGGAATCTCTAGATCATGTTCAACCCCTGGGATATTCAATTGTTACTCTTTCTTCTTCTTCTTTGATCCTTAGCCGCCGACCGTCAAAGTCAGTCAGTGGCCATCACGCCTGGTGGCGTCTTGTAGGGCAACAACAAATTGATTCCACTTTGCTCGGTCGGTGGTCATCCTTCGTACAGTGCCCCAACTCTGGTTCATTCTTTGTGTGATGGGGCCGAAATGGAGACGCCCGCCCCCTACCTGTTTTTGGGCAGATTTATCGCCCATGTATTTTAGAAGTGCGCGAAGCATGCTGAGATGTAAATTATTCAAGATTGATGAAAATGCCATAATAATGCATTTAAATTAAGTCGTGGTGTAGAATTGTGTTATATTAAATAGCTGTAGGTTTTATTTGTGTTTTCATGCATTCTAGAGCAAAATATCGCGAGTGTTGTTTAAGTAGCCAAGATTAATACGCCTAGCGCAGTAAAGTGAGTGATTAGCCTAGTGCCTATAAAAAGAGATAGCGAACTACCAGCGGCCCTTTTTTTAAGTATCAGTCCAGACAAGAGGGAACGAAACGAGGCGATGCGACCTGTGTGGTTAGCAGATGGACCAGAGCACGTGAGCTATTAGCATCGGGCACTGTTGGGTGTTTTGTTTTGTTTTATTTAGTTTCGTTTTGTTATGTTCGCTAGTTTATTTGTTTAATGTTTGCTTTGTCACTGAATGGGCTGTAAAAATAAATATAGCCCCTGCCTCTAGAATCAAGAGTTTTATTGTTGTTCGGGTCGGTGCGAGTGTGACAAGAGAGTGATATCACAATCACAATATAATCATCATCATCACCATCACGCCCACCCTATCACAATTGGCGTCGTCGACAGGATAAGGCAGACAGTGACACCGAGCAAAACAGCGAACGAAACAAATAGTGTAAACACCCAGCAGTGCATTCCTGCAGCAAGATGGCATCGATTAATGCGCCTGTGAAGATATTGTACGTGGAGGAGCCAGAGATAAGGTTATTTAGTGGAGAGGGGAGACCCACTTGGCAAGAGTTTGTGGAGGATGTGGAAGCCGCGTGGAAGGTGGCGCCTTTTTGCGCAGAAGACAAGTTAGACATGATATGGAACAACGTTACACCAATGGTATCTAGAGAGTTACGGATACAAGGTGGAGCCAAGGCCAGCCCTGAGAAGTTACTGGAAATTGTAAAAAAAAAGCCTACAGCGAGCAACCACAAGTCAGTGAGGTGAACAGGAATTTCCCTTGGGAATATGCTGTTTATGGTGGAAGTAAAAAGCCTGAGACACGGGTCCAGATAGCAAGTGCAGAAGTTAAGAAGGAGGAGGAGGCACTCAGAGCAGAATTATCCTTCCTAAAGTCCCAGATAGCACAAATGTCAGAGGCCAGTTCGCCAGCACAAGAGGAGGTGCAGAGAAAGAGAGCACCATGCCAGCCGCGGAAGCAGCCAAAGCACAACGAGGAGGTGTGTCCGCGGGAACAGCCAACGCAAGACAAGGAGGTGTGTCCGCGGGAACAGCCAAAGCACGACGAGGAGGTGCATGTTCTGGTATGTGAGAGTCAAGCTGTTGTTAACGAAAGCAGTGAGCTGACAGTACCGACCAGTGCAGCTGCACTGACAAGGCGAAAAGGAGTTTGCAAGTGGTACAGTGTCCGCCGGGGATGGGGATTCATCACGCCAGATGATGGAGGTATTGATGTATTTGTACATCAGACCAAGATCTTCAGAAAGGGATTCCGGAGTCTGGCGAGAAATGGGAGAGTAGAGTTTGACAGCAAACCATCGGTCCAGGGCATGGAAGCAATTTATGTATGCGGCATTGGCGGTCAAGAGTGTAAGGGCAGCAGAAAGCGACCCATGGCACAGAGGAAGCCCAGAAAGATAAGATGCTACAATTGTGGAGACTTGTCAGACCACATGGCAGCCAAGTGCCCTCAAGGCCCGCTTCCGAAGAGATGTTTTCATTGCAAGTCAACTGAACATTTGATAGCCGCCTGTCCCTCAAAGAGCTCGTTCCCGAGACGTGCTACCACAACCAGGTTTCCTTCCGAGTGCAAGCCAAGAGATGACCGTGACAACTGTCACCCTAAGGGAGCCGAGAAGATTGGTAGTCGGTTAGGGGAGGAAACTCGTCTTAAGCAGAGAGGAGGGAGTGCAAGTCAAGGTTCAGAGGAGGAGACACATCAAAAGCAGATAGTGGGGAATGTTGGCCACCGTCCACGCAAAACGAGTGTCAAGCACGTCAGGAGCAATCCCCCTACAGATTCGACAGCTACAAGCACTGACAGGCAGATGTCACGGGCAGACAGCGACGCGGCACCGGTGAGCGAGTCTTCAAGACCACAGCGGCTGACAGCCCGGCAACGTACAACTGGAGACATGACGACCAAGAGTGTCTCCAGCCGGGTTGTGCCGAATACAGAATCTGAGCCCAAAACATCGACGCTGAGAAATAATCAGGCGCAGCACCAACGATCTAAGAGATTTCGACTGAAGCGCCCAGAGGTAGTGATGAGGTAGTGATGTTGTCGGGACGACAACAAAATCAGGAGGGAGATGTGTGATGGGGCCGAAATGGAGACGCCCGCCCCCCCTACCTGTTTTTGGGCAGATTTATCGCCCAATGTATTTTAGAAGTGCGCGAAGCATGCTGAGATGTAAATTATTCAAAAGATTGATGAAAAATGTCATAATAATGCATTTAAATTAAGTCGTGGTGTAGAATTGTGTTATATTAAATAGCTGTAGGTTTTATTTGTGTTTTCATGCCATTCTAGAGCAAAATATCGCGAGTGTTGTTTAAGTAGCCAAGATTAATAACGCCTAGCGCAGTAAAGTGAGTGATTAGCCTAGTTGCTATAAAAAGAGATAGCGAACTACCTACCAGCGGCCCTTTTTTTAAGTATCAGTCCAGACAAGAGGGAACGAAAACGAGGCGATGCGACCTGTGTGGGACTAGCCCCCCTGGACCACAGCTAAGCATAATCTCTCCTTTGGTTTTATTTAGACTATTCACCTCCATCATTATGTTTTATCTTCGCTCTTACGTCCACAACTATTACCACATTATCCCTTAGCCTTTAATACCCCAATCCCCCCATAATCCTCACCGCCCTGTACCACTAAACCAAACACATCCCCATTCCCCCAAAAAATCACAGGGGTAACCCTTCATAATCTCAATAAATAATTCACCACCTAACTTCCAAATCACCCTCACATCCTCAAAAATATCCCACGAACCGTGGTTATTCCTCATAATTTCGTTGCCGCTTCTGCCGGCTATGGTTCGTAAATACACACCCCGGCAAACCCTAAAAGCCGTAACCGTCCATCAACGATTTTGAACAAGAAGCGACCCACAATCAAACACAAATCTTACAATTCACCACCCTTAAAATCAACTCACCCAACCAAACATTCACCACCTAAATCCAACCATTCACAACATCATGACACAACAAATAACATCACAACCACCAAACTAAACTAAAACCCTCCAAACCATTCCAAACACACCCCCCCCACACCCCCCCTTACCTCCTATTCCCCCAACCACTTCCCCTTACCCCATCCCAATTAAATCTACAACCCAACCCCCCCCCATTCATCAATAATCAAAAGAAAACCCCCAATCCCCTCCAATTGACCAATCCACACACCCCCCCCAATCAACCCCCCAATCAAACCACAACAATAACAAAAAACAACAAACCAACCCCCAACCATAACACCCACCATGAATCATATTACATATCAAATACTTACCCAACGCCTACACCAGATGATGTTCACCAATTAATAAGCACATGGAGAACCACGGACTGTCACATTAAGCGAGAAGGAACGATGCAACTGGTCCTTCAATCCTCCTAACACCTCCCCCCACTCCCACCAATCCCCCCCCACCCATACTCAACATCTACCCCCCTCCACAAACCCTCATCCAACCCCCACACCACCCATCCCCCATTTTGGCCCCCCCCCCCCCAGAAATGCCCACATAAGGCACAGATCTATCTCCCAGGACCTTCATTTTATTAATATGAAACTAAAAATAAAAAAAAAAAAATTAAAATAAAAATAAAATACCCTATCCTCGTCTTCATTTGGGTCCTGGACATTATTTTCACCAAATATTTCCACTTTTTAGAAGGGGGTGTTGTGTGTGGCGGTGGGCGGCCAGGAAACGGTGTGACCTCGGTCTTGTTTTTCCCTTCTTTTTATCCGTGACAGGTTGAGTGGCTTCCTTTATCCCTTTCGTATTCCTAGTTTACCTTTTCGTTTTTCGTTTTTTTTTTTTTTTTTTTCGCTTTTTTCCCACCCCTTCCACTCATTCCACACACTGACATCATAAAAGACGAGAGAAATAAACGAGCTATAAAAATATAAATACAACGCAAAAGCCTCAGACCTCTTCCCGGAATGCACCGATGTCCCTCCGGCTGAAGCAAAGCCGCAGAAGCAAATTTGTTATCATATTAAATTTGTTAGTCTGACGTTGACGTTTTTTCCCGTAAGCGTACTGTTCATTGCTTTTTTTTACCGCGTAGAGCAAGGAAAGAACAAAAGACACAACACAAACGAGAGAAAAGGGGGCAAATCACCCTATGTGTGACCAAAAAAAGAAGACCGTAAAAGGGCACCAAGGGGACGCCCTCGGATACGAAGCTCAGAGAGCCTTAGGAGACGCAACGCGAGGGGCTAGGGTGTTTATGCTTTAGTTTGACAAAAATGAAACAGAAAGAGAAGGATTGTATTAGGATAGGATTGTTGGAAAATGATTTGATTTGAAGAATGTACGTTGAGATACCCCACATAATGTACCCCAAAAGTGGGATAAGAAAACCCCAAACCCGGTCAGTAGAGACCTTCCCTCCCCGCTTGTATCAAAGGAAGACCTTCTAAACCCCAGTTATAACGGTTACAAAATAAACTGAGGACTGTCTGTTATTTTCGCCTCCCAGCCACCCTCGCCTCGCGCGCCGGTGTTACACCACCTGGCTCCCTCTTTAGTTTGAGAAACCGACGAAACCCCCTGCCCCCTCACCGCTTGCGTTAAACCTAAAAAACACTACTGTGTCCCAAGTGACTTCTTTGGGATAGATACCTTCCCTAGGAGTATTATAAACTCACCCAGCTAATAGCTACATAATGTTAATAGGACTGGGCGTAACTAAACAGTAAAGGGTACACCAAATCCAGTACAATCATAAAGGCAAAATCTCAAGAGCACAATTACATATGGGGGGAGGGGGCGTGAGGGAACGCCCCCGGCCCATTCCAAAAAAAACCCCATTCGACAAAGGCTATTGCGGCCGCCGAGGAGATAGCAGAACATCCCTCTCTCAGACCGGCTGGAGGCGCGGAAGGATAGTTTAATGTCTGCGTGAGAGCGTGTGTTATTCTCCCTGAACACATATTCCGCCTCTTGCGCCTTGCCGAGTACTACTTGAGTGTGACAAGACGTGTGGTTGTAACCAGTCTTCGTGATCTTTCAATCGAGCTGCTATCTATCTTATATATAGTAACTTCTGCTATTGTTTGCAGTTTGGTACCGAGTTGACACACGGCTGATTGCACGCGAAAGGTTTGCCTTGAGAGCGTTTGTAGCGCAACTTATCCACGAGCGCAAGTAACATAGCTGCTTGCGAGTAAGATCCTGAACTTACAGAGCGAGAGAGTCTGCTGCACAATTTCCTTACGATCGACGCTTCTGAGAGGGACTTGACTGTCCTTTTACGGGAGCTCCTTCTGCTATGCTCAGACTGAGCGATGATACTGTTCACTAGGTTACTAGTGGAGGAGCGTACCAACACACGTGAGGCTATTCCTGAGTTACAGTCTTGTGAATCTATACTTGATCTTTAGCGAGTTTGCATTACAGTTTCCTCAAGATGGTCGCGAGCGAGGAGACTAACATTCAACGAGTTCGAGATTATGATCACATCGTTGTAGGAGCTTCCGCTAATTCTCGGGAATTACACAGCGACAAGGAGTCATAGAGCCGAGATTTTTTCTTGGCGGGGCGGAGCTATAAAGCTTCAGTAATCAGAAAGAGGAATTGTTACGCTTGAGACTTTCATGTTCAATCAACTGATGAACTAAGCTGCTTTCTCTTATCCTAGCTCTTAGGTTACAGTGTATGAGAATTCAGCATTGGTTCTTATATATAAATACAGCATGTATTTCTCGGTAAGCGTATTAGGCCCTATCTATACACGCGAGAGTGTGCAAATGACTAGAGCTGATATATATTTATCACATTTTTCTGAGTAGTATTTTATTGAGTGCGCGCAGTAGGCCGCGGCGATGGATGCGTTTCGCGTGGCTGATGGAGTCAATGTCTTAGTTTGGCATCTATATATTGTTCTGTAGGGGGATGATACACGTCCAATCAGACGAGACACACTAAGCAGGAGGATACACTATCATCTTCGAGCTCTCTCACCCGACCAACGAGCCCCCAACACTCTTGAATTTACACCTCAGTGAAATCTTCTAGTGTATATACAGTGTCATAGGTGACTCTGACTACTTCTGAGTGTAGGTGTCAGCATAAATGTCTCAGCGACAGAGGACAGACCTGCTGATCCGAATTTAAATTGCCACTAAAATCAGCGGAGTTAATAAATCAACAATCTACCAATCATACACGCAGACACTATAAATTACATCAAATACTACGGATTAATCACAGGTATATTGAACTTTTTTGAATTACCGACTATTAAAGCGCTACAACAATAGGTTGTCACTCATCTGGCTCGAGTGATATTCAAATCGAAAAGCTCTTAATCGGCGAGAAGTATACGGCGCGACCTGTAAGCCGAGTAATAACAATTCGTGAGCCTGAGACAACGTAATCTCGCTAACACGGCCGTCATCCGGCGTTGCGAACCTGGAGAGTAAGTATTGGAGTATCACTAAACAAGAGGGACCCTGGCAGAAAGTTAGTTCGTACCTTGATGCTTTATGTCTACCAACAGTGTCTCGTTATTGCTTTAACACACTATATCGAGACTCTTCTGGATATCTGCGCATTCCACTCTTTTAGTCTCTGAATTGCGCGCGCGCGCTCACATATACGGAAACAAATGATATATAATATATACCTCACTATGCGTAGCCTTAGACTATAGAAAATTATACTTCTCCATCATAGGAGAGGGATATATTTCGTAATATATACACTCATATCACATATGATTATGGTAATTTCTATAAATGCGTATAATTTAATTCTATATATTATATAGGTAGTAGTTGATATGTAGCAGGAGAGGAAAGATCGGTAGGTGATATTATGAAAAGGAGTAGGTGAGGAGAGAGGCAGTCATGCCATCACTCTCTCCCTATCGGTGGGACGGTGTGTTGTCTATTTCTATTCTTGAGGCGCGACCCGTTTTTAAACCGAGTTTTCCTCTAGTCCTGTCACATGTTAGATTGTCTAATGTATGTTTCATTGTAGGACGGCTAGCTGACGCTCTGGGACGGCGCCCTGGATGGATCTACATGACGCTATTGCGTATGCATATCGCCATAGCGTCACGTGTCGGTGTAATACACGAGAGAGATCCTCTTCGGGTCCGAATCTCACTAATATTTCTGCCCAGACAATGGCCACAAGCTGTATTATATACTTGTGGGCCTAGTCCTCCGACGGGACCGGAGTGGCGGCCAGTAGCGCAGGGTTCGTCGTATTTGAGTACCTTTCCTGGACACCACATACGACGCTACAGAAATATGCTTCGCCTATCACAAGTATCCACATTAAGTCGCGAAAGGCTGTGTGAGAGTGGTGGAAAGAAAAACTATCGGCGGTGGTCACTGAGCGCGAAAAACACGGGGAGGGGCGAGGGGGGGGGGAGTCTTATAGAAAAGCGGTTCATCTGCGCACAACCGAGTTACAGAATGGGAGTATGGACATTGATATAACACATATGATCTGGGACACGCGATTCTCTTATTTAGAGACATGTTGAAGGCGGCGAAATGGACGGCTAAGCGACACTCGAGCTAGTTTTGCCGATCGGTTAAAGAAACACCGTAGCTGGTAATAACTAAAATCATAGTAAGATCGGCACTACCTCTGTATTTGGCTGCCTACTAACTTTACTGACTGGTAACTTATCCCGAAGCGCGGACAAACACAAACTAGCGGTAGTATTATGAGAACTTAATGAGGACGATTCTCATTCATAAACAGAAAAGAGACGGGCATAACCAGTAACGGTGACGTGGGCGCGGAAAGCAAATTATGTATATAATGGTGTACAACTTGGAGCACTGAGAGCGAAAAGTCAATCTCTTGATCTTCTTACGAGTGGTCAGATAAGAGAGAATCGAACAACTAGCACGAGAGAAAATCAACAACAGAGAAGTTGGAAAACAGCGTGCGAGAAAAAAAAGGAAGGGGAGGGGGTAAAAAAATGTGGAAAAAGGGTACAGATGGGCTGGTCAAGTGGCTTGGGGAGAGGGTCCTGTATGAAAGGGACAAGGCGCGCGAACTGAGAGGTGGTATCTCGCTCCGAGAAGGAAAATGGCACAGAATGCTAGAGATTGTGCGTGTGAACTAGGTTTTTCCCACTACACGGAATGCGAGTTCTGACGATGAGACGATTACGGATGAGCGTCGCCAACAAGCCATCAGACATTCGGTCTCAGACTCCCCGCTGATGTGCGGTTACCGAGAGAGCCGCATAGGGCCGAGAAACAAGCCACACAGGACAGCCATGTCGGCTTTTTGTGAAGGGCAAATGTTGGTGAAATGCTCAAGCACCTCGAATATACAGCAATGAGCAAACTGTTGCAGATATACAACTACAGATGGATGACAGGCAGTGTGCCACAGACGTGGAGAGAGGCGCTCATGTGCCCTATCATAAAGAAAGGAAAAGACAACAGGAAGGCCATCAGCTACAGACCAATAAGCCTAACTAGCTGTGTCTGTAAGACAATGGAGAGGGTGGTTAACAGAAGACTGAAATGGTACTTGGAGCCCTAGAAAATATTAGTGCCAGTGTAATGTAAATTTCTGTAATAATTAGTATTAATGTTAGCATTGGCTTCGAATGACCTGCTGATATCTTAATCTTGGTACTCTAAACCCTGTGCTGATAACTGAAATTGATTTCTAAATGAATATAACCTGATCAATTCTGAACAGCATTACGCAGCTAGAAGTCCTAGTCAGGACTGCGCAATATTAGCTACAAGAGCTTACAGTCCTTTTCAGGGTTTAACTTTTAAATGCTGGATGCCAAATAGTTCGCCCTCTTCTCCTTCCTATTCTTCTTTTTCCCCCTCTTCTTCTTTGATTCCTTCGTTTCTCTCGTTCAATTTAACATTTCCTTGAAATAATATCTTTAAAAGGGAAATCACTGTTGGCCTAACTTAGGACCAAAGTAAAGTAATTCAAGACAGAATTCAGAAAAATGTGTAAAGGGGGTCTATAGTCTAGTGATGTATTTTATTGATTGTATGACGTACTTCTTTGATTGACATGACCACGACCTTATTGACAATGTTGTCTAAATGAGGATTCTGATCAATACTGGCCCGTCATCATCGGAGGATAGTCGTGATAGCAAGCAGATACCATAATCTGTGCATATGTTTTAGGTACTTATCCGAGAGAGCGACAACAAAGGCTTCCGACGAGAAGCCTAACATACTGCAGTGTATGGTTCAAATGTGCAAATGGCCGGATAGTAGCATTGTGGCTACCTGTCTAGGTGAATTAAGTATCTTGGTCATCAACACCTGATGTATGACGTGAAGTATCTGCAATGAAAGGACCTGAATTAGATAAGTACTCATTACTTTGAAGAAACAAGATTCAGATGTCACCAACTGTGACTTAATTTGTGCGCTCTCTTCTCCTCATGCATGGCTGGGCCAGACAAGCGTATCGCCCATCCCTGAGAGATTAACTGAGTCCCTAAAACGTGACAATACCACATTGTCTCCAGGTAAATGCAAGCAGGACATGTTTGCTTAGACTGCAGAAGTGCTTCCGACACGACAGGAAAAATGTAAGACGTTGTAACGTAACATTACTACGAACTGGCGGAAGTAGAAACTTCATATACGGAGGATGACTGTTTAAAATTTTCAAACGCATGAGTCATACAGAATACTGCATGAGGAAAAGTTTTCATAATATGAACTTTGAATGTATTGGCTGGCTTTTGTGGCGCCAATAAACAACCACGTGATTGGGAGTTTGTCAGAGAAGCGTGGGCAGAGAGATATGATATAACGTAGAACATCTAGCATACGACACTGCATTCCAGAAATCTTCACAAGTAGACATCTAGGACCTTGCCACAGGAAAAAATAGCGTCAGGATTCTGAATTTTCAGGAACGAAAAAACGCATTAGAGCATCTTTTATCCACTGGAAAAGAAAACTCGCCAAAATTAATACGGAACCGGACTCCTACAGAAACTACTCACAAGTCACAGAGGAATTCTAGAATAGGAAATAATATCCCAGACATGTGTTCGAGGCATCTGTCTTAAGTTGCCAAGATTATTTACCTGAGCAAGACGTCTAAGATTTGCCTAGTTACTAGGTTGGTGGTACGGATTGGAGAGACCATTTGAGGTTCTACTCACGTTACCAGCTGTACTAGTCTATGGTTCGAAGCTTGAGATCGACACATGAAACCTACATTCTACAGGTGGTGAAGATCCCTGCCTTGACCGGAAGCAGTTACCTCCAGAATCCCTTGGAGACGTGCCCTTGCCACAGAGACGAAGTGACTGAACCAGCAGCACCAACATTTAAGAAATTAAAAGCTAAGTTATAAATTTAGCAAGCCACCTCAAAAAGACTATATTTTCATCTCCCAAACCGAGATCTGTGATGAACCATAATTTCTTATAATTGCCATTTCATATTTATTTACATTTGTTTCAAAGTAATTGAGCATTTAATTTGTATTTGTTGATTTTGACAAATTCGTAGTTGAATTAATCATTACAGAGAGAAAGGCAAATGTATGATCCAGAACTTCTAGTATATATTCATTAATATATACATATCTATATCGAGCTAATGAAAGGAATTTCGCTGAATTAAATCAGTTGGGGGCTTGAACGAGCAAATAAATTATATCCATCTTCACAAAAGGCTGCGGGTCAGATACAAAGTTAACGTGCTAAGACTCATTCAGCATTGTTCTTGACTTCTGAAATATCTTGTGAAGACTCCTGTCGAAGAATGAAACATACCGTGGAATCGCCTAGTAGTGTTTCTGAAATGGCGTATCAGATTCGCGCATATTCTGCAGGCTCGCCGACAACGCGTTGCCTAACTTACACTGGAAATATGGCAGCGAAAGTATTTGTATCAGAATTGCACCGTTTCAGTAGAAGTATAATAAAACTGATGGACATATTGAATATCTTCTTCTTCTTCCTCGTTCGTCCTGAAAAGGACGTTGGTTGCGTTGTGTCTGTTTACAGCGGAGCTGCGATATCTGCGCCTTTCGGCCGGCACATCCGACTTCAGCACGACATTTTTGGGGACCGGGTTTGCCTTCCCTCTTCGATCCCTACTCTCTCAGCCAGACTGCAGTGATGCAGCCTGTTTCCAGGACCACCACATGGAGGTGGAGTAGGGTCTTGGTCAGCTCTGGTTCGCTGACCCTGACGCTAGCAGTCAAGCTATGGATCGCTGACTGCATTCTCATTTGCTGCGTCTTTGGGTCCCATATTGAAATTCATTCTTAATCATTTTGTTCAAGGAGGAAACAACGTATATGTGGATATATTAGAAAGTATAATGCTTGCTGTATTTTCGGAGATAATAACAAGTAAGTGTGAAGTTGTTAGCAAATAGGGCTAAAGTTCACTTTTGCAAAGTACAGCTGATCAAAAGCTGAACAGATTTTGAAAAATTATATATGGAAAAATTATATATGGAAAAAAGCTACACTTCTGCTGGATAAAAAGAGATAAGGATGGAAAATAGCTGATTTAGGAGATGAGCACGACAAGAACTGTGGGGAATGAATAGCACATATGACCAAAACGTACCAGTTCAGCCAAGTAAAATCTCACACCTAGTTCTAGTGACGTCACAGTTCTAAGTTACGCCGGATGCAAGGCTATTTAAGTGGCACTAAATTTGAATGTGAACACACAAGAAATCAGTTTTTGCATGACGGACAGAGAAAAGAGCTAGTCACGACAACTTTCACTATTTGTGTATTGTAGCAGCCTGCCTTGACCAAGTCATTTGTCCAGTTGTGTAATTTCTGAAGGGCTAGGGGGTAAGTTGGATTACTGTAAATACATTTGTATATATAATGCAAATATCTGTTTCAGGTTATTCAAGATATGTTATTGTGTAACTACACGATTAATGGATGAATATGTTAAAGACACGTATAGATGAATGGAAGGAAGGAAACCAAACCAGATACTCACAGCTGGTTTAATCATAAAGGATCACTGTATAAGTATTAGAAGTTGACAGGAAGAAGAAGTGAAATGGACTAAGTAACCATCTTGAATGTAAATAATAATGTACTATAATGTATTATGTTCTGGAATTACACAGTAGACACCTGTCAAACTGTACTTTTTGAACAATCACATGTGTGCATTCATACACATGCATCATCAGAGACACTCACACCCACCACAGTAGACTTGTGGATATCATAAGATGATGCTATCCACGGGCTCTGTATTGTTGCAGGTTCAATTCAATTCAGTTCATGTCAGAGCATAAGATCAAACTAGATCTACATCAAGGAACTCTGAAGTGGGAACTCCTAGTACTATCTTGCCTAATTGTCAAGGAGCACTGCAGTGGGACCATTCATATTCACTGTTAACTCTAGTGGTTGAGGACCATCAGTGAAGAGTTTCATCATCGTATGTAACTCTATGAACTCTGGTCTAGAACATTGCAGTCTTGCAGCCCAAGAGACGTTTAAGATAAGTTCAACACAACATGAACTATTGTTGCAATTTAAGTGCGAGTTGTCAATGAAGAAACTTTATAGAATCACATAACAGTTTGCAGGAAATGTGTTATTCCAGTGACACTTTATTAGTGTAAATATAATTGGAAACTGAGAATTATTGTGTAATATAATATCTTTTAAAATTCATTCTTATTCATTCTGAAGGCAAGAAGAAAAGAAATCAAATTATAAATAAATTGATTCATTAATTGTACCTTGGGACTTTGTAAATTCCTTTTTGTTCAATTTTGAATTTTAAATTGGAATTACATACTGTATAAGCATAGAGTAGTCTGAACAAGAGGGCACAATAAGCTCTTGATCTATTACATCACTATTTGGACAAGCGTACTTTACAGCCTGACTCTAACCTGTGCCATCCATACACCAGTGCTCTTTTATGAGACTGGGGTATTTCTTTTAGTCCAGAATTCTTGTCTGGCACTATCACCTGGAATCATCTAGTTACACCTATATTACCATCTCGTCACAACACCCTCGTGGTAGAAGCATCATTATCCTTTTATCTACAACTCTGCCAAGAGTAATCTTGTGCGAAGATAGACACCTTTGAAGGCCCACATTAGATACTCTAGGTTTAGGCCACTGTTGGACCACTACTGCAGAGGAAGGGGAGGCAACCCGTGACACCAATGGCCAGAAATGATGAACAAAGACAATCTTTACCAAACTTCTATATTAATTAATAATTGTACAGAATGTTTTATAAATCGTAGTGATTGATTTTGTTTAAATTTCAGTTTCGGTTTGAAATTGTGTTATTGTTATGAAATTAAGAGAATTATTTACTATTTTAAATTGGTAGGGATAATTAACGAGCTGCATTTCACATCAACTATTAATAGAGACACCCTTTGAACAAAGGATAGGTCTAACGAGGTGACTTACTTCGCAGTTCTCTTCTACAGTAGGGTGGCCAGACGTCCGGATTTGGCCGGATTTATCCGGCCTTTTGCGACAAAACTGAGCGTCCGGCCGGATTTGTTTTAAATGTTGAAATATCCGGCTTTTATGTGATTGGCTAAATTACTTTTTCTGAGTACAGAAATTCTGTCAGAATTAAGAATTTTTGTCTCCGCAAAATCGACGGATCGTGCAAATTGCCAGCAACACTAACGTAAGTTGTCATGTTGTTCAATAGTTTATAATAGATTACTATCATATTTTAACCCAGGTTAAACACTGTTTAGGGTTATTGCCATTTGTTAAGGGAAAATATAACAAACAAAACGACATGAATAAGAACTTGCGGCTGGATTTAGTCAATTATAACTTCGTTGTCTATTGCAAATTACAAATAATATTAACCTTAGTTCGTACAGCTTTTATATTTATTGCAATTTGTTTATTATGAAAAAATACACGAGTAGTTACTAGTATAGTAATGGGGGTAATTTCCTATCTTTTTGCGCCGCAGTGAATATATGTACAGTAGTTAGGTGTTGTTTCGTAGCGCTTGGGGTTAGGATTAGGGTTAGAATTAGGGTTAGTATTATGGTTAACACTAACCCTAACACAAACCCTAATCTGAAATTACCGTAATGGGTTTGTTAAAATTAAAACCTCGTCTGTTGCATTTTACAAATAATTTTAACATCGAATGTACCATCGATTAGGGGCATTATATTATATTTATGTTACAGATACCCGCTCAAAATGTCAAAACGGAAGTGTGTGTTCACGGATGAATTTAAAAAAAAATGTCAGTGCTTTTCCAGTGGTCGACAAGAGTATGAAGCAAAATGTCTTGTATGCAGAAGCGGCACATTTGTATCGGTACCAAATAAAGGTGCAGCTGATTTAAAAAAAAAAACATATAGAAACAGAAAAGCACAAGAAAGCACTTGTGTCTGAATGTTTGCAATAAAAACTGACATTTTTTAATAAAGAAATAAGCGAGGAAAGGTTTGAAGTTGCCGCGGCCGAGGGTGCTTTTGCTTTTCATACTGTAAAACATCACAACTCTTTCAGATCAATGGATTGTACTTCAGTGTTACTCAAGAATGCTTTCCAGATTCAGAAATTGCCAGCAAATTCTCATGTGCCAAAACCAAAACAGCTGCTATGATCATTTCTGTGATTGCACAGCATTCTACTGAAGCAGCTTTGGAAGCACTGAAGGAAAGATTCCATTAAAGGCACTCTACTTGTGCAGTACAATTTCAAGGAGCTTTCATGATCTGATTTCTATGCATATTTAAAACGTCGCACAACTTTGTTGAAGATGATTTTACCATCAGAAAAATATAAGTAGGCACAAAATCAATGTGATTTTATCAGCTTCTTATTTGAATGTAAAAAAAAAATATGTTTCAGCGTCTTGTAGTTATTGAACAAAGGTGTCCTACTTTTCGCCCTACTTTTTAAAAATATTGTCCTCCCTTGTCCTCCTGTTTATGACCAATAAATGACATTTGTCCTCCTTTTTGTGTTGATCAATATGGCCACCCTATTCTACAGCTACCATATTAAATTGTACAGTTAACTACCTGACTTGTCCGGTGTCACCATACACTAGTTCACCAGTTCTCTTCACCATTTCTAGGAACTACAACTAGGCCTATTATTTTCTATCCAACAGCCATCTCGTCACACTGGGACTCATTCGTCCAGGATCACCCATCCGATAGTCAGTTTCTGCAATTGCAACGAGATGGTTATCGGGAAAGCAATCCTCATGCACAAGAACGTGTATCAATCCACATGCACAAGAACGTGTATCAATCCACATGCACAAGAACGTGTATCAATCCACATGCAGCTTATCAGAGAAAGAAATTGCCCATTTCGCCCTAGAAGGGACATGAAGACGGTGTCTACAGAATCATCATCATTTTCCATTTTCGCTCCCTGTGGAGCATGAAACCACCACTGAAGCTTGCACGCTTGCATGAAGCCTGCACTAAGCATTCACATTCTCTTACATCCATGGTTTCTGTAGCAATTCGTTCCACGTGATGAAGTTGTCAGCCTCATATTAGTCGATTTGTATGACTTGCCTCAGGGATAATTAGCCTTATCCTTTCTCATCACAAACTCCCGGAACCATGCCCAACCTTAAAATAGTACGCTTTCATAGACCTTCGGTAACAGGGAGAAAGAAAGAACAATACTTCATTACTATTCGGTTGTTTTTACCTGTCTGTAATCCCTTACTTGACGGATTCTAAAGCCAGCCTCACAATGAATGGTATGAAATTGATGACAGCTCTTTCATTCTAATATTTCTGTGATGCACATTCACTTTGTCCGTTGCGAGTGTTTTCTTGAACAGCGACAAAAGCGTTCATCGGAAGTGCCATTTTTTTTGCGAAGACTTCCGCTTCATATGGTGCTAGACAGTGCCCGTTGTGCTTTTGCGGAGTATATAACAAGAACTAAAATTAATATATTATGATCAGTGATGGTGCGAGGACTGGCGGTAGTCTAATGGGGTGCTCGTATGGATGATGGTAGATGGTTGATGGATTTGATGTAATCTCTGATACCTCCGCGCTTTCTCACATCTTTCCCCCTTGTTAACAGCAGGGCAATTGTGAGAGACTTTTCTTTGTTTTGTTGTTGTTGTTGTTTTTGTTTGTTTGTTTGTTTTTTACTTGTTTGTATTTGTTATTTTATTTTTATTGTTTGTTTGTTTCGTGGAAAGGGGGTGTCGCACACAAATTCATTCACACATTTTTGGTTTTGATTTACCATATTTGGACTGTGGAGGGCAGAGGAAGATACTATATTTGGATATCGGAAATCGGATTTTATTGTCTTGAATTTATTACACTATCCAATACCATAATTACCACCGTAAATACTTCGGTCTCTCGGTCTGTCACACTTTGCACACCGTCGTTTGCGCACTTCTTCTATTTTCGAGAGAGTGCATTAACTTTTGCTAAGGGGGTGCAACTGTGGTTGAAAGTTAGACAATAACATTTAATTGTTTCCCCTTATATGTACTCTCCCGAAAATAGAAAAAGTGTGACGGAGTGCATTAAATCAACAGACAATCAAGATACTCTTCTGTCCAGTTTCATTCGGGAAACCGATTTAACTCATAATTTTACTTAAAAATAATCTTAAAATGTAAGTTTCTGATTGTTCAAGACAAAATTTTAATTTAAAGTATTGCAGACAATATTATGGATCAAAATGATAGATGGCTAAAAGGAAGAGACGATCGTGTCATTCACAGCGAGCAAACAGTTTGATTATGGAAAGAAGCCAACAACTAGAACTGGAGACATCTGCGGAGATGCAGATTAAATCAACAGACAATCAAGATACTTTTCTGTCCAGTTTCATTCAGGAAACGGATTTAACTCATCATTTTTCTTAAAAATGTAAGTTTTTAAAATTATTTCTTCGGGACAAAATTTTAATTTGAAGTATTGCAGACTTATTGTTATGGATCAAAATGATAAGATGGCTAAAAGGAAGAGACGATCGCGTCATTCACAGCGAGCAAGCGAGACTGTAGAAGAAGCAGCAATGTAATACGTGTAACAGAAACAACACACTATAATTAAAAACCTGCCAATTTTGGCGGGTTGTTGCTAGTATGTCCTAATTATAACCCATCAAGAGTTGAACGAGATACTTTGTTTTAAATAATTTCACCATAAATATAGTTCTATTGAAGATGAGCACACGAAAGTCAGAAAGTTTGAAGATCAGCAGATCATCAGGCCCGCTTAACATATATGTCATGAGCATTATGATTAAACAGGTTCCAGTGTTCGGTTGCTCGTATTTAACTTACTCTTTTTACAATAATTGAACAGGAGATAAGATGCCATGTTTGGATTTCGGCAATTGAAAATATTGTATGCACACCATCTTTATCAGCTGCTATCTCCACAACAAAAGTTGGCTGTGATGGATCTCCGATGTCTTATGTCTCTTGTCTTGATTGTGCACTCTGATACAATTTTTCCTGTCCATCTGTTTATATTATCATTCCACTTATAGCGCTATCTTGTACGTTTGCCTTCAATTCTGCCTTCTATTATGGTCTTCACGTGGGTATTATGTCTTCTTACAAGGCCAAACTATTTTAGCTGTCTAATTTTGATCTCCTTCATTACTTTTTTTTAAAAATTCCAATGATTTCTGTGACCTCTTTATTGGTTTTCTTCTCTTTCCATGACATGCGCCCAATTCTTCTATATATCCACATCTCGAGAGCCCCATCCTTTCCTCCAGTAGACTGTTCATTGCCCATGTTTTTATACCATACAGTAATGAAGAATTTATTTATAATATTTGATGAAACTCAGTTTATACGGAAACACAAACACTATATATCCTAATTGTAACCCATCAGAGGTTGAACGTAATATCTTTCTTCATTTAAAAAAAAAAGGTTGTGCGTATAGTGGTGGTGGCGACATGCGAAACGGGAACTGACGATTATGATGCGTATAGTTGAATATCGCATTAAGTTAAATTGCATATGACGAGACACTCAATGATGAAAAGGTGAAGGATATTTTTTTTCTTTAGTGAAGGAAAAAATATCCAGTTCAACCTCTTATGGGTTATATTAAAAATATATAGCGTCGCTAATTCAAGAAAATAATTTTTATTTAAGAAATCTGAAAGTCTTTTCGTTTCTTTAAAAAAAAATATTTAAAAATAAAATAAAATTTTGCTTCGTTTTAGCGAGGCGTCCCCCGTTCAACCTAGACACAGAGTCCGTCGGTTATATTAGGGCGCATATCCAATATAAAAGACTCACGTCTGATTTTAGTTTCGCCCTATCAGTCTAAATGGAGGAAAACCCGTGGCAACATGGTTTTAAGGCAATTATCTGCAAGCATGACCCTGAATCAAACATTCGTTATCGACATTCTCCGACACAAATCTAGGTTTGTCGCCAGATGCCATCTGGTGTGAAGAAGATTACATTGTTATCTCTCAATCGTGCGTCTGGCTTAACAATAAGAATGTCGCTACCTGTAAACTTTTAATCCGTCTCGATAGTCGAGAAACCTTGTGATGAAATTTGTTCGTCCTATTTTCCTTGTCTTCAGTTCTCTCTGTCAAGTTACTCGACTATCCATTCTCATGCTCCTTTTTTCATTATTTTTTGGTTTACGCTTTCATCTATCGGGGTTATCTTGTCAAGCCCACCCGGTTTATCTCGCCGTTTGACTTTTTTTTGTTGTTTTTGTAGCCACGTCGATGTGTTTGTTTGATTAATCGCTTACATCAGTGAAATACGAGAAATGATATGACACTTCCGGCAGATGACTTTGTTGTAATAAACAAATACGATTAAGTAACATATTGGAAGAGATTATCAGTGATAATCAGGGATAAATCGGTGATGTGGTGAGTTTGGTAAACATCACAAGTAACACGGAAGTGGAAAGACCTTATATGGTCATGGAGTACTGTTAAGTCAAATTTTAGTCAAGGGGAATTAAACATTAATATACTTGTATGTACAGGCCAGATTTTTGTTATCTCCCTTGTGTAGCTACTAGTTTGTTTAAAAATATTTGATCGAGAATTTTCGCGAATCTTCTAGATGAGTTCAGCTCACGTCTCTCGCGGTTAGCCGCGCATGCGTGATTGTCTGAGCTGGACGGACATACGGTAATCCCGTGACAGTACGTTCATGGGCGTTTTGCCGGGAAGGTGTTCAGCCATGTTTTTTGACTGTGTGTACGGGGAGATATTTTTGTGTGATAGAAATGTTGGAGACTCCCTGATATATTTCTAAAGCCAAGGATATGATGGCTTCTACTTATACTGCAATGTATCTTGTTTATTATATTGCCAGAGAATATAAAGAGAATATTTACATTTCTTCGAAGCCAGGAACTTATACGGCTTATTTCTAATATTGCCAGAGAAGATAAGGAGAATATTTACATTACTTTGAAGCCAGGAACTTATACGGCTTATTTTGCCAAAGAACGTAGAGAGAATATTGACATTACTTCAAAGCCGGGAATAGGCTTTTATAGATATATATGTGCCAGTTATGCCATATATACGAATGTATTGAACTATTGTGATTTCCATGATGTGTTCCGAACTGTTACCTATTGACAGTGTATTTTGGTGATGTCCTCGTGACTGTGGAATAATAAACTGTGTATAACGTTCATTAGAGTTGCAACATTTCCTGACTATTATATGTGCTTTTGGTGTGTGATTATTATTGACTTACTTTAGAACTACATGCATTCGCGTTCATTGATGTCTATACACCTACACACCTGTTGGCCACCTGTAAGCCCGACGTATGCTGATCGCCTTCATCAGCGAACATAATAACATTTACATTCTTCCTGGAGCCACCCCTTTCAATCCATACTTTCGACTTCAACAGTGGTGGCCTCTCTTACACCATATATACACTACCTTCAACAAGTACGTTCAGTTGAATTTAAAATTAACATGTAATAATATACCTTATGTTGTCATGTAGTAATGTTCAACAGGAGGTTGGGATAAATCTTTACCAGAATCAGACGCTTATTGGCTGTTGGTTTGGTATGGAAATGTTGGATTAAACTGCTTCTGATTTGATCTTTCCCCAACGGAGAAACGTGAGTGAGAGAGCGAAAATTTTGTTTATAACCTAGAACATTTTAAGACTTACGCACTGCATTTCCATCTCATCAAAGAGAAGTCTCAGACAGCCAGGACAGTGAATAGAATAATGATTCCGGTATAGGACAGGACATAGTACTAGAGGATCTCCTAAAATTAGAAAAGGTAAAACCACAACTATAGTACTGGAAGTCACTAGTCTTCGGAGCCTGCCTACAGCGTAAATAGTTGGGATTATACATAACACAGTAATCCTAACAACCAGAGAGACGTCATTATAAAGCAGTTGCTCGACAATATTCGACCTTTTCTGTGAAAAAAGTCTGTAATTTGCCCGAAAATCGGAGAAAATTGTAATTTGTAAATTTTAAAAATAAATATTTTGCATTTGAGATGTATAAGCTGCATGTGGATGTGCAGTTGCACATGAGTCTGGCAACCTCATCACCTCAAATAACACGACACACGAACAACCACTGCAAGAGCTAGTGACTGCTTCGTGCAGGCTTTCTCACAAGGAACCAATAGCAGAGGTGGCTCAAAGTTCGATAGAGAGCAGGGAGTGGGTTTTGATATCACGGTGTATATATTTATTATAAACCAACCAGCCGCGGTAGCATAGTGGTTAGTGCACTGGCTTCCTAACGCAGTGGTCTATGGTTCGATCCCCAGATGAGGTGGGAATTTTTTAGGCCACAAACGGCTCCTGGGTCGACCCAGCCCCAAATGGGTACCAGAGCAACTCTGGGAAGGTTAAGGCGGCCGGCGTGATGCCGACCACATCACCCCTAGTGTGCCGACGGTCAAGATAATATGGGCCTAACACCATATTCCCAATATGCCTCAATGGGCGTGTAACGGGTTCCTTTACCTTTACCTTTTACCAATTATATATGCATAAACGTGTATGCGTAGAATGTTAAAATTGTCGCCTTCCGCTGTCCAAAAGCACTTTCATCAGATCTTCTGCTTCTTCTTTGATCCTTTGTCAGCGACTATCAAAGCAATCAGTGGCTATCACGCTTAGTGGCGTCTTGTAGGGCAGCAACGAACTGCTTCTACTTTGCTCGGTCAGCGGCCATCCTTCGTGCAGTGCCCCGGCGCTCTGGTTCGTTCTTTGCGTCTCGGCGTCCACAGTTTTCCGCCTAGTTGTTTTTGATCGGCCTCTCTTTCGCTTTCCTTCATGGGTCCATAGCGTAGCTGTTCTTGTGATTGCATCAGGGTCTCTTCTGG
Source organism: Oreohelix idahoensis (assembly GCA_024509875.1). Taxonomy (NCBI): domain Eukaryota; kingdom Metazoa; phylum Mollusca; class Gastropoda; order Stylommatophora; family Oreohelicidae; genus Oreohelix; species Oreohelix idahoensis. The sequence goes on along the minus strand of JAMPIV010016189.1, from coordinate 415,211 downwards.
GGACGTGGCCAACCCAACTCCAGCGTCTACCAACTATGATGATGCGCATGTCCTCTTGGTTGCTCTGAATAAGCAGTCTTCGTTGGTGATGGTATCCGGCCAAAAGATTCCGAAAATTTTCGTTAGGCAGATTGTGTAGAAAGAGGACCATTTTGTTTGTGTAAAAAGAGGACAATTTCGACATTTCCTTCACTCGACTCAATGGTCCAAATTCAATTCTCAGGGAGGAGCAAAATTCTGATGAAGATGTAATGGTGGAGGAAAGCGTAGATCGCCTGATGTTCATATCAGGAGACCCGATACTTAAAAAGAGACATTTGTTTCCTCTTAGTCTGTGGTACTTCTTCTTCTTCTGCGTTCGTCCCGAAACGAACGTTTGTTACGCTGTGTCGCCGTTTACAGCAAAGCTGCGATATTTGCGCCTTTCGGCCAGACACGTCCGGTTTCAGCATGCCATTTTTGGGACCGGGTTAGCCTTCCTTCTTCGATTCCTACTCTCTCAGCCAGTGATGCAGCCTGTTTCCAGGACCACCACTTGGAGGTAGAGTATGGTCTTGGTCAGCTCTGGTTCGCTGACCCTGACGCAAGCAGTCAAGCTATGGGTCGCTGACTGCATTTATCACTGTTACTGCGTCTTCGGTCCCTTATGTGGTACAGGTTGCCAGCACTCGGCGCTAGACGCATACATCAGACGGGTCTTGGGGACGCTTGCCTGGACAGTCTAAGTAGTTACCACAGCCTTGCAGCAAGGGACGTGCTGCTGCCACAGTATCTGACTCTGGAAGAGAAGACAACAGTTCAAACCACGTCTGGGAACCAGCGGTGACTGGACCTGAGATAATCGATGAATCATCGTCAACACATGGCCACATAAGTCCAAAAGCACTGGCACAGTATATAGAATGTAAAATCTCCACACAAATCATCCCATGATAATCAAAATTAATTGATTATTTTCCTTGCTAAAATAACTGTACTTACTTTTATCTTGTTAACCGATAATTGATTATTGAACTCGTTATTTGTAACTATAAAGCTATAGTTTATCTAATCATTATTGAGAGAATTGAACCTATATGACTCAGTTATAAAAAATACATAACCATATAGAGCTTTAAAATTAAGATTTTGCTGAATCACTTTCATCAGCGGGCACCTAAAATACGAGTCGAAACCTTTGCTCACAGAAGAAGTGGAGAATAATAAGTTCATAACAGTTTAGATGATCTCAGTTGTCGTGCTTGCATTTCTATAAATTCCTGTGAGGCTCCCTGAAATAGAATCATCATTCTTCTACTTATATCTCTGCCAAGAGAAATCTTGAGCGAAAGTTGATACTTGTTAAGACCTCCATCTTTTTACTCGGTTTGTGGCCAATATTGGACCACTGCTGTAGAGCAAAGTCAGGAGAGACAATCAAGCGACAAACCTAACAGAGAGTATTGAAGACAAGAAAAATAAGACGAACACATTTAAATCACGTGGCCCCCACAGGCAAGTCGTACAAGGCGATACAATGAGGCTGTGCATGCAGCTGGCAGACTCATTATTTAAAACAATTTGCCACTAAAACCACTGCTGCATTAGCATGTGACTGCTTAGTATAGGCTTCCTGCAAGGGGATCAGTTGCAGAGGTGACTTCATGCTCCATATGGAACGCAAATGAAAATGATGATGATGATGATGATTATTGTCACGTAGGGTTTATATTCATTTAATTTCCTACATCATCTTCCTATTCTTTCACCCGAATTCTCTCTTTTATTATCTCTGTATTTCCTTTTTTTTTCCTGTATATTTTTCATCCATTCGTTTTGCGAATATTATTTTCATATAATTCGCAAACTTTACCTGTTTTCCTTTCTCTAAAACTGAGAATCGCACCTGGGTGGTATTGCGTACATGTCAGTCGCGCTGGTCGGATGATAGGCGTGAATTTACAGCATTCGCTGAGGGTCTCTGGCCTGGGGCGTGAAAATTCACCCGAGGGTCATGGAAAGTAGACAGAGAGTCTGCATTTCAGTAAACGCATGAGGTTTTTCGTCAGGAAAAACCCGGCTTAGCGGGAAAATCCACTCCGCACTGCAGACGGTGGTCTGAGATTTGCAACTCATGCAAGCCCTCGGCCACTGATGGCTGTTACGTCACGCGATAAGCGGACGAAGGTGTTATACGGACAGGGGAGACTATTTCGCTTGGCGAAATAAGATTAGGATCCTGTGTCCGATTTTAAAGATATTGGCCAAGTTTGAAACTTTAATTTCATTCTCGCTCATAGACTCACAGTAGATAGGTTGCTCGTAAACAGAATAGCTGTTAGCGAAGATCTCAGTTTGTTTCGGCAATTTGTCGAACTTCTAGACTTCCAGAAATATTTTCAGCATTTTTATTCTTAAGTTGTGCGACTACCTGTAATTCTGTGGTTGAGGTAATTAATATGATAGATATATAGATTTTGTGAGTGTTAAAGTGTTTAATCGCTTAATTCATTTTAATCTATTTCTTTAGCGCAGAAGAGAAATAAAGTGGTAGGCTATTATATTTTCTAGGGAAGCATTCAGTGGAAAGCAGAATAAAATTAAAATTTCTAGCTTATAACGGCAATTGTAGCTATTTATGAATTTAATTTAACCGCTTAATACTCAGTCGAGTGTATTTTTCTAAACTAACGTATAAACTCTAGAATCGAGCCTCATGAATGGTGACGGAATACGCACGTGTTCCTAATTCATGAGGATTGCTGATTTTTAAATATAACTTACGTCACGGGAAGTTTAAATGATAAGCAAAGCTCTCTGCTTGCAAGTTTAAATGTAAGTTATAACCAGTACAGATTCTGTTTATTATATTATATGTGTTATTTTTCCTCCACACAGTGAAAGTTTTGGGGTGACCCTAACTTTACCAGCACCTAGTAGTAGTTTCCATACTTGTGAAGAAATAGACAGTCCTTATTTTGAACCACGTGGGTTTCTTAAGTACCACTGGTCTAAACAGTGCATATGCAACCCGAGTTAGCCAGAAATACTATCTCCCAATAACGGGTTTTCAAAGACTGTAATGATAAATACTGGACCTTGGAGCCAGATCTTAATTTCTTCTAGAAAAACTCTACGTAATCTTTCTGCCTGGTGGCGCGAAATACTTCTAGTATTAACTAACATTTCCCGACTATATATATATATATTTTTTGTGGACAAATCTGTGGTGTGACTAAAGTGAATCCTATACTGAGGGAAGGCACCGACCTGACATTCATCATTTTTAGAAACCTACGCTATTGACACTGTGCTCTGCTAACTCCCGCGCCTGGAATAATTGTTAGGTGACTTAATCAGACATTTGAACAAATTTGCACACCCAAGTAGTCGTTCCCGGAGACTCCGAGTTAAATACGTCTTTTGGAACTGGGGACTTCTTGGCAGAAGACTGCATTTTTTTGAGTCTGTGTGAAAATCTAAAATCAGTGTGTTCCAAGAGGCAGCGAGCAAAGTCGTGAGTACCTGTATGAGAGGCCATGGCGGAATGAATGAGTGTACGCTGGTTTGAGTGATATTTTCACTATTATATCTTTGACACCCTGTTGCTGTCCTATTTGTTTTTTTTCAATCTGCATAATTTGTTGCTAAGGCTAGAGTTCTTGTGTTTTTGTCTTAGGTTAAATCAGATTTTTTTCAAACTCTGTGCATATAATTACGAGATAAAACATAGAAAACTCTTAGACTCAAACCCTATGTATCTATGACTCGGGCGCCATCATCTGTTCTCTTAACGGGGCCGGGCTAAACCTAGAGTTAACACTATAACGGGGCTAACATCCTTGTAACATTTCCTTGAATTTTTATGACTATGTGTATATGTATTTTCCTTGATGTACTTTCTTTGATGTTGTGAGCCGATTTTTCCTGATATTAAAATCGCTCTTGAACTTAATAATCGTGTTTGGTCAGCTCGTTCTAGATAATATATATATATATCATTGTTATAGTTTTCCCACGTCTGTGTGTTTACCTGTCGTCACGTGTATGTGCGTGCCTGTGAGTGATAGAAATATACGTAATATGTATATTGGTGTAGTCTGTCTGACGCTGTAACAACTGTTGTAGAAGATAGGTGAGAGAGAGAAGAATTCTTTTCGCTTTCAGAGACAGCCACTATATCAAAATCTATCATCTCACGTGTGTGGAAATTCTATTACCTTTCACTAACTCTCACTGAGTCTATCACCTATTCAAACCTATTCAGAAGGGACCAAACCTAGTCTTAATTCTCCTATCGAAAATCTACGACAAATGGTCGCTCGTTACCGGGAATTGAACCCAAAATCCTAAGGCGATACGACAAATGGGTTCTCGTCCGTAGGATTTTTGAACTTAGAATAGGAAGACGAGTACGACAAATGTGGACTCGTCTATCTGGATTTTGAACTTAAGATTCTGTATTCTGATATAGAGTAAGAGTGTGATGTCTTGTGACTGTGTATCTTTTAAAAAAATATTAACCCCTAGACTAGCGATCTGTTTACGGGCGTGCTGACCACACAAACTAATAAGTTTTTTTTTCCACAGCATCTTTGAATAATATACATTTTGGTTACAGGTTGATTTTGTCGGGATATATGTTAACTGCTAATTGTAATACTAAATACTGGTAAAGTGGTGAGTGTATAACATTCACTGGGTACTGAGTCAGAACGGCGTTTGAACTAAGTTAAGGAGTGTGTTTCGGACTTTTTGTCCAGATTAATTCCCTCCCTTACCCGATCTGACTTCAGGGGCGAACTTATAGTGGATTTTTAAAAATTAAGGGATTATTTTTCTCTTTAATTTTTGCAATATTCTTTTGCTTTTCCACTGTAGCAACTTATTTTTCAGTTGTAATCTTAACTACCATTTATTTGGCGTAGTCGTGTTTTGCATTGAGTGCTTTATTGCCGATAATAGCAGCGATAGTTAGATTTTATTTTGGAGGAGGTATCCCAGGGTTAAGGATATCATCTTTTGAATTTTTGGAATTTTTTTCTCGTAAGTGTTAGGAACCAGGTTATTCTTTTTCCTATTTTCTATCTCCACGTGTCTCAGTCACTGATATAATATGGCCGAGAGGGCAAAGCTTAGACAACTCCTCAGGGACGAAGCGAGAGAGGAGGGACTGGAAGGAGAGGAAGCGAAAGCTTTTGTCAGAGACGAACTGGAGAGATATGATGCGGAGAGGAAAGCAGCTGAAGCTTTACAGCAGAAGAAGATGGATGAAGAAATGGAAATTCGCAGGGCGAACGAACGAGAGAAGGAGAGACAGCATGAGGAAAGAGAGAAGGAGAGACAGCATGAGGAGAAAGAGAAGGAGAGACAGCATGAGGAAAGAGAGAAGGAGAGACAACATGAGTTGGCTCTTAAAGCTCTAGAACTTCAAAGTCGTGGTGCTGCCTCTACCTCCAGCAATGGAGAGTCTTCTCCTCATTCTTCCTTAACTGACCCTGCTAACACTCAATCTCTTCAACTAAATGCTATGTCTTTCACTCTTGAATCTTTTCCTTGTCCAAATGAGAAGATTGACACATGGTTAGAAAAATTTGAGAAAATTGCAACTCTGTACGGGTTAGAGAGGTCGCGTTGGAATATGAAACTTTCCCAGGCCCTAAAAGGTTCTGCTTATGATGTTTATTCTAAGCTGGAAAGTAGCCAACAAGACGACTACGATGTGTTGAAGAAAGCGTTACTGGAGCGCTTTGAAATGAACGCTCGCAAGTTTTTGCAACTGTTTCGCAACAGCCGGAAAGAGAATTCTGAAACTTTTCACCAGTTCTCATCTCGTCTTAAGGGATATCTAACAAAGTGCCTTGAGCTTTCGCAGCTCCCCTCTACCTATGAAGGTCTTGAGGAACTTGTTCTAACTGAACAAATAAAGAACACTCTGTCTGCTGATACCCGGAGATTTCTCGCTGAGCAGGGGGCAGAAAAACTTGAAGACATTTTGGAAAAGTCTGAGCGTTATCACAATGCGCTGGCTGAACTACCGGCCACAAAGCGGAAACCGACAGAGGAGCATTTTCGAAAACATAACCTAGAGCAATCTTCTCAGGCTTCTAACCAAAACAACCACAGAGAAACTGGACCTCAAAACCCCCCTCCTGAAAAATCCAAGTTCTACAAGAACAAGTACCCCAACCACCCCAAACAGTCTGATCAACCCGACCGCCCTACATGGCAGCGCAGCCAGAAAGGACAAGGTGGCAAAGGGAGAACCCCCGAGCACGGGACATATGATCAGACCGAGCACACCGAGCCAAAACGCATCGGATGCTTATTGACAGTCTCGCAAGGCGGAATTATTGACAGTGATTCCCAACCTGTTGGGGATAGACCCTCAACGCGAGGTATTGTTATTTTGAACGGTTCTCAAACTTCTTGCTTATTTGACACGGGGCTTTCTTACGATTGCATTGTTGCCAGAAACCTGGTTAAACCCGGTCAAGAGACAGGAGAGACCGTCAAACTTTGTGGAGTTCGTAAGAGTGATGCACCTACAGCGCTTCCCATCGCATTGGTGGAGATCCACTCTGATTTTGTCAGAGGCGTGATCAAAGCGGCTGTTATGGATGATCCCATCTACCCAGTCATACTTGGCGGGAGATACGTGTGTATTGGGAAACCGGAAGAGCCGATTGTGGCAGCAGTAACTATAAGAGGGCAAACCAAGAAGGAACGGGAGCCTGCGCCAAATTTGTTACCTATGGAACTTAAAGAAGCGCAATACAAGGACCCTACTTTGGCACCCTGCTTTAGGAAACTGCCCATGGCTAAGGAACCCAAACAGCACGGGGACATTTTTTCTAAGGATGGCGTACTTTATCGGAGAACGGGCAAGCCTGACCAAGGTTACAACCAGCTCCTAGTACCGAAACAGTACAGAAGCCAAATCCTAGAAATGGGGCACTCTCTTCCCTTTAGCGGACATATGGGACAGAACGCCACAAACCAACGTATAACCACTCATTATTGGTGGCCAGGAGTAAATACTGATATTATCAGATATGTCAAATCCTGTGCCCAGTGCCAACGTGTACCACCCAAGCAACGAGCACCCCCAGTCCACATGGGTGAAATGCCAATAATGGGAACACCATTCGAACGGGTTGTGATCGACATTTTAGGGCCTTTCGAAAGGACTAAAAGAAGGAACAGGTTCATCCTGACCTTAGTCGATACATGCACTTTATGGGCAGAAGCTATCCCGCTAACATGCGCAGATGCCAAGCATGTCGCAGAAGCCCTCGTGCAGATTTTCACTCGGTTGGGATTCCCTCAGCAAGTGTTGACGGATAATGGATCTCCATACCGAAACCTGTTGATGGATGAGATCGTTAAGATCTTGAGGACCCAGCACATCCACACTAAGCCATATACTCCGGCCGGAAATGGGCTCGTGGAACGTGCTAATGGAAACCTCACCATGATGCTAAGTAAGCTGGCACAAGTGAAACCTGAAGATTGGGATCTCTGTATTCCTGCAGCATTATTTGGCTACAGAGAATCTCCTCATACTTCCACAGGATTTCTGCCAGCTACACTCTTATTCGGCAGACCCATTAAGGGCCCGCTTGAAGCCTTACTTCAGTCTCTGACAGACGAGAAGGCTGATGAGACAGTTGTCTCAGCCAGTAAATATGTGTCGGTTTTAAAGGAACGGTTGAAACTAGGGTGGGACCTAGCAACGACTAACTTTAAGCGAGCACGCACCAAGCACGCTAACCGATACAGGAAAGTCGCGGAAGAGAGAGAACTGGAAGCAGGAGAGAAAGTTTTGGTGTTGCTCCCTACCGAGAACAACCAACTGAAGATCGGATGGCAAGGGCCGTTTACCGTCCTGAAAAAGATTTCTAAGGCTAACTACCAGATCTCTATTGAAGGAAAGGAGAAGGTTTTCCATTTAAATCTCTTAAAGAGATACTTGGAAAAACCAGTGCCAACCTCCGACCATCTCCTGACGATCGCCAAAACTGACGAAGATGACGATAGTGGCAGGGATATTCCACCGCTATCAGAGGAAATCTTTCAAAATTGTCAGAAGCGGCGACGCTTTTTCAAGCGCGCATGGGAGACATTCCAGAGGAAGGAAACTTTGAGGAGTGGACTTGAGTAGGAATTGGACAGAGATGGAGAGGGAAGAAGACAGACACCCCGAAGCTACGGTTATAGGAAATTAAACTCCATAACGTAGACATGGAGTGCTTCCATATCTTAAAGGGGGGAGGCTCTGTCACGTAGGGTTTATATTCATTTAATTTCCTACATCATCTTCCTATTCTTTCACCCGAATTCTCTCTTTTATTATCTCTGTATTTCCTTTTTTTTTCCTGTATATTTTTTCATCCATTCGTTTTGCGAATATTATTTTCATATAATTCGCAAACTTTACCTGTTTTCCTTTCTCTAAAACTGAGAATCGCACCTGGGTGGTATTGCGTACATGTCAGTCGCGCTGGTCGGATGATAGGCGTGAATTTACAGCATTCGCTAGACATTCGTCTGAGGGTCTCTGGCCTGGGGCGTGAAAATTCACCCGAGGGACACGGAAAGTAGACAGAGAGTCTGCATTTCAGTAAACGCATGAGGTTTTTCGTCAGGAAAAACCCGGCTTAGCGTGAAAATCCACTCCGCACTGCAGACGGTGGTCTGAGATTTGCAACTCATGCAAGCCCTCGGCCACTGATGGCTGTTACGTCACGCGATAAGCGGACGAAGGTCTTATACGGACAGGGGAGACTATTTCGCTTGGCGAAATAAGATTAGGATCCTGTGTCCGATTTTAAAGATATTGGCCAAGTTTGAAACTTTAATTTCATTCTCGCTCATAGACTCACAGTAGATAGGTTGCTCGTAAACAGAATAGCTGTTAGCGAAGATCTCAGTTTGTTTCGGCAATTTGTCGAACTTCTAGACTTCCAGAAATATTTTCAGCATTTTTATTCTTAAGTTGTGCGACTACCTGTAATTCTGTGGTTGAGGTAATTAATATGATAGATATATAGATTTTGTGAGTGTTAAAGTGTTTAATCGCTTAATTCATTTTAATCTATTTCTTTAGCGCAGAAGAGAAATAAAGTGGTAGGCTATTATATTTTCTAGGGAAGCATTCAGTGGAAAGCAGAATAAAATTAAAATTTCTAGCTTATAACGGCAATTGTAGCTATTTATGAATTTAATTTTAACCGCTAATACTCAGTCGAGTGTATTTTTCTAAACTAACGTATAAACTCTAGAATCGAGCCTCATGAATGGTGACGGAATACGCACGTGTTCCTAATTCATGAGGATTGCTGATTTTTAAATATAACTTACGTCACGGGAAGTTTAAATGATAAGCAAAGCTCTCTGCTTGCAAGTTTAAATGTAAGTTATAACCAGTACAGATTCTGTTTATTATATTATATGTGTTATTTTTCCTCCACACAGTGAAAGTTTTGGGGTGACCCTAACTTTACCAGCACCTAGTAGTAGTTTCCATACTTGTGAAGAAATAGACAGTCCTTATTTTGAACCACGTGGGTTTCTTAAGTACCACTGGTCTAAACAGTGCATATGCAACCCGAGTTAGCCAGAAATACTATCTCCCAATAACGGGTTTTCAAAGACTGTAATGATAAATACTGGACCTTGGAGCCAGATCTTAATTTCTTCTAGAAAAACTCTACGTAATCTTTCTGCCTGGTGGCGCGAAATACTTCTAGTATTAACTAACATTTCCCGACTATATATATATATATATTTTTTGTGGACAAATCTGTGGTGTGACTAAAGTGAATCCTATACTGAGGGAAGGCACCGACCTGACATTCATCATTTTTAGAAACCTACGCTATTGACACTGTGCTCTGCTAACTCCCGCGCCTGGAATAATTGTTAGGTGACTTAATCAGACATTTGAACAAATTTGCACACCCAAGTAGTCGTTCCCGGAGACTCCGAGTTAAATACGTCTTTTGGAACTGGGGACTTCTTGGCAGAAGACTGCATTTTTTTTGAGTCTGTGTGAAAATCTAAAATCAGTGTGTTCCAAGAGGCAGCGAGCAAAGTCGTGAGTACCTGTATGAGAGGCCATGGCGGAATGAATGAGTGTACGCTGGTTTGAGTGATATTTTCACTATTATATCTTTGACACCCTGTTGCTGTCCTATTTGTTTTTTTCAATCTGCATAATTTGTTGCTAAGGCTAGAGTTCTTGTGTTTTTGTCTTAGGTTAAATCAGATTTTTTTCAAACTCTGTGCATATAATTACGAGATAAAACATAGAAAACTCTTAGACTCAAACCCTATGTATCTATGACTCGGGCGCCATCATCTGTTCTCTTAACGGGGCCGGGCTAAACCTAGAGTTAACACTATAACGGGGCTAACATCCTTGTAACATTTCCTTGAATTTTTATGACTATGTGTATATGTATTTTCCTTGATGTACTTTCTTTGATGTTGTGAGCCGATTTTTCCTGATATTAAAATCGCTCTTGAACTTAATAATCGTGTTTGGTCAGCTCGTTCTAGATAATATATATATCATTGTTATAGTTTTCCCACGTCTGTGTGTTTACCTGTCGTCACGTGTATGTGCGTGCCTGTGAGTGATAGAAATATACGTAATATGTATATTGGTGTAGTCTGTCTGACGCTGTAACAACTGTTGTAGAAGATAGGTGAGAGAGAGAAGAATTCTTTTCGCTTTCAGAGACAGCCACTATATCAAAATCTATCATCTCACGTGTGTGGAAATTCTATTACCTTTCACAAACTCTCACTGAGTCTATCACCTATTCAAACCTATTCAGAAGGGACCAAACCTAGTCTTAATTCTCCTATCGAAAATCTACGACAATTATATAGAAAATATGATTATTTTTTTTTTGGGGGGGGGGGGGGGGGGGGGGGGGGGGAGGGGGGGGGGGGAGGGAGGGGGGGGGGGGGGTTGATGCTGAACACGAAAATGATATCGTCAACAAAATTTATTGTTGTATTTTCATAAAAACATTTTTTTTCTTCACAACTTTAAAAAAAAAAAAGGACAAATTGTTTCTATAACGGGTACAGTTGACATTCAAAAATCCGGCCATCGATAATCCGGTTCCTTCAGATTTCCGGCATGGATTTCGGAGCGCATTTTTTTAATTTACCGCGTTGGCGCGCCACTGTTTGACTTCAGTTGAATTAAAACTCTGTAGAACTATTTTATTCAGTTGAACTAAAATTCTGTAGAACTGTTTTATTTAGTTGATGAACATTAAAATTTCATTTGCTTTTCATTTAGTTTTTAATTTTCTTTCTTTAAAGGACTGTACAGGTATTCATTTTCTGTTAAATATATACAGCATATACAGTAGAACTCCATTTATCCGAACCCCATGGGACCGAGCATCGTTCGGATAATCAAATGTTCGGATAATTGGATTACATAATGTATCGAGTACATGTACACATATTTCTAAAAATAATTAACCATCACAAGGAAAATACACTATAAAACATATTTACTTGTACTGTAATAATAATACCCACACTGTATTAGATCACTGTATCACCAAAATCTTTTATTACTCTGCAGTGCATGTACTACTTGTATTAATTATTTTTGTTAAGAAAGAGAAATGTTTTCAAAATAACATTACAAACGATTCAAAACCAGGCGCAACTTACGTATATATGTACTTGCACAGATGTAGCCCGCTATTTAAAATAATGAGGAATCCTCTTTTGCACCAAACTGGATAGTCTCCTTTTGGCTGCTAAGTCCCGCATTCTCTTCAACAGCAGAAGCTGTGTAGGACAACTGTCATCTTCTTGCTCGTACCAAGCCATCGCTGTTTCTAGTGCTATAAAGGCCTCTTCAGGACTTGGTCGACGTTTTGGTTTTTCTTCATAATCTACAAGTACATCATGTACTTCTGAGGAGTCTTCATCATCGGTCACTACATGTATTTGGTTTTCTTCTTGCACAAAAGACAAAATTTCTTCGTCATTCAAAAACTGAAAACCAGAATCATTATCATCTTCTAGCCACATGTGTGCATCATCTTTGTCACAGTCCGAAAATCCGGGCATTGCTTGAAACAGTTCCACAACTTCATTTATACAATCATCATTTGTGTCCACTGCAGTAGTTTCATTTCCTCCTTTTTTCCCAAGCAATCTACTCCAAGCCTTGTTGAGATTATCTTGTGACAGGGTGGTCCAAGCATCAGCTAACATATAGCAGCAGTCTTTGAGATTAAGCTTTTTGGAAAACGCCACCACACTTTCTTCATCTTCAGCCAACAATAAACGACGCAGGACTTCCTTCTTGTACATCTTTTTTAAGCTTTGCTATAACACCCTGATCCATTGGTTGAATCAGTGCTGTTACATTGGGAGGCAGAAAAATTACTTTAAAATTTGCATCAACTGCATTCAATGTATCCGTCTCTGGATGAGATGGTGCATTGTCCAGTAGAAGAATTACTTTTCCAGTTTTTTTTTCTTGTTCTCTCAACCTCTTCACATTTGGGATGAACTGATTTGTATACCAATCAAGAAATATTTCACTATTCATCCAAGCACTCTTCTGTGCTTTGTAACACAATGGGAGACATGTCACATTCTTTAAACAACGTGGTTTTTTGGCTTTGCCGATCATTAGCACCGGTAAACGATGACTTCCACTGGTATTCGCGGCTACCAAAATTGTTACTCTCTCTTTGCTCTTTTTAAACCCAGGGGCAGCTGCGTCGCGCTGAGATGCAAGTGATTTTTGAGGCAATGATTTCCAGTATAAGCCAGTCTCATCGGCATTATACACATCATCGAGTGAATAACCTTCTTCTTCCAAAAAAGCCAAGAATGTTTCTTTAAAATTTTTAGCGGCAGTTGCATCGCTAGATAAAGATTCCCCTTGAATCTCCAATTCTCGTATGCCATGACGAGATTTAAAGTTTCTTAACCATCCCTGGCTAGCCTTAAAGTCAGGAGGACCGTCAAGTTGATTGTTGAACTGAAGTGCCTTTTCACACAACAGAGAACCAGAGATAGGTTCCCCTTTGCTTCTTCTTTGCACAAACCATATATACAAAGCCTCTTCCAATTTCACATCTTTCGCATTTCTCATGGTTTTACGTTTCTTCGACCCATTTTCACTATCAAATTTCGATGCAAAACTCATAATTTTATCCTTGTTACTTTTGATGTCAGAGACGGTAGCTTTCCCAACATTGAAAATCCTCGCAAGTGAAGACACAGTTTCACCTTGTCCTAGTCTCTTGATAATTTCTGTTTTCGTTTCAATTGACAAAACATTGCGGTTCCTTTTATATGCTTTAGGCCTACTTGAAGATGCCATATCGCACAGAGAAATACTTGTACACCAAAATTATTCTGCTGTAGTAGCAGACACAATTATTTTAAGTTGAACTGTCTGTTTAGCCAGTGTTCTACCTAGAACGCACACGTACACTGGATTGGTAAACCAGATATTAACTGACTTTATGATCTAACTGACTTCCTGTACGTAAGCGACCGACCATTAGCCATCCCATTCTCTACAAATTGTTCGCACACATTTGAAGTTTGCCGCATCAAAAGATTCAGAATTTTAGTCTAACATCTGATTTTGATTTTTTTTTTCTGGAAAAAGTGTTCGGATAATTGGATGTTCGGATAATTGGGGTTCGGATAAATGGAGTTCTACTGTATAACCATAAAAAATCCTGCATTTTCAACAATCCGGCACTCCTCAGGTCCGGAGGTTGCCGGATTCTTGAATGTCAACTGTATTGTTGCATTATTAGGAAAACATGGCATTTTTAATAAGTGCACCAAAAAATGCATGATGTGTGGTTTCAATACGTCCTTACTCTTTCGGCGTAGTGAATCTTATATCTCCCTTTAAAAAAACAAAACAAAAAAAACCCTCGAAATAACAGTCATTTTAATGACACAATTTGAGTAAAAGAGAATTTTTAATACACAAATTTTTAATATACTGGACAAAAGTTAAGGGCCGCCATTCAGTTTAGACAAGGTTTATATAATTCTTCGTGAGCAGGGTCGATTTTCCAAATGTCCGGTAGCTTGAAATCTCTGAAGAAGTCTCTGAATGGTAGAGTGCGATACTGCTTAACGTTTTGCAAGATGATGAACAGATTAAAGTGACACAGTTTTTGGACATTTAAAAAAAATTAACCTAGTGCACACAGAAATGTATACATATTTCTCTGAGCTCAGTTTTAATGACATTTTCACTTGTCTTTACAGTTTGCCAATCAATTATATAAACCTTGTCTAAACTTAATGGCGGCCCTTAACTTTTGTCCAGTAGTATACTTACATAAATAAAATATACAATTTATTTATTTGTTTCTTTTTACTGAAGATAAATTTAGTGGCGACCTCTGTAATGAGAGAAAGCTCAATACTGTTGCAATGACGTACGTCGCTAAACGAACAGTTTTCATTGTACGTACGTCACCAAAATGAAAACTTTCCTTTGCCAGAATGACCTAATATGCTTAAATTGTGACGTCATTGTGGCAGGTAGCGTGTTGTGCCTCCTCTTAACTTATTTATTTATTGTTTTGTTTATATTATTTTATTTTTATTATTATTATTTTTCTTCAGTCACTATCTTGTTTATTTTTAAAAAAAAACCTAGGCTACTCATTTTTTATTATGATTGTATACTGTAAATGAATGCTGTTATGTTAACTTTATAATGTTGCATGCCTTTAAATTAATGCTTAAAGTAACATATGGGAATAAAAGGATATAGTATGCAAGATTAATGAGAGTGAAAGGGCAGAATGTTAGACGGGCCTGCGCGCCCAATTCTCAACCCTTCGAAAATAAAGTTCGTTCGTTCGTTCGTTCCTCTCGTTCTGAGGACAGGGGTGTGTTCGATATTTACAGACAAATTAATTTGACATTAATTAAATGTTTCCTCGCAAAATGAAGACTCTAGTGGTACGTACGCACAAGAGAGACCGTTCTACTTCTCTTTAACAAAAAATGTATCTAACTCTTAGTATACGAGCGGCCTTTTAGAAAGGCCGATGATCGATCTGCACTAAATAATTTATTTATAAAGATAACATAAGTGTTATATATCAAAATGTGAAGAAATGAAACCCCTATATCATGCATATAACTAAATTGTTCAGTGGTTTTAAACATGCATTCAGCTATAAATTTTCGCTATTGACGGGGATCGACCATCGGATCGGCCTCTCTAAAAGGCCGCTCGTATACTAAGAGCTAATATAGTGGAGCGTCGTTTAACCCAGCGGTTCCCAACCCGTGGTCCGCAGACCACGTGTGGTCTGTGGCGCATTATCAGGTGGTCTGCGGCTGCGTTATAGATTTGGTATTAAGTACTTTTATTATGCTCTGAAATCCCCTACGTTTTTAGTGCTAAACACAGAAACCGTTTGCAAGTAGAATCAGCTTTGAGACAGTCTTTAACGCAAGTATAGACCAAATAAAGGCCGAAATACTTGTGTCCAGTAATGTGTAGTGGAAGACGAATAACACAGAATAGACGGGTAGGTTAAAGTCACGGATGGGTGAACTCTTAAATAAATAATGGAGGAAACCTTGAGTCCTGTGAACAGTAAATGAATAAATAAATAAAGGTAATAACCAGGTACTCATTGGACATAAAGTATGACACTAGACAACAGAAAAGAAAATATAAGTCATAGGCTTACCGGGAATCGAACCTAGGACCAACCAAACGGCGCCATCGCCTTGCTGTGACAGTACATCAGGAAAGGACGCACAGCAAATTTTGCATCCCCGTTTGGTTGGAAGAAGGAAATGATGATGATGAAACGGGAGTAGAAGGCAGCCCTTGGGAAAATAATGAATGGATGGGTATGAAAAAAAAAATCGAATAAACGTTATTCTTCTTACCAGGACAAAAGACAAAGAAAATAGCCAACGTTGGGGCCACAAGGCTTTCGTCAGGGAAAGAAAAGAAAGTGAGGATTAGGCAGGACACATAAGAATCTCAATAAAAATAAATGTAAAAACTGGGTACCTCCCTAAAGGCGGCTTAGACCTATCACGCCTGCCGAACGGAGAGCTCGCCACAAGAAAATTAAATGGCTGCCACTTTAGGATGTAAACAGTAGATGCTAAGAAGCTAAAAAACGAAACTGAAGAAGAAACTACCCAAATGTAGTGATAATGAGTACTGAAGATAGAAGAGCACATCATGAGTTGGAAATAAATAAATAAATACACAAAACATTAAGAAATAAAAAATAAGTAAATTGATTTTTTTTAAAACGGAAAAAGGGTGGGGAGCGGTCCACGGAGAAATAGAAAAGAGTGCAAAGGGTCACCGCAGACAAAGGAGTTTAAGGTGTTAACACCCCTGGTTTGAGACACCCCATACGGTGGATGAGACGTTGCTCAAGGTGGATTCGGCTGGCAGTATCAGAGGAGCAGGATCTGATCGCCGTGATCTGGATGTCAATGGTACCCTGGTGATCAGGACCATTAAAGTAAATGGCCACTGGTGTGGGTTTTTGCCTGCAGATGTCATTAACGTGTTGGTTGAATCTGTTCCCAAGTCGTTTATCTGTCTTGCCAACATAGGTTTTGCTGCATCGTTTACATATGATTGTATACATGACATTGTATGACTCGCATGTGAAGCTATTGGTGATGGTGAACGTGGCCTCAGGAAAAGATACATTGTGGGTTTCGATGACATGCTTGCACGTCGTGCATCGCGTCCGACCACAAGGTATTGTGCCAAAGTGACTGGCAATCTCATTTTGGAGACGGCTGTGAAAAAGAAAATCCTTCAGGTTCTTGTCACGTATATAATCAAGCAAAGGTATCTCACCGAAAACGTATCGGGTCACATAATCTGCTTGGAGAATAGGTAAGTGGCGGAAAAGGATCTTTTTGGTTTCAGTGCTGTGAGGGTGATAGGTCAAGATTAATTTGACTCTATCGGAAGTGGATTTGTGGTGGGGGTTAAGGGCCTACTGATGGGAGATAGAGAGAGCCCGTTGGTGGGCGGAGGTGAGAACATGTTCCGGATAAAGTCTGCTTCGGATGAAATTCAACATCTCGTTGACTCGGAACTGGAAATCGTCGTCGTCTTTGCATAAACGGTTGAGGCGGAGAAGTTGGGAAAATGGAAGGGAGTCACGACAAGCCAGAGGATGAGAAGAGGTATACAGAAGGTAGCAATGGGCATCAGTCGGCTTGTAGTATTTACTGGGGTATTAAGGCCAGAGGGCGTAATAATAACAGTAATGTCAAGAAAGTTGTCACATAATTGGGTTCGGTCTCTTTTCCTCTCCGGCATTATTGTTATTTTAGAGTCTTTGTTTGCACTTCTTATCCGTAATAATTCGGCTTGTCTGTTTACCTGAGCATCCCTGCTGAAAGAGTAGACAGGTGATGCAATATTGACCGACAGTCATGTTGGTAAAATTCTCTTGTAACAAACCTTGGCCGCGCCGGATTAACTCGACATACGCTAAGCAAGTTTATTTAGCGATGGTATAGCTATTGTGATTCACTAATTACTGTCGTGAAGAGTCACAGCCCAGTTGGTTACACGAGAGTCGGTGTTTGCACAAGGATGGGGAGATAAATTACCCGTCTGCGGACATATTACAGACTCGCACCTGAAAGATAGAATGTTGTAATAGCTTCCGGACAGAAGTGTTACACGGACATTATTTGTGATGATGTAGGGAGTTGTAGTGCAATCATTACCGCGAATCGACGGATGTAACAACTCCTTAAACGGAAAATGACCTTTTAAATAAAATGCAGAATTTTCATATGAGGAAATTATTTTGAATAGACGCCATCAAACCACGCATGATTGTAACTATTGGCCAGCATTCGAGATGTAAACATAACAACATTTCTTATTGGAGCCTGGACCAATAGTAAACAGCAACGTGCGTGGGACGAAAGTTGCAATATAACCTGACACTTTAGTCGGTTGAAAAAACTGTGAAAATTCACCTCGTCAAGAAAACAACCAGACCTGCCAGAGTTAGGAATAGAATCAGAATCCATTTATCAGACCGAACGTGTCTGAGCCTCTTGAGGACTTAATGGCTCAGAAAAAGTCTACCATTATTAGCAAGGAAAACGGGAATCTGAAGAATCTGAAACAGGAAGTCAAAGTGGGAGCTTATTATAAAGTAATAACCCCAGAACACGTGTAAGAGGCATCTTCAAAAAGTTGCCTTAACTAGTTCTCTGAGCGAGAAGTCAGTCAATGATCCAAAAACATTTTGGGGTAAGTTGTACATTTATAATTCTATATTTTGCAATATTAACACGTGAAATAATTTGTATATATTGACATGTGAATATTAATATGTGAAAATTGCTAAGTGGATGTTCAAGTCATTTGAGGCTGGCAACCTCAGCACACAGAATGATAATTTCATGAACCACCACTGCAAGGGGTGGTGACTGCGTTATGCGAGTTTCTTATAGAGAACTAAAAGCAGAGGTAGTCCCATGTTCCATATGGAGCAGGAAGTGAATGATGAAATAAATGATGTACATACTTATTATATTATTAACATTTTCAACCAATGGAAAGTTTAACATAAATCTATTCAATTTAAATGTAAAGAAAGTTTTCGCTCAGTGGGATTAATATTAATTCTCAGCGAGGGTAAAAGTTCTGAGATATATGGAATGGTGGAATAGGAAGAGGAGGACACATAAGTGTGTGTCTGGAAAACGCAATACTCTAGAGGGTATTTGTTCTCTTTTTTATGACACTAGTCGGTGGTACCAACTGAAGGTACTATCTCTGGAACAAGTGAGAGTAAAATGGCCTGAAGTCGACGCTAGACACCATCATGAGACGGGTCGTAGAGACGCGGAATCATCTTGGTAGTTACTACATGACACTTCTTGGAACGTGCTTGTCGCAGAACGTCTGTACGGGTGGTTTTGGTGGACCTCTCACACCTTCAGCCCTACGGCAGTATCATTTCTTTTTTTTTTTCATTTTTCTCATCAACCGCTTTTATTTGGCATAATTTTTGCCCTTTCATTCATTATTTTTCTCTATATGTTGAATCTAGTAGGGTGAAGTCTCTAACACTCCACTCCCCTAGGGAAGTATCTGCTATGGGACTATCTTTATCTTTTACATTTTTGCTTTGAGCCGATCCCAGACTGTTTACGTTACGCCAGGTGAAAGCGTAACAATACCAGGTAATTGAACCGGCCAGCGAGCGATACGCTTATCACGAAATACGGTCTCGTCCGATCGACATGAAAAGAACCCAAGATTGTCTGTCTAGGCTGCCAACGACGATGTCCGTTTGTCTGGTAGTTTACACAGAAGGTAGATGCGCTTATCATTTTTTGGGGGACAATCCCTGATGATTATTACAGATAATCTATCCGGGTAGACATCTTGGCGGAAGACATTACGCCAGGCAAACATGGTCACATTTTGTTTGTGAGACTGCACAAGATGTCACCGGAAATATTACGTCTTATTATAAAGAGGTCACGCGTGCGAATATGAAATTTAATATTTTAAACACGTGGGGATTTTTAAAATTAAGCACCCCAACCCACATAGTCTAAAGAGATTCCATTGGTTTAAAGAGAGTGCCGGGATATACCTTGAATTTCATTGGAAAACTCGGCGGAAAGACCGACTGTGATCTGAACTGGAAACTGGAAATATTATCTTGCGAAATCAGAAACACAGAACATAGAGACTCCAGCGCACGTCATATGGGCGACTCCCAGAAGCTTGTGAGGATCGGACCTAGAATTCCTATATTATAAGTGACAGATCGAAGTATTTGGGAAACTTAAAACCTTAAAAGTAAGCCCGCCTTTATAAATACAGAGATTGAAAAACTTAAGGGACCAGGACTTAAAATAAGAAGACTGGGAACCTAGGAATTGGATCACCCGTCAAAGAGGAATTATTACAGTTTCCCAGACCAAGTGTTTCACAGAACACCCGTCGAAGAGGAATTATCAGTTTCCCAGACCACGTGTATCGCAGAACACCCGTCGAAGAGGAATTCTTACAGTTTCCCAGACCAAGTTTATCGCAGAACACCCGTCGAAGAGGAATTATCACGAGCTACACTGTGTACTCGGGAATTTAGCAGTGATGACTGATGATTACATCACTTGTGCCTAAAGTGTATAATATTTTGTGAGATA
>JAMPIV010016189.1:372500-392500 GCA_024509875.1 Oreohelix idahoensis | reverse complement strand
GTGATGATTATTGTTTGTTAAAGAAGTATTCATTTTTTAAAATGTTAACTATAATTGATTATTATATTTGTTACTTGAATAAAGACAAATCTAAAGTTGATTTAATCATTTTGAATGTACTACATCCATATGTCTCAGACAATTTCTTAAATACACTTAAACAGAGCTATAAAATAATAAGAGAAATTTCGCTGACTTAACTAAGCTGGGGGCTTGAACGAGCTAACGAATTATAAGATACCCCTAGACTTCCCAAAAGTTGACGGCAGATACTAGAGTTAACATTTGCTCAGCCTCATGCAGCATTGTTCTCGCTCTCTGAATATCTTGTGAATACTACCTTGAGGTCGAAGCATCATCATCCTTCTATCTACAACTATGCCAAGAGTAATCTTGTGCGAAGGTAGACACTTTTGAAGACCCACATTAGTTACTCTTGAATTTTGGACACTGTTGGACCACTACTGCAGAGCTAAGGGGGGCAACCCGTGACAAAAGTTGACAGATACAGTGGTGATGATGGAGGTGAACTTTATAGTGGGGTTGAAGTGGTTGACGAAGTCGATGAAGCGGTATAAATCAGCCTCTGACATACATGTGTGTCCCATGTCATCTTCGATATATCTGCGATAAATCCCGGGGAAAGGACCGGAGTATTGTTGCCATATCTGATGCTCAAAATGGCCCTTGAAAAGGCAGGCATAGCTGGGAGCCATCTTAGTTACCATAGCAACACTACTAATTTGGTCGAGGAACTGAACATTAACTTCAAAGATGAAGGACCAGTTCAGCTAGACGGAGAAGAGTGTCTGTGGCTATAGAAGGATAAGTGCGCTGGTCAAGAAGAACCAAAGTGCTCGGGGACCATCAGAGTGGTGAATGGAGGTATAGAGAGAACAGCCGTCTAACAAGAAAAGACGATAGGAGTGGTCTGCTAAGAGTCGGATAGAGGAGAAGGTTATGATAGCATGATTAGTGTCTTTGACGAAGGAGGGAAGATGCTCAACGATAGGCTGGAAAACGCTATCGAGGAAGTCAGAGATGTGTTCATCAGGACAAGCACAAGCCGAGACAATGGGTCTGCCAGCGTTGTCGAGCTTTTGGGTTCTGGGAAGCATGTAGAATACAGGCTTACCCAAAGAACTTTCGTGAATCCGAAGATGAGATGCACTGGGGGACAGAGCCTTCCCGGTGATGAGCTGGAAAATAATATAGCGTCTCACGGGGTATCACATGGCTCTTGGAGTAGAAAGACTTAAGACGCAAGAAAGTTTATACTGGACTACTAATATGCGTACTTTGTTCCCGCTTTTGAGACATAATTCTGAATATAGAATTTAACTTGTTTTATAAAACTGAAGGTGATAGTATGGAGCTCTCTCTTCCAAACCTATACGCCTCACGGTAGACGAGGAACGACTAAGTAAGTAAGTTAGTAAGTTATAAACCTGAAGGGCATGCACGTACTTATGACCCAATGGGCATTAATCCATGGCTTTCTTAAAATATTTTAATATAAAGTCATATAGGATGTTATCATGACCATTCAGCTCCCGTAGAGCATAGGGAATCAGACTTTGACAGTCTCGTGGGTTAATAGTTTTCATGAATAAAGAATGACACGTCTACAATTTGAGTTTATAGTTTTCACCAGTGAAGAGGTGTGGTACTTTTAAAATATGGGTGTATAGTTTCCTTGAGTGAAGAAATGCAGCACTGGTTTATAGTTTCCCTAAGTGAAGAGATTCCGCATTTCCATAATGCAGTTTTATAGATTACTTGAGTGAAGAGATGTACACTTCTACAATGTGGGTCTATAGATTCTCCGAGTGAAGAGGAATGGCTCTGCTACACGCTTCTGGTGCGTCCACAGAGGAATCGCAACTCATTGTGTCAACAACACTGGGTGACACCTCTGAGGTCATGTGACAATACTCTGGAAAGAAATAAAAACAATCATAAAAAAAAACTGCCAGAAACTGAAAATGTTGGTTCTTACAGAACGGAATAAATAAAAGCCTTATTCTAAGCTACTGCGTATTATATACTGTGATATAGTGTTCCTACTCATTCTCACCTTTTACCTTTTTCATCATCGTTCTTATTTTATTTCTCTCCCGTTTTGCTCTTTCATCATTTTTTACTTGATTTTTCCTAATCATGGCTTTCAAGTGTAACTTTAATCACACCGTTGATAATTCTCAACCTTACGTTATCTTTTGGAATTCACTTGGCTCGTTAGACAAGTTGTTGTTTAGCTCGGGAGATGGCCACACGGACCATAGAAAGAACTCGGTTGATACCTAATGCCCTGTTTAAACAAAGCGAGTGTCCCCACAAGTGGACACAATGGTAGACCAGCCGCTGGCGGCCATAAACAAAAGACCCGCGAGTTTTGTGTGTTTTTGGCCGTATCGTTTCTGTTGTTTGTGTCTTCTTTTGTTATTGTTGTAGCTGATATATCACTTTCTCAACGAGTACATGGAACAGCACTACTAATATTTCAGATGGTGTACCTTTTGATGACGGCAGCCACCTAGATGTCATGTACGTGGCGTGATAATGAAGGAAGAGATTAAAGGAAGCTGTCTGCGGGGCATACAACAAGTAAAAAAAGAAAGGGCGACGGTATGTCGCGACAAAAGATTTTGTGGCAAGGGGTAGATAATTTCTGTAGTGAGCGACCAATCCTAAACCACAGTTTATCTCTTCGTCCAACACACAGCAAGGAGGCGAAGAGTTGGTTACGAGAGCCCACTCACTTTTAGCGACTGACGGGCACTGAAATCACACGCTAGCATGCAGAGGTCGCTTGGCAAGATGAACAATTGGAGGATGGTGTCGCAAAATTGGTTTCAAATCATTGCAAATGGGTTCATGTAGATTTTTTGGGTCACCGTATTGGTCGCGGTATGTTATATACAGAGGACAGTAATGTCTCTAAAATCCTTAATATTTCCACACCTAAAACAAAGAAACAAGTGCGATCTCTATTAGGACTAGTACAATACTATGGGAAATTCATACCACATCTTTCGTCCATTACTGCTCCTTTCTCTTCATTACTTAGGAAGGGTGCAGCTAACGTGATTCGGTGGTCAACCGAACATCAAATCGCGTTGGATACCAAAAAGAAATGTTTTTCGGATGCTCCTGTTTTAAGGTTGCCTAATGCGAATTTACCATTTGTCTTACGCAGCGATGCTTCTAATTTCGGCGTGGGAAGCGTCTTACTACAAGAATATAATGGCACCTTGCATCCAGTTCTATATGTATCACGGAAGTTAACTCCGACTGAACAAAATTACTCAGTTTTAGATAAGGAACTTCTCGGACTTGTTTGGTCAATAACTAAACTCCAGAGATATCTGCTTGGATCACACTTTATTGTGGAATCAGATCAAAAAGCGCTTACTGCTCTCAACACAAAGGACGTGAAATCTGCCAAATCTACTAGGTATGCGATCGCTCTTCAACCATATAGTTTCACGATTCGATCCATACCTGGCACACAGAATGTTCTCGCAGACGTTTTGTCGAGATGTCCTAACGAATCACATTTACAGCTACGCACTGCAGATAACTGAACTTCGACACTGACAGTTCGTCAATTGTAACTTTTTACGTGTGATATCTTTATGACAAGAGTCATTAACATTCAGTCAAGTGAAATCTACAATGCTTATGTATCAAAATAACATGGAACGTTACGATATATGACTATCGTTGTGAAAATAACATTTACTCACTCAGGATATTGAAGAGAGAATAACGTTGAATAAAACCAGATTATATTTCCTCACTGAAATAACATTGCGAACACTTGGTTGGTTTTTCATGGAACGGAGCCTAGTATTATTTTACGGTTTCCAAACAGGACAATGGAACTTTCTTAATCTACGAAATTTAATGACATTGTTAATTTGTTTTTAAAATAAATAATTCGGTAGATTAGTAACCGTTGATACTTAGTTAATGAGTATAAGAATTAATTTGGATCACTATGAAATATTTTATTGTAAACATTTAATATTTATCACTCGGTAAGGACAGTGATTTACCTCATTCCCCCCCAGGCTGTTTTTGGGTTTTACCCAGGCCCGAAAATGGATGCAATTTTTTCAGACAGGTGAGGTTTTAAAAACAGACAGTGGACAAATACATAAGTTCAGTAGGTAGTTGTGTTATACATTTAAATGTGTGAAATTGACTAGAGAATCTTATGAATTGCTTCATATAATTAATTAATATGAATAGGTGTGTGTTATGTCTTGTGAAGTGTAGACTTGATTAAAAAAGTGTTAAAATTTTTTTTTTAAATTGTATACTTAAACTTAAATATTTCAGCTCCCAATTAATGTATGGCAATAAAATGTTCAGAATATCAGTGCACATTTAGTTTGAAACATATCTAGAAACTTTTATCACTATCACTTCATAGATGTAATTTTTATGATTTTTTTTCTCAAAGCCACATATGTTTGTAAAAACAACCGCTCAAAATGTTTGCAATTTTTCTCTTCAGGTTATATTAAAAAAAACAGGCAGTAGATACACATTTTATTTAACTAGGTGTTAATGTTATACATTTAAATGTGTGAAATTGACTGGAGAATCTTATGAATTGATTCATATAATTAATTGATATGAATAGGTGTGTGTTATGTCTTGTGAAGTGTAGACTTGATTTTAAAAATGTTTTAAAAATAAAATAAAATTGTATACTTAAATTTAAATATTTCAGCTCCCAATTAATGTATGGCAATAAAATATTAAGACTATCAGTGCACATTTAGTTTGAAACATATCTGGAAACTTTTATCACTATCACTTCATAGATGTAATTTTTATGATTTTTGTTCTCAAAACCACATATGTTTGTAAAAACCACCGCTCAAAATATTTGCAATTTTTCTCTTCAGGTTATATTTTAAAAACAGGCAGTAGATACACATTTTATTTAACTAGGTGTTGATGTTATACATCAACATATGGGAAATTGACTGAAGAATCTTGTAAAATGCTGTAGATAATTATTTGATGTAGGAAAAGAGTCTGTCATGTTATGTGAAGTGTAGACCTAATCAAAAATAACTGGAAAAAAGATAAATAAACTGTACTCACATATGTCAGCTCCAGTTTAATCCATAGCAGAAAAATCTCAGAATATCAGTGCACATCCATTTTGAAACACAACACATTTTACCACAATCACTTCAAATATATAATTTATATGATTTTGTTCCTACACCACAAATTTCTGTAAATACAAAACAACTATGACTAATATTATTTACACCAACTATATTCTATCATTTTTGGTTTGACAATGTGCTTCCACTTTGGCCTGAGAAGATACAAGGAAAACCTTGGATTATACTGCTTATATTGCCATCTGCCTTTATACCCTATTACCACTTCATTCAAACTGAGATTTTGGAATGGGTAAAAGGCACTCTGAATATTTTGCAACAACATGTTCATAAAATCTTTTCTTTTCCTTGTGAATTTTCATCAGAGGCATGAAGCATTGTATGATATAATGCTTCAAATCTACTTCTTGAAAACATTTGAAGAAACCAAGGAGTATAAAATTCTGCAGATGTAGACCAGTAGTTGCGAATGCATGGTCTTTTCTGAATCCCAATATTTATTAGGACAGCAATAAACTTATCAAGTTCATGGCGTGTGACTTTGGTCCACCGAGAATACAATGAATATTGTTTCGCAGGGTTATTTTGAATAGATTTGAGTCTGGTATAATCATTGATGCACTGGAACATGAAATCTTGAACCTCATCTGTAAACAAAACACTGAAACATTTCAATGGGGTTGACAGGTCAAACCCCTCAGTCACACCTGGTGTTCTCTTTGGACAAAATCGAAATGCATTTTGTGTCATCCCCTCAGCAATTTCTAACCACTCTGGGACATCTTGTGAGGATGCACCTGCCTCTAGACTTGTGGCAGTTCTCATAGCTTTACTTTTCGTCACAATGGTGTTTTTTGCCTCTTTATCCTTCTCCTTTAGTGACTGAAAGTTTTGCTCTTTTTATACCAGCCCTACCTGATGCATGTTCAATCAGCTGATCGACATCGCCCTCAGAATGATCACTTTCATGAATATTCTGACACAAAGTCTTTACAATGTCTTCATTGGAATTACTAAACCTAACTTCTAAAATCCGTGTCGCTCGAGTTATCTTCTGTCCACTGAGAAATTAGCGTCGTGCTTGCTCAGCCGAAAGCAGGTGTTTAGAAGAAGATTCTCGATCCATTTTGTATGTAAACAAAGAAATATAAATGGATATAAAACACACAATTTTAGCTTCACAAATTTGTTTTTCGCTCACAAACGTCCATAAACATGTCCTAGATGTAATGAAATGATTTAAAAACCAGCTAGTTGCTAGGTATTTATAACTTTTCGTTCAAACTCGACATATATCGCACTGACGCGCCATGCGTCATTGGTCTGAAGATTCTCGATCCATTTTGTATGTAAACAAAGGAATAGAAATGGATATAAAACACACAATTTTAGCTTCACAAATTTGTTTTTCGCTCACAAACGTCCATAAACATGTCGTAGATGTAATGAAATGATTTAAAAACCAGCTAGTTGCTAGGTATTTATAACTTTTCGTTCAAACTCGACATATATCGTACTGGCGTGCCACGCGTCATTGGTCCAAACGGAAGTCCTATCTGGCGCGTGGTGCGCCACTGTGGACGGAAAGAGTTACCATTTGCACTTTTATTAGTACCACAAATGAACTTTTAGACACAGTTAAGGGTGTTGATCTCTACACGTGTTTAAATTGTATTCTTTCATTTTTTTTTCACTTGTCATTTTTTAAGCCATATCCATCACTTTTCGGTTTATTCATTGGTTTTTAAATTTTTTTTTCATTTTGCGTTTCTATTCGGTTTAATTCATTATTTCTATATGCGATTTTATTTAATTTACCACATTGTACCAAAGGTGGTCAATTGTGGATGTATGCTTTTGTGCATACCTTTTGTTTATTTGAGTTAACTTAAATTTCATATTTATGTTTGATGATTCTATGTCATGCTATAGTATTATTATATGATTATGTACACTTGAATCACCTCTAGTTTCGAGTAGTAAAGAAAAAAATTAATATAATTAATTTTTTTGGGGGGATTGGTAAGGAATCTGTAGATCCCTTTTCGTAGGCCTTTACAGTCGTTTACAGATGAGGGTAGTCGCATATTTATTAATATGTGGTCCTACCTCTGTAATAAACTTTACGCACCGACTTACAGGATAGTAAGTATTATTGGTGAGTTTGATTTTCGTAGCGCACGATTGTGCACTTATGCGAGTATTGGGTTATCCCGCCCGCATGTGTTGCCAAAGACCAGTCTACGTCATAGCTGGGGTTGAGAAGTTTAGTGCCCAAGAATCAGTCCATTGATTCGTGGCGTTCGAACCCGTGTTGCGGGTATATTTTATTCTTATGTATGACCGTCCGTCTGTTAAGAAGATGTGGACTCGGGTCAACAGTATTCTGGTGATTTTTCTTGGGAAGAGAAGCAAGTATGATTTAGATAATAATGTATTTCGTTCTCATGTAGACGTCTAGTTGTACCAATGACGTATTGGTTCAAAATGGAGTCCTACTTGAACTTATTGTATGAATTTTAAATCCGACGGATTCCGACGTTAGGATTATCCAGGATTGGCTTGGTATATATTTTTATGATATGAATCAGTATTCGGCCGTTACGAATACGTACCCCGCAAAGCAGAGGTGACTCAAGTATTTGCTATATCTAAGCTATGATGCCACGAAGGTCGTGGGCAGGAAATTGTATTATTGTCATTTTTACATTGATTGAAATAAGAGGCCAGTACTAAAAGGAGATACGTAGTATCGGAACATTATATGATATAGAAGACCTGACAGGTTCTCCGTCATTGCCAAGGTCATAGGACAGTGGAAGATTGACCTATCGTATAAAACTGCCTCATTTGTTTACTTGGATGCCATGTTATGAACACTGTATAACTAGTCTGACGTTACCTAAGAGATTATCTTACGGAACGAATTAACTGTAATTTTAAATATGAAACTTACGTTGTGTGCTGTCTGGTGGAACGTCAACCGTCCGTCGTCAAAATTAAATGTTCGTCTAGTCAACCGTATGATGTCAAATAAATTGAATGAACTGTATACCATCTTGGCATTAGTTGATGTGCCCCTGGTTGGAAGTTCAAGTTGACTTATTACTACATTGTTCAGAAATTGAATCCATTCGCGTTATGTCAAAAGTAGACAGATTCAACAAACCCACTTTCAAATAAAAAAAAAGCATCTAACAATATGGTTTGGAAGGATCAAGTATAGATCAGAAAAGGATGTATAGGAGCAGAATAAACCAGATGATGTTTATTACTGATAATGTTAATATTAATTCTGTATCATTGAAATGATGTTACTTGCTATGAATGTATAACTTTGACACCTGATGACTGACTAGTCTGACTTATGTGCTAGTCAGTTACACTTAATTGAAATGTTAATATTAATGCTATATCACTGAAATGATGTCCTTACTTACTATGATTGTATAACGGTGACATCTGATGACTGACTGGTCTGACATCTGTGCTAGTCAGCTACAAGTCTAGCCAGATACTAGCCAAGGCTGATATGATGTTTCAGGTTCCATGAAATAACTCAAACCAGACTGTCCAGTATCAGAAACATGTGTTGTTCATCAGAGGCAATCCCACAAACGTGCAGGACCCCAAAGAGTGAACTTCAACTGGTCATTGGCATCCCTAGTGCTGGGTCTACCGATACTGATATATGCAACGGACAGTCCGTGTCAGCAGGATCAAGAGTCAGATAAGTGTCACTTAGGACACTGACCACCACAATATATGAAACACAGCAAATAGTCAAGTGATGACATTTATCAGAGTGTTACGGTATTTTATAGACGCCGTCTGCTAGAGCGTGCAGTTTTGGGGATTGCAGCATTTAATATAATGTAAAGTATTATTAGGCTATTGAACGCTATACACACGATCGAATTATGACGTGTGAGCGTTGGTAGGTCACGCACCGTGACCAAGAGACGGGACCCTTTCTTGTATGACCGTCGAACTGAAGAGACGTGTCCTTGTATTCTTATAGTGTCAGGCATGGAGTGCCACACAGTTATATTGTATTTAAGTATGGACATGGGTCAGTCCACTGTTACTATGAAAAGAGATGAAATGTCCAGGTTAGTAATGGACTAAACCTAAGTCAGGATGAATTAACAGTCCTTATTAATTATAGTTTGCCAGACGCATAATCTCACTGTCGGTCGTTGGTTTTTCACCAACCGCGCGTACATATAGTTATGACGTTCTGTCTACAGTAATTCATGCTCTTTGACAAGGACTGATTTGCAGATAAATTATATACGAAGTACGAACTGAACTTAATATGTATGTTCTTCATGATGACCATGTGTGAACTGTTTATGTATGGAATCGATGTATTAAATTGTGTGGACTCAAGGAACGACTTATCAAGTCTATGAACGTTGGGAATTGAAATATTATGATGTTGACAAATGTTCATCCCACCTTCGCGTAACTTACTACCAACAGCACGATACCATAATTCACTAAGAAAACAAGGGATAAATTGAAGCAATATAAAACATGGCCAGATCTTAGCAAGTGTTAACAGAAGAAGCCAGCCTGCAGCAATTGCTGCAACAACCTTTTACCTCAACAAAGAGGACTAAGAACAGTGATATATTTAAAATGAATGCTGTTTTCAGTAACTTTCTTATCCAAGATCTTGCAGTCTAAATAGACAATAATAGGAATTGTGTGACTTAATTTTATATATATTTATATATTTCAATGCTCTGTTTCAACTAGCAGTAATAGAATATTAGTGTAAATATTAAAATATTTTAACTGTACCTGAGGAATTATTCACTTCTTACAGTGTGGTTAAAGTGAATGTTCATTTTAATTATCCCCTAGAATATAAGTAATCATAAGATAGTCACAGGGAGGAGACACCTTAAATCCTGGTACTACTTCTTACCAACTGGGCCAGGGTTTTCACAGTCTGACTATTTTTATGATAACAATACACCAGTGCTTATTTCTAAGACTGGGGTATTACTTGTAAGGTCAGAACTCTTTACTGGCATACTCTTACATAAATAAATAATTTTAAATAACCTCCCGCTACAGTGGGGGCTCGTCTGCGGGATATCTTTGATATTCCAGAGCCAACGTTCTATTTCTGCTGTGTAGGAAATTTTTTTTTGTAAATTTTTTTTGGAAAGAGTAAACGTAGTAGGAATAAAATATAAAAATTTTTTTTTGTAGGAGTACAGATAAAGAAAGCTGTTTCATATATGGTGAAGTCAGTTTAATTAACTTTAATTTTAACTAAGTTAATTATATTGTAGTAAATTAGTTTGAGTAAGATCACTTGCCCTACTAGACTACAGATACATCATGGCTGACTTGGTCAAATTTAGGTCTGCTACACTGCAGGTGGGAAAAGAGCTTGGCATGGATGGTGACGCTCTGATCCGGTATGTCACGACGGAATGTGAAAAGTACACCGAGAGAGAAGCAAAGCAATTAGAAGCAGAGAGAGAAGCCAAGAAATTAGAGGCTGAGAGAGAAGAAAGGAGGCTACAAGCAGAGGCTGAGAGAAGAAAGGAAGTTACAAGCAGAGAGAGACCATGAGCTGAAAATGAGACAGCTTGAACTTGAACTTCAGGCTGGGACTAGCACCCATGGTAATAGCTCACCTCATTCTGAGAATAGCTCTTTCCAGAACATGGCAAATTTCAGTCCAGTATCTGAAGTCTGAGGGTAAGCGAAATTATGATAACTACCGTGTATAATATTTTTTTATATTTCAGGTTCATATAAACTTCTCAATATATGCCTGTATAATATTCATTAATATAATGTATTGTTATTTTGAATATGATTTAAACATGTGCTTTGTGGATGATTGTTGTTTGTCAAAAACGTATCAAATCTAGCCCCACCGCAAAATGAAGAAAATATTTATTATATTAAATGCTTGATCTCATCGAAGATAAAGGCAGTCCCATGACCAGAGACTGTCATAGGGAAATGAATTGTTAGAAGCTTCAGCATGGAAGATACCGCTTTTACGAGGTTAGGTGACTAGTCCCCTTCCTCGATGCCTTTGCCTTCCCTAGTTCGAGCGCAAACTTTGTACCCATTTACAGCTGGTAAAATGGAGTGTTCCACAGCCAGTTTCAGTAGAAAGCAACCTGATCGCTTGGTCACTCACTGAAATTTATTTATGTATTAATGCTAAGAATAGCATCAGTATTTGAATTTGTACTTGATATGGTTTGGAAGGATCAAGTATAGATCAGAAAAGGATGTATAGAAGCAGAATAAACCAGATGATGTTTATTACTGATAATGTTAATATTAATTCTGTATCATTGAAATGATGTTACTTGCTATGAATGTATAACTTTGACACCTGATGACTGACTAGTCTGACTTATGTGCTAGTCAGTTACACTTAATTGAAATGTTAATATTAAGATAAGTGTCACTTAGGACACTGACCACCACAATATATGAAACACAGCAAATAGTCAAGTGATGACATTTATCAGAGGACTAAGAACAGTGATATATTTAAAATGAATGCAATTTTCAGTAACTTTCTTATCCAAGATCTTGCAGTCTAAATAGACAATAATAGGAATTGTGTGACTTAATTTTATATATATTTATATATTTCAATGCTCTGTTTCAACTAGCAGTAATAGAATATTAGTGTAAATATTAAAATATTTTAACTGTACCTGAGGAATTATTCACTTCTTACAGTGTGGTTAAAGTGAATGTTCATTTTAATTATCCCCTAGAATATAAGTAATCATAAGATAGTCATAGGGAGGAGACTCCTTAAATCCTGGTACTACTTCTTACCAACTGGGCCAGGGTTTTCACAGTCTGACTATTTTTATGATAACAATACACCAGTGCTTATTTCTAAGACTGGGGTATTACTTGTAAGGTCAGAACTCTTTACTGGCATACTCTTACATAAATAAATAATTTTAAATAACCTCCCGCTACAGATGGGGTGAAGGAAGGGCCGGAATCATAGGACACAACCCCAGATTTGTCACACATTGGCAATCCAGATTTATAACGACACGTTTGCCAGAAGTTAGTACGTTTTTACAACACCCTTTGAGAATAATGGAAGAGTTTCCCAGAGCGTAGCCTGTTCCATATTTCATTCCAGTGGAACTTAAGTTCACATGTGTTCTTCAGGAATTAACAAAGGGAAAATGGTTGGTTTCCATTACATTTTCCATTAAAATTAATTAAAATTAATTTTCCATTAAAATTTGACTAGCGCACTTATCCTTCTATAGCCACAGATACTCTTCTCCGTCGTGCTGAACTGGTCCTTCATCTCAGTTCCTTTGAATTTAATGGTCATTTCCCATTATTAGTGATTTATTTTTGCACTTAGTCCCATAGCTAATTGTGCATAAGACTGTTTTTCAGTACTTCTGTTCGTTATTGGTTAAGCAAAAGATTTTTCCTTTAGGACATAATAAAAAGAAGTTATTCATAGCTATATACTTCACCTTCATCTAAATTATTAGCTCATCATTGCAGACTGTCATAGGCATACGGTGTCATGCTCTCTATATTTAACGCCACCATGTGCGCCATATATCATATATCATACTAAGAGAATTAAAGCCAGAGTGATCAGTTATGATAAAGCAATAGTGAGGAACAAGATAAAAAAAAAGCCAACTATTGATATTAGATGTATAACATAAGAAGCCACTTTGTGTCTTTAGTCCTGCAGAAGTCTGGGTCTACACCTTATGTGTTTGGCATCTAATTAAAAAGATCAAGATCACATAACCACAAGTGATTCATCAAGATCCCATGCTCACAAGTTGAGTCGTCTATATATAGATCAAGTTCAAATCACTCGAAAGCTTATAGCTTGAACCAAGTTCAACAATTCAATGCGTCAGTGAGGGAAGTGAATTCATCTACTCTAATCGTGCAGAGGGATTTCCAGCCGTTGAGGGACATTACGTCTTACAAGTTCTCACTTCTACACGTGCAAAGAGTTTCATCAAGAAGTACTCATTTGGAGATAACCCACACGGCGTAACATACATCTACATTGGGAGTCGGTGCATACCCTCGCATAATCACACAGTGGAAGATTTTTGAATGGTTCAGAAAGTTTAGAGTTGTTATCAGTGTGGTAACTCTTAATACATCATTTCACTATTTACATAGGTTCACTCTCTTTTTTAATTAACTATATTTTTACATTTCATCTGTGTGTGAATTGTCTTTCACCATCATCCTTTTTACTTTCTACTAACCCTATGCGTGCACATATTTTACAAATAAACTGTATAGCCGCATTGATCATTGCCTCGTTATTTAATGTATCATCCATGCTGTCTGTGTTAAGTATTTACATTTAGGTAAAATACTTCATTTAGGAGGTAGGAGACCTTTTCTTAAAGCTAATGTCTAATGGGAATAGAAAACTCCCCATGATTTATTAGAAAACACTATCTAGTGGAGAGCATTCGCCTTCTCTTCTTCTTGTCCTTATCTCGAATAGGTCTGTTAAGTTATTTTATATTCATAGAGGGGGAGTTAAATGTTTGAGATCCTCACATGTGCGTCTAGTATTTTGTAGACGCACATTTGAGCGCATCTAGGTTAATTGTATGTTTAATTATTTGCGTACGACCGTGTACCATTCTTAAACGGGTCTGGCGCGGTTTGTCGCGGTGATTTTTTGCTATCCGGGCAACGTACTTGAGGAAGATCGAGATAACTAGTATCGGGTATAGACGTGATTGATTATGGTGTTCTTACCCAAGTCAAGGGAAGACACGAATATGTAGTAATTATGATCATCTGAAAGATGAATACACTCTTCTTGAGGGAGCTATGTCAAGAAGCTTGTGATTTGGATATTTAGCCAGAAAACGTCTCGTTTTAAGTACCTCGCATCCGATACTTAGGTTTCTGTAAACGTTATGGCAGAGCTTCAACTTGGCCAGAAAAGGTCAAGTTCTAGTGCGTCCCACTAACGCTAAGAATTGATCGAAACGTAAAGAAATATTGATACATACGTAAAGAATATTAACATGGTGTTGCTGTCATTTTCGACGGGGTCATATGTCAAGTTATTTGCTTATGTTTTGTCATAAGAATAATTGTGTCTTTACCTTGCGATGTCAGGTTGATTAGGGGTTGTCTTTCCTTGTTTGTTCGTTCATTGTGTTTGACCTTTTGGGTCAAAGGTAATACAGTTCTGGGCGATATGCGATGCGCAGTGGAGAGTGGGAGATTAGACTTCCGTCTTGTCGAGTTGTGAAGTCCTGGCTTCTGAGGACATGATGTCCATTGTGTTTTCGGGGAAAATCTTCGAAGTGACTGCGTTGGCAGTTCTCCCCAGTGAATCTCTGTGCGTCGGAATGGCGACAGAGTTCCTTATTGTGTTCTAAGGATTTGGTTCCAGGTAACACCGACCTTTTCTACATTATTATGCATTCGGTGGCAGAACATGTTTAAGGTTACCTAGTCTGTGAACTACAGCTCACCGGTCCTACGTAACAGAACTTGTACATTATGCTCGAGATAGCTATGTAAGACTATTTGTCTTCAAACGAACAGAAGTCCAGTGACGAAGTTATATTGTGGAAACCGCAGATTGGCGGCATATTGATATCTACATAAGCATTACTGCAGGGTTGATGTTAACCTGCTTAGAAGAAGTACGCAGATGACGCCATAACGAGGCCTGTGTTAAGGCTAATATATTACAGCCTGATAATGTACAATTGGCGGGGAATGCCAAGTTGCACCTGTATGTCAAAGTGATTAAGGTATCTGACGCGTTTAGTCAGAGGTACCAAAGCGGCATTGAGAACGGTATATACATGAACATACTACTATTGACCATGAACGAATATTGGAATGTTTACCAGCCTTTTTTTAATGCCTGATGTATACCTAACGATTTCCGGTCAGCGTGACCTTGTGTACACTGACTGTTCCTGTTGATGCTACTATGTGTGTTATCGTCAATAAATGTTTTGAAACGTGCCAGCAGTGTTCAAGTATCCTTGACTACTGCATGTGAGTGTATGGGTTGCATTACACATCATATACGAGCCTAAACACATTCGCGCCTTCATCTGCACCCACACTCAGCTCATCCTTACAAGTACTACACATCCTAACAACATGTATACTGTCTTGTGCAAGTGATCACATCTACAAGAGAGAAAAAGACAGTTACACGTGGACACTTCGTCAAAACCATGTATATCACTAATCCGTTAACCTTAATGTAGTAACGGTTGGTGCAGTCAGTCAACGCCTTTGGTGAATCGTAATTATGCTATGTACATTTTTCTACCATGAACATTGCTGATGAAGAATGTCTGTAAACTATGGATGTAAAGTTTTCGTCATGAATAAATATGTTGTTAACACTAAATCTCCACTAGCATCCGTAGTGGGAACATTGGATTTGGATAAAGGAGAGATACTTAAGACAATTAATGATCATCTGTTAATGTACTGCAATCGATGAATCAACAAGACTAGCAGAGATGGACTTTTAATAGGATGCATTTTGAGTAACACAATTGTAGACTACTCGTTTGCTTAAAATAATAGCAAACACATAATTATGAAAAACAAACAAATAAATTGTATTCATTCATAACCCTCCACTCCCAAAGAAGCATAGGCCTTCAACAAACACATGCCAAATCCTCCTGTCACGTGCCATCATCTCAAGTTCTTTCCACGTTCTCCTCATCATTTTCACCTCTGTTTCCAGCTCCCTTCTCCATGTGCTTCTTGGTCTACCTCTGCCTGTCTTGCCCTAGGGATTCAAGGACAAGGACTGCCTTGTAATGCTATCAACAGGTTTCCTCAGCGTATGTCCTATCCATTGCCATCGTCGTCTTCTCATCTCTTGTTCCACTGGCACTTGTCTAGTTCTTGTCATCAGTTCCACGTTGGTAACCTTATCATACCATTTTAATCCCTCTATTCTACGCAAGCACCCATTTATGAAAGTTTGTAGCTTTTTGGTTGTTGTCTTTGTTGTTCTCCATGTCTCAGAGCCATACAATAGGACCTACTTCACATTTGAGTTGAAGATTCTTATTTTCGTGTTGGATCCGATTTCTCTTGATCCCATATATTTCCCAATGCAATGAAAGCTCCTCTTGCTTTTTGTATTCTTATTTTAATATCACTGTCTGTCCCTCCAACTTTGTCTATAATGCTGCCAAGATATGTGTACGATTCTACATCTTGTATTGGTGCTTCTTCAAGTTCAACCCTGTTATCATTACCTGCATGTATTCTCATTATCTTCGTCTTTTCCATGTATATTTTCAGACCCAATTGCTGTGACCTCTCATCGAGTGTTTTCAATTTGTCCTGCATCTGATTACGGTTATGGGACAGAAGAGCCAAGTCATCAGCAAAATCCAGATCTTCCAACTCCTTAGTCAGAGTCCACTGGATTCCATTTCTGTTGTGTATTGTCGATGTTCTCATAACCCAGTCTATTGCTAGTAAGAAAAGAAATGGAGACTAGAGGCATCCCTGTCGCACTCCTGTTCTTATCCCAAACGGTTCTGTAAGCTGTCCTTCGTGAAGAACTCTGCATGTCATGTCTTCATATGTATTCTTTATTAAATTAATGATCTTCAGGGGAACTCCATAATGCCTCATCAATTTCCAAAGTGATTCTCTGCCTACACTGTCAAATGCCTTTTCGTAGTCCACAAATCCGATGTATAGTGGTGAATTCAATTCCAGACATTGTTCAACTATTATTCTCAAAGTGGCTATCTGGTCTGTATAGGATCTGTTTTGTCGAAAACCTGCTTGTTCATCTCTTAGTTTCTTGTCTATGGACTCTTTTAATCTCTCGAGGATAATCCTGTTTAATACTTTTCCTGGCACTGATAGTAACATTCTTCTTTGATCCTTAGCCGCCGACCGTCAAAGCAGTCAGTGGCCATTACGCCTGGTGGTCTTGTAGGGCAACAACAAATTGATTCCACTTTGCTCGGTTGGCGGCCACCCTTCGTACAGTGCCCCAACTCTGGTTCACCCTTTGCATCTCAGCCTCCACAGTCCTCCGCCAAGTTGTTTTTGGTCGGCCTCTCTTTCGTTTTCCTTCAGGGGTCCATAGCATAGCTGTTCTTGTGATGGCATCGGGGTCTCTTCTGAGGACATGGCCAACCCAGCTCCAGCGTCTGCCAGCTATGATGGTGTGCATGTCCTCTTGCTTGCTCCGAGTAAGCAGATCTTGGTTGGTGATGATATTCGGCCAAAAGATTCGGAGAATTTTTCTTAGGCATGTTGTGTGAAAAGAGGACAATTTCGACATTTCCTTCTCTATAACTCTCCAGCTCTCCGCGCCATAGAGAAGCACAGAAAGCACACAGCTCTGATATAATCCTAATTTTGTGCTTGTGCTGTACTGAGAGGACTTCTAGATGTTGTTTAGACTAAAAAAGGCTGTTCTTGCTTTGTTCATTCTGTTGTTGATGTCTTTGCTTGCTCCGCCGTCTGGTGTTACTATGCATCCTAGGTATGTGAAGGCATCTGTCTGTTCCAGTTGCTGATTTCGTACTGATATGGGCTCAGGGTTGCTCACTTTGAGCGCCATCACCTCTGTCTTCTTTAGGTTGATGTTCAAGCCCACCTGCTGGCTATACTTATTAAGTCTATCCGTTTTTTCCTGGATGTGTTGATGTGAATGTGCTAGCAGTGCAATGTCATCTGCATATTCCAGATCTTCCAATGTAGAAAATGTAGTCCATCTTATTCCTCTTGGATTGCCCTCTGTTGTCTGGCGCATCACCCAGTCTATGACTGTTAAAAATAGAGTGGTTGATAAGGGGCATCCCTGTCGTACTCCTGTCTTCACTTCAAAAGTTAGGTTGCTCTGCCCAATGCTGCACGTAAAGTTGGCATAAAGGCTT
Source organism: Oreohelix idahoensis (assembly GCA_024509875.1). NCBI lineage: Eukaryota > Metazoa > Mollusca > Gastropoda > Stylommatophora > Oreohelicidae > Oreohelix > Oreohelix idahoensis. The sequence goes on along the minus strand of JAMPIV010016189.1, from coordinate 374,409 downwards.
TTTATGATTGACACTATGCAGCTTGGAATTCCATAAGCCCTCAGTATTTTCCATAAACTGTCCCTATGTATACTGTCAAAAGCCTTTTCAAAATCAACGAAATTAATGTACAACTGTCTTTGCCATTCTGAGCACTGCTCTATAATGTTCCTGATGGTAAATATATGATCTACACATCTTCTGTTCTTTCTAAATCCTGCTTGTTCTTTCCTCAGTTTGTGGTCTACTGCTTTTGAGATTCTCTGTATAATTATCCTGCCTGGTATTTTGCTGGGAACTGAGAGAAGAGTTATTCCTCTCCAATTATTGCTGTCTGCAAGATCTCCCTTCTTGGGCAATTTGACAATTATTCCTTTTCTCCACTCTGTTGGTGTTGTCCCTGTTTTCCAGACTTGTGCAAATAGTGGTTCTAATAGTTCTGCTGCTAGCTCTGGGTCTGTCTTAAATAGCTCTGCATTTAAGATATCATGACCAGGAGCTTTTCCATTCTTTAACTCTTTGATTGCTGTGATGATTTCTTCTTTTCGTGGGATGTCTGTATTAACATCTAGATCATTTTCAGCCTCAGGAACATTCATTTGGATAGTAACATTATTGTATTCATCTATTATTTGTAAGTAAAGGTAAAGGAACCCGTTACACGCCCATTGAGGCATATTGGGAATATGGTGTTAGGCCCATATTATCTTGACCGTGTGACAGTGCTATCTCTTCTTATTATAGTAAACTAGGTGACTGGGGCAGGCCTAGTTGTCTACCTTCTATTTGTCAATTTGATCCATTGACCTATCTTCCAAGTAAGAGTATATCTTAATACTGGCCCTCACCGCCAGAGTTATTGATTCCTGGATGATATTCTCTCAAAACTTCCAACCTAAACTCGTTCCATCCCTTCTTATGATGTTACTTAAGTGACAGCTTCGTATAGTAGTTAGTTTCTTTATGTCCAGTATCTTGTTTACTCTAGCACTCAACAACCTTTTAGAGACTGAACCCAACTTGAGCAACGTTCCATCAAAACAAACAGTTTATTTACATCATATAAGTTCATCATAACAGAGGCATGTGGTACTAATTCCAGGTACAAACATTTCCTAACTATCTCTTGTAGATCCCATTCCTCCTGGGTATATATATATATATATATATATATATATATATATATATATATATATATATATATATATATATATATATATATATATATATATATATATATCTGTATATATATATATATATATATATATATATATATATATATATATATATATATATATATATATATAGCTCTCTACCTGAGAACACCAACAGATATGGTTTATACCTATTTTCTTCCCTTAAGGTTTTTATATTTATTCTGGCTTTTCCCAAGCCTTTCATCAACTCTTTCCTGAGTTGGTTTCCTTCATCTACTAATCCTGTCAGATTTGACTCAATTTACTCAAATACCATCATCTTAAAACTCATATATGCAAATTAATACATTGGGTACACCTGTTGCGGTATTCTCATACTTGTACCTGCTAGAGAGCTCATGTTTCATCCTGTAAATACAATCAAACTTCAATTGCTTACTCATCTTACTTGTAGCAGTTGATGTTGCAAAATTCATTATACAATAGCCCAACACGGTTATTAAATCCATGTTCTTCTGTAAAACTTCTCAGCTGCTGACTTAGTCTCAGTTTATTCACATCATAGTCAATTTTGTAGCTTCAGCTTCGTTTCTCCTTATTCTGCGCTCACTTAGTTGTAAGCGTCGTTAACCTTGTAATACCTTATTTCAACTTCTGAAATAATTCTATTCAATGTCTATCAAAAGTTATGAGTCAAAGGACCTACTTACTTTGGTTGCACCGAATCCTCACAACACTCATTTTTCTTACTATCACCCCTTATCACTAAACTT